>CM019148.1:22084052-22223883 GCA_009733165.1 Naja naja | reverse complement strand
AACGGTTACCCAAACAGGGCGGTTGGGCGCATTGCGGACGCCATGAGGGCGAGAGATAAGACCTTCGCCACCCTCACAGCTACCAGGTAAGTCTAATATAGGCTCTAGCTGGGCTCGATCGACTGGGAACGGTGGACCTCCACCTGCTCTCTAAGCCCCTCCGATGGCGCTTTCATCTCCCGGAGCTCCTCCGGTACCAAGGAGCCATCCGGGATCCACGACGGTGAGGGGTCGCATGGGGACAACCCTGTCGAGAGCCTCTGACGCCGCCTGCTGCCAAGCAGCCGCCAGGTCCTCAACAGAGCTGTGGGCAAGAAGAGGGAAGAAACCCCAGCTCCGGCCGAGAACCGCCCGGTCCAGGCGCCCTGAACCATCTAAGCGCTCCTCATCCCAGCAGGGGGCAGCCTGTTGGAAGACCAGCCGAGATAGTGATCAGACCATGGAACGGGACAGCCGTAAAATGGCCTGCCTCTGTCACTACGCCACTGTTCAGAGACAAAAATTAGGTCAAGAGTGTTCCCCTCATGGGTCGGGCCCTGAATTAATTGGGTCAGGCCCATGGCCTCCATAGAAGCCATGAATTCTGGGCTAAACCCGACGCACCCCAGGGAGGGCAGATTGAAGTCCCCAGGACTATAAGCCCGGAACTCCACCGCCACCCCCGAGAGAACATCGAGAAGCCCAGGTAGGGCCGCTGTCACACAGCTGGGTGAAAGGTATGCGAGCAGCAAGCCCACCCGACCATTGGGCCCCCACCTCAGGAGGAGTGTCTCACCCACCTATCTCTGGAACAGTGACCTCCCTTGGAAACAAGGTCTCCCGCAATAACCACGGCCACCCCACCACCCCTTCCCTGGGCCGGGGCGGTGCAAAACCCAAAACCTGGAGGGCACAAATCTACCAGAGGGACACCGCCCTCTGGGCCCAACCAGGTCTCGGTGATGCAGGCCAGATCCGCAGCCTCCTCCTCAATTATCTCACGGAGGAGGGTGGACTTATTAGCCACGGACCTGGCATTAAAATACACCAGCCTAAGCCCAGGGGTCCCAGTTCCCATGTCCCCCTGGGAGGAGGCCATAGGGTCGGAGCGAGCAACCGCACAAAGATGGCGGGTGCGTGCTCCCAACACATGATACGGCCCTATGCCTCTCCGTTTCCTGCCAACACCAACCACCCTGGGAATCGCGGCCCCCACCTCAGGCCCTGGAGTCCCGATGGCCCCCGCCCCCCGCCCCCCCCCACCACGAACCGGGTTGGACAAAGACCCATTTCTCCCCTTCCCTAACCCCTTAAGACAATCAATTAAAAATTTTAAAAGTTTCCCCTTCCTATCAAATTTAGAATTTAGCCCCTTCTTCTTGGCATGCCACTTGACTTTGCTTGTCAGAAGGTCACAGAAGGGGATCACATTACTCTCCCGGACACAGCAACTGTCATAAATGTGAGTCAGTTGTCAGGCATCTGAATGTAAATCCCATGACCATGGGGAGGCTGCAATGGTCATAACTGTGAAAAATGGCCATAAGTAACTTTTTTTAGTCCTGTTGTAACTTTGAATTGGTCACTAAGCGAACTGTTGTAAGTCAAGGACTACCTGTGAATCCTACATAGCCACAAATTCTTACTTGATTAAGTCCTGGTCTCTAGCTGCAAAAGGCCCGGTTTAGGTTCGAGACCACAAACTTGCCAACAGAAGACATTGGATTTCTCTCCTTCCCCCATTACAATTGCAATTCCTGGGGGAGCAGTGTGTGTGGGTTTGTGTTTAAAAGAGAAGGAGCGAGGAAGTTATAGGATTGTAAGAGCCAAGAAACCTTGATTTGTATCTTTCAAGGTTGGCTTCCCAGCCTGTGGCTCTTTTAATGAGATAAACTTGGCACAGGAGCTGATGAAAGCAGATAAAAACATCTGGCTCTATTATGTAGAATTATTCACAAGTTGTTTTGATGCTGCTTTATGTAAGAAGCTCACTTGCCAGCTGATGGGGAGACTGCTTCTCCCCCTTCCCATTTGACTGGGAAACATTCCCCAGAGTACCAGAACCTCTCTCTGCCTCTTGCCTTCCTCAACATGAATCTGACAGGGGTTTTTGCTTTCCAAGCCATGCTTTTCCTGGCTATCACATAGCTGTAGCTTGAAAGAGTATAATAACCGCCCATGATCCCTTCTGCAAGAGGAAGTCATAACAGATGACTATTCCGGCTATTATCCCACTCCATAACTGTAGCGTTCAGACTGAAAGAGTGAGAGATCATCTGTTTTCCATCAAGCCATAACTGTCATTGCATGAGTCTGATACTGGTACAGATTGCTGTCATTTTTTAAATGGGGTCTCTAAGAGCACAAATAGGTTTCTAAGACAGTCTCCTTTTCTTCCCCGTTGCAGCTGATTTTACCAGGAGTCAATGGCCTTTTCCTGTTAGCGGCCACCGTTATGTAATTTGATATGGTTTTGTAGGCGCCAGAAACTAATTGTAATTTTTTTTTTAAATTTTAGAAAATCAATTTAAAAATTTTAAGATGCTCCAAGTTTTATTAGGTCTTATGGAAAACACTTACCTGGAAATATTTGCCAGTGTTTTAATACCCCCAAGGTGCTTTTTAAAGAGGACTTTCTGGTTTTTTTCCTTTGAAGACGTTTCACTTCTCATCCAAGAAGCTTCTTCAGTTCTGACTGGATGGTGGGGAATGGAATATAAATATAAATGGAATATAAATCCTTCCATTCCCCACCATCCAGTCAGAGCTGAAGAATTTTCTTGGATGAGAAGTGAAACGTCTTCAAAGGAAAACCAGAAAGTCCAGTTGCCTCCTGAAAAAGCACCTTTGAGACAACCATGACCTGGATGACTGAGAATCTCCATAGACAGTGTTTTAGTACTTTAGTCAGTTCACTTAAAAAGATTTTTTTCTGTAAAAATGTTTTTGCAGGTGGATGGATACAGCCTACTGTTCTGCAGGTGCTATGGCACCCAGAGATGCCACAACATCAATTCCTGCCCATGTCTGTGGCAAGTCAAGTCCTGTTCAAAGGAAATATATTGTATCACCATGACATATCAGAATGGTCCTTGTTTGCTTGTATTTCAGAGGAAGCCAAGGCTCTGTGAAAGCATATGCAGTCTTTTGATTCCTTATTTTTTGTTTTGTTTTCTGAAACCACTGTCTCTGAAAAAGAACAGCCAACTACAGTAAATTGTCCCATTTTTCTACCTTTGACCTATTTTCCATTTTGTAGCTTGAAGCATAAAAATCACAAATAGCTGATATCAGGCTAGAAGATGGGTCTATCATAATGCTGCAGGAAAATAACCCAACCCTATACACCAAGTAACAAATTTAATCAATCTTAGGCACATTTAGTAATCTTCCAAATCAGCGTTTCTTAACCCTGGCCACTTACATCTTAAAGAAATCACCAGCTGTTTCTTTAAAAGCAATGCAGAAATTGCTTATTCCCTAAAATGTGAAAAGGCTGCCTCCTTGACTTTGTTACAAAAATTACAAATCTAAAAATTGAACCATCTGATGCACTATCATCTTTTTTACTCTGTAGCGTCAAACAGATACACTGTGAGATGTACGATTGCTTTTCACATCCCAGCAGTTTTCATTTCTACTTGGTTACATCGCCCCTCCCTTTGGAAGGAAAAAGGTGTTAGCGTTTTATCCTTTGAGGAGGCAAAAAAAAAAGATATAAAGTATATTAGGGTGGGTGGGTGTAACTTTCAGCCAAGCATCTATGAGCGAAGCTAAATGCATGTTCCGTATCTGAGTGCTTGGGTCTGTTCTGTTGGGTAATTCTTCAGAGAGCTGCCAGAAATAGAAAAATCACATGATTACCCATTCAAGCAACCTCCACTTTAGGGTGACAGTGCTGCGCAACTATGTCAGTTTATTTTTGGCCCTGCTTTTTCCTTTTTGTGGACTCTTTGCTCTCAGAACATCAATGGGCTGCTGACGTTGGAGCCCAGGAACATTGGTGGGCAGGCAAGGAATGTCAAGAGGCTGCTGCTGAAACTGATCCACACAGGGATGGTGGTGAGCTAGGATGGCATGTTCAGAAGAGCTGTCCTTACCCACCTCATTTCCCCCGCCGCCATATTGCCTGAAGGAATAGCACGACTAGGTCTGTAAAGGCAGAGAAAGAGGACCCCTGCTTCTGGAGTGCTGTGAAAAGCCCTGGTTCATGCTAAGTCTGAAAGAAGTAACCATGACCGTTTGTGAGGTGTCCTTCTCTAGGAGCAGTGGGGACAAGGCTGAGGGCCTTTTGGCTTTTTAAAATTGTAGCTTGGAGATGAACACAAGTTCACGCCTATCTAGGTCTTAGCTGCCACCTTCTGCTGCTGCCCACAAAGACCTTGGTGCATATTCTTGTGCTTTCAACCAAATCCCACTTCCCTGCCTGTGGAATTTGGGGGTTTCAAATCTGTGGATCTCTCTGTCCTTGCTGGGTCAATATTCTCTCTGGGCAAACAGATGGGGGACAGGTGGTGTGCCAGGCCTTTTTGGGAACTACATGATCTTTATTCCTTGGCACCTGATAACTTGGCTGTAATGGACTCTTTCTCTTTCCCCTGCCTTTTCTCTTCCTTTTTTGCCTCTCTTTCTCTCTCTTCCTTTTTCTATTCTTTTCTTTCTTGCAGCTTGGCAGTGACCTTGGCGGGGGAATTGGAGGCAGCCCAGCAGTAAGTGCCCTCCATTCATTTTTTTTTCCTTTTCAGTTTTGATTGAAAAAAATATCATTTATTTGTTGAATTTACATCCCATCTTTCCTTCAGAAAGAGTTCATATTGGCACACGTAGTATTTTCTCCTTCAATTTTATTCTTACAACAGACCTATGAAGTAGGCTGAGCTGAGACTTTGTAACCAGGCTTTAAGTTGGCCAATATATTTTCAGAATTAACTGGGGATTTGAAAACAGGATCTCCCATCCTGCAACTTTAACTACTAAAACACACAGGCTTTCGTTCTGTGGTCTTCTTTTCCCATCCATTCTTCTAAAACCTGTGCAGCTGAGATAGCCCTATGTTACATATTCTCAACATGTTCCCTGGATTAAAGCATCTAAAACACTGAAATAGTGGAAGGAAAAGAAAAGAGAATTTGGTAGCAAGCTTGATTTGTAGAATAGTCAAGAAATTTGGAGTTCTGATACTGAGGAGATCTGAGATCACAGTATATTTTTCCATGTAGAGTATGGCTGCTTGCTGATAGAAGAAAAAATGGAGAACCAAGGAAAACAAGCTGAAGGATTCCCAGGGTTTGTGCAAGACACAAGAGTCATTGTGAAAACCTATTTCCAGGTTTGGCTTGGTCCCAGAGCTCCATAAACCTATAAATGGGAAACATAAGGCATCCAGAGCCCTCGGTGCCATTGGTGAGAATTTCCAAACAATTTAAAGTCTTTGAATGAACTAGAACTGGTCAACTCATATTCCTAATTTCCAAGAGTCATCAATAGCTGTGGACTGCTGTTGTCCTTGGAGTAAAGCATTCCTCTTCCAATTCTATTTAAATGGACTGGAGGGCCATGGGACTTCCTGGATGTTCAACAGGTCTATTTTGAAAGCACCCACTTTGAGCCCATTTCACTACATGGTTGTTGAGGGCTTGGTTATGACTGAGAATTCCTTATGGAGAGTTCACTCACCATTGTCTGATACAATTCCTCATCTTTAACTGTTGAATGTCCTTGCTCTTCGCTCTTCAGAGTCTTTTGGAGAAGATAGGTTGGCTATTAATGGCTGCTTTAATCACATAATGATGGGTAGTAGAGATGGGATTTAAAGCAGAGAGCACACCAACATGCCAATTTAGTACCCTTGCTCATTCAGCAAAATGCCAGGAACTTTAAAATATTCAGAATAGTGTCCAATTTTTTAGTTTATTTAATATAGGCATCTATTATGTACCACCTGTTTAAATATCTTCCCTGATTGCTTGCAGGTGGGACAGACCTTCATCCCATCATCAGTCCCAGCAACATTCGCTCCCTCCCCTACCCCAGCTGCAGTCAGCAGTGGACTGAATGATCTCTTTGAACTCTCTTCTGGCATCGGCATGGCACCTGGTGGATATGTGGCTCCCAAATCGGTATGTGTGAGGAAACATGGCCAGAGAGCTGTCTTCTTTTGCCAAGGTTGTCTCTTCATCGGGTTTTTTTTATTTTTGGTTTTTTTGGGGAGGGGGCATGCCTCTCTTTTGTGTTTCACACTGACTTTGTTTCTGAGTAAATAACTGTGCCTTTTGCTCTGTTTGGCCTGATGAGCTTCTGCATCCATTACAAATTCATTTAGTACTACAGTGAAAAGTTTTAAATGAAACCAGGATGGAGGTTCTGGGTTTTTTGTTTTTTGTTTGTTATGGCATGCAGCATGCTGGTTGGGGAATTCTGGAAGCTGAAGTCCACACGTCTTCAAGTTGCCAAGTTGCCAATTAGAGCATGCTATTTCCTCTTTAAATCCTCTTCTTTTACTGCCAAACTGTTGTGAACTCTGTTCAGAGTGCTGCAAATGGATTTTGAGACATTTCCTCTCCAGCTTTTCTAAATCAGCTGGAAAGAATTTATGCTACCATCTAAGATTCAATCATCATTATATACCAATATATAAAATGATTTGAAGTGGATAGGCCGAACACACCCACTCAACATTACTGTCTATCATGATAAAGAAGTCTCACTGGAATTATTCTGTTACTTTATGAGTCCAGTTTTGCTTGCTCTAACGACCAGTCTCATCACTTTACAGGTCTGGTTACCGGCTGTGAAAGCCAAAGGCCTGGAAATTTCTGGAACCTTCGGCCATCGGCAAGGACATATCTACATGGATATGAGTTTCACCAACAAGGCTCTTCAACACATGAGTGACTTTGCCATTCAGTTCAACAAGAACAGGTTAGGCCTTGGAGTCAACTAAACACCCTTTTTGTTGCACACTTTATCTTTCTTGGCTTCTCTGTTGAATGTTATGCCTTCTTTCCTCTCTCTCCTCCCCAACCATCCAGCTTTGGAGTCATCCCCAGCACACCACTGGCCATTCACACTCCTCTGATGCCAAACCAAAGCATTGATGTTTCCCTTCCACTCAACACTTTGGGGCCAGTCATGAAAATGGAACCTCTGAACAATCTTCAGGTAGGAACACTGGGTTTGGGGAGATGGAGGAGAAAGTAGTCAAAATTTTGGGGGTTTGCATTTTAATAGAAATTAAAATTAAGAGTTGGGGATGGAAGCAAAAGTGGCTGAATAGTCAAGAAACTATCAGGTCCTTCTCAAGTGGCAGAGGGTTTTTCCTCCCTTATAAAACAAGAAGCTGTTGTTGGAACAAAACAATTTAGCTTCAGGCAAACTATTCAGTTCAGGCAAACAAAATAAAGGAACTTGGTGCATCACATACAAATATTTTCTGGATTTCATTGTAGCAATGATCAGTAAATGAAAAGGCTTTTAAAAATGAGATATTCTGGCTAATTTACCTAATTTTCTTAAAGTATGTAATTTGGTGGTGGGCCGGCCGGTCCATGCATGATACTATAAGGATTGGGTCTGCATATCATCTAAACCAAAAACAGATTGTGTTGTGACTGAGCTTCTGAGTTGACTGGATTTTATGGGCAGATAGGGATTACATATCCTCCTGTACAACATTTCTGAAAACTAGCTTTTATTGATTTATTGATTTATGCATTTATTTATTTATTTATTCAGTTTGTATGGCTGCCCATCTCAGTGGCTCTCGGCAGCAAACTATCTTAAAAAAAAAAAATTTCAATTTGCTCTGCCCATTCCACATCTGTGCCTTAACTAAGCACCAGGCTCCCGAGCTGATTCTGGTACTGTAATAAATAATAGCCTTCTACACAATGGTTTCTATTCCAGTATACAGGCAAACTGTGACTCCTTCACTCCTCTTCCCCCTCCCAGCCCTCCTCTAATAATCTTTCTATGGTATCCCCAACAGGGAAGCTTATTAACCATAAAAAGCACTGTTTTCTTCAGCACTTCTGTCCTGTGTGTTATGAATGAGCCTACTGACAGGCAGCTAGAAATAGTGCTGCCTTGATGTGGAAGCTCCCGGTTGGAGTTGAGAACAAGAGAGATGCAGCTGTGTAGCTGCTTTTACAGAGGCAGGGAGTTTGTGAGCCAAAAAAAAGTTCTTCACTGGGAAAATAAAAAACATAAAACAGGCTTCAGTTTCAGCTTGTTTACCTCTGTATATTCAGTCTAAGTGAATATTTTTACTCATTTAACGTGACGGCTCTTCTGATTTTATTTTTAGAAAGCCAATAGATTAAATGTTATCTACATATCCTCCATATTCAGAAGTGTTGTTGTTAGAGAAGAAGATAGCCGGAGTGGTGGGTTTTTTTTAAAAGGCTGTGTAGATTTAATAAAGGCTTCTAACAAGGAACTGGATGGTAGGCTGCAGAGCCTCCAGTCTGAGCCCGTAGATGAACTCTTAGATTTGTAAAATCTGAATATTTGGAAGCATAATCAAACACTTGCATAGTGGATGCCCTCAGACATGCCAAGGGGTGAAAACTCCTTGTAATAAAATAGTATTTGGGGCTTTTGGTCAAAGTCAGGAAGACTTCCAAGCAGAGCATATTCCAAAGTGTGGGGCTCTCACTGAAAAGTACTGACTCTTTCGTGCAGAGGTGTCCAAACTTTTTGCAAGGGGGGCCAGATTTGGTGAGGTAAAAATGTGTGTGGGCCGACCATTCAGCCTGACATTCTTTGAATTATTAACATTAAATGGGGAAAACACTGGCTGGCGGGGATGAGTGACAGGCTGAGCCAGCAGGGAGAAGAGGCTGCGAGCCACTCGAAATTTGAAAATGGGCTGCAATTGGCCCCTGGGCTGGACTTTGGACATGCCTGCTTTAGTGGATACCCCCTGCACTTCACAGCTTTTGAGACTATATTTGGATTCATGCTTGGCAGGACAGCCTATGACGTATCCCTAGTATGCAATATTGGGATTAAGAGGTAGGTTGAATTGGGGCTGGAATCTTACTGTCAGTGCAGTGACCTCAAATTCAGGAAGTCCTTGACTTACAATCACAACTAGGACTGAGACTTCCATCCCTAAGTGATATGGTTGTTAAAGTGAGTCATCATGTGACCGTATCCAATTTTACCACCTTTTTTGCCACATCCGTTAAGTGAATCTGGCTTTCCCCATTTGCAGTTGGGAAGGTTGCAAATGGCAGTCACATGGCCCTGGGTGCTGCAACCATCATAAATGCACCCCAATTGCCAAGCAACTGACTTGCAATCATGTGAGTACAGGGATGCCGCAATGGTTATAAGTATGAGGGCCTATTTTTCAGTGCCACTACAACATTGAAAGGTCATTAAAGAAATGACCTTTCTATAGCACAGGTGACAAACAATCGCGTCACAGGCCGGATCGTGACATACCGTGACTTTTTTGCCTTTGCGGAACCAGGGTGGGCATGGCCCGTGCGTGACATATCGGGTGCATGGGCTGCCAGTTTGGCAGATTCTATAGGGAGTAATTCTACAGTATCCAGTTTCTTCAACTGAAAGTCTGGCCACTGTATGCCCAGTTCATTTTTAAAGACAGCCCTGCATGAGCTGTCTAAATAGGCAATCAGGAATTCCTGATGACCATAACTGGCACCTCAGCCACAGCTAGATATAAAGACTTCTCTGGCTACAGCTTCCTCTGCCCATTCATAAATCAGTGCTTTCAGAGGAAGCATGACTCCATCAAGATTGCCCACATGAGAGATGTTAGAGTAGAGTAGAGTAGAGTAGAGTAGAGTAGAGTAGAGTAGAGTAGAGTAAAAATGGAATGGAATGGAATAGAATAGAATATAGGATAGGATAGAATAGAATAGAATAGAATAGAATAGAATAGAATAGAATATAGGATAGGATAGGATAGAACAGAACAGAACAGAACAGAACAGAACAGAATAGAATAGAATAGAACAGAACAGAACAGAACAGGAGTAGTTGGAAGGGATCTTGGAGGGCTTCTAGTCCAACCCCCTGCTTAGGCAGGAAACCCTTATCCATTTCAGACAAATGGTTATTCAGTCTCTTCTTCTTCTTTTTTAATTCATATTTATATGTTGCCCTTCTCCGGAGACTCAGGGCAGCTTACAGTTTTTGGGATACAACCCAATGCGCTCAGCAATAGCCTTCCTTCCACTGTATATGCCTGCTTATTACTAAGCGGCATTTTTACAAAGTCAGCTTATTGCCCCCAACAATCTTGGGTCCTCACTTTACCTACCCCGAGAGGATGGAAGGCTGAGTCAACCTTGAGCCTGGTGGGATTCGAGCCTGCACTAATTGCAGGCAGCTGGAACTAAGTGCTAGGTGTTTAACAGCCTGCACCACCAAGGCTCTTAAAAAGAGACAGATAGATTATGCAGAAACAGCAACCCTTATTGATAGGTTTTATTCCAACGTTGTTTCCCCCCATCCATTCAGTCCTAGGATATAAGTAAATGAATTATAAATAAATGTGGCAGAGCTGTCTTCCTTAGTGGAGTGATATGAAAGCAGGGGAAGTTTTCAGTAAGAATTTGGATGGAGAAAAGAGGCCAAATATATCCATTAGGGTAGTTTATTTTCTTAGGTGTTATAGCTATTTATCTAAAGATGTTGCAAGGGGCAGCCCCACAAGCAGATACAGAAGTTAAAACCAAGCCACATGCTGGCTTAGCTGACTGTGTCTCTCTCCAGGAGGTCCTTGTTTAGGAATCCTGTGTTTTGGATGGAATTAGTTACTGTCAAGCAGAAGGTCTCAGAAATGTCGTCGTTACCGAAGAATCTGTTAATGATAGAAGAATTTTCTGTTCCCGTTTATCTTTTTTTTTAAAATCCCCTCTGAAAAAGCAGCTTGTGCATGTAGCTGATTCAGCTTCAAGAGTATTAACGTGTGAGGAAGCAATTCTGGGGAAGGAATGTAGATATTTAAATATTTTGTCCTTTTCATCCTTTTTGCTACTCTCTTCCTTCCTACTCATTTTCTTGCCCTTCTTTATTACCACTGGGCAGATCTGGGATGGAAAAGCGATACCACAAGATTCATATTGCCCTTCATGATTTCTTTGCCATCATTCACATGTTCTGCATTAGAGCTGGATTGAATTAATGTGACATGGTACTTCTTGTATGCCCATCCATCCGCCCCTTTCAGGCAGGGGCAGGAGATAGAATCTTTGTTCCCATCTTGTTCAAGGCTTATTCATATGCTTTCGAGGGACAGAGGTTTTTATTTTTTATTTATTTATTTATTTATTTTGGGTAGTGTGCTGTGAAGTCATTTCCAATTGTAGCAATAATGTGGATAGATATTCTTTGGGTCTTCCAATGATGTCCCCATCAGAAATGTAACTGAATCCTTCCAGTTGGTGTCCAAAAGAGAGTAGCAGGAAATGCAATTGTCATCACAGAGAGATGCACATAGATGGCTGTGGCATCCAATTGGAAGATAACAAGGGTTAGTTCAGTATTGTCTTAGTTTCTTTCTCTGGCAAAAAAGTACTAGATAGATGAAGGATTTTCATATATTCTCAGAACGTATAAGAATTCCTTGGAAATCAGTCTAGTTTACTTTTTGTAGTATTATTATGGCTGTGGACCACTCAAAACACAAACTTACGGTATATCCAATACTTACAAATTAATCTTGTTTGTTTGTTTGTTTATTTATTTATTATTGGACTTGTATGCCGCCCCCTCTCCGAAAGAACTCGCGGCTCACAACTAAAAACAAACAATAAATTTAATTACTTAAAACACTATTAAACAATTACAAGCCCAATTAATCTAAAACCCCAATACAGTTATAAAATTTAGAAATTTAAAACCACCCCCCCCCAAGAGGTCAGCCCAGCCCGGCCTGTTCAAATAACCAGATTTTCAAATCGTGATGGAAGGTGCGAAGGTCAGGGGCCAAACGGAGCCCCAGGGGTAACTGGTTCCATAAGGCGGGAACCGCCACAGAATAGGCCCTTCCCCAGGGCACCGCCAGCCGGCACTGGCTCACAGATGGCACCCCGAGGAGCCCCTGCCTGTGTGCTCGTACAGGGTGGTTGGCACTCAATGCCGGCAGGAGACGCTCCCATAAGTATCCCGGACCCATGCCTTGCAGGACTTTGAATGTTAACACCAGAACCTTGAATTGCACCCGGAGGGCAACAGCAGCCAATGCAGGTCGCGCAGGAGGGGTGTAACATGGGGAGTACCGGGAAACTCCCATCACAACCCGCGGCCGCATTCTGCACCAGCTGAAGCCTCCGGATGGTATGCAAGGGCAGTCCTAAATAGAGAGTGTTGCAGTAGTCGAGTCAGGAGGTAACAAGTGCATGAGTGACCGTGCACAGGGCATCTCGGTCCAGATATGGGCGTAACTGGCGAACCAGCCGGACCTGGGCAAAGGCCCCCCTGGCCACGGCTAGCACCTGTTCCTCTAACCTGAGCCACGAGTCCAGGAGGATCCCCAGGTTCCGTGCCCTGTCCACGGGGGGCAACATCTCTCCCCCCATAACCAAAGGTGGAATCTCTTGACTGTTTATGACAGCATGATAGTTGAATTCCATTCCTGTGGAAATTTCCTGGCTTCTTGCTTTCTGTTTATCAAAATATAATAGTATATTGGCTTACCGATTTGTTAATAAAGTTGGAGAAAGCAAAGTCATAACTGGAAAGTAGAAAATAACGCCATCCCAAATTCAGTAACAAAGAAAGAACAATTGATTTTTTACTCATAGCAAATGAGTGCATTGTATCTTTACTCAAAATCAAGTGAAACTAACATCCAGAAAAGTAATGTAATCAAAAGTCTAACATTAAAAAATGCATTTGGCAGTCTTAAGTAAAACATATACATTGTTCTCAAACAATTAAAGTTGTAAAAACTTTTAATAGTGACATCTTAGGTTCAATATTAAGCATATCTATACTAATCTTATTTTGATTTTAAAGATGTACTGTTGCTTTCTAATGCTTTATCCTTCATGTTTTATAATTCATCTTGCAAATCTGTTGTCTAAGGCTACTCCGATTCAGTTCCAAAAATAATAAGATCTTGCCATAATAAAACATTGGAGCATGCCTAGACTTTGGTGCAGGATTGTTCAGGATTTCCTTGGCAATTGCCTTTAGGCAGGAAAAGCTTCTGGATGGCAGACACTTTGAAAACTACTGAAATGTGTTTGATTAAAGCAGGCAAAGGGGATAAAAAGATGTTCTTGAAAGCTCTTGCGGAGCACTTGCCAATTTGAACATGAGCTCATGGGGCAGCAAAAGCTCTCTTAGGGAGAATGGCTCAGAACTGATTGTAGCATGTAAGGCTGGATGTGCAAATCTACCTTGTCACTTAGTTACATTTACTTAACAAAGAGTTGCATGGGGAATGAAACTCTCTGTCTTGGGTTTTAAACCTCTTGACTCAGTATGTCTTCTGCATTGATTTTCATGTATAATTCTGCCTATTCCACAATGCTTTTTCTAAGCTAGTGTTTCTCAATTTCAGCAACTTTAAGATATGTAGAGTTCAACTCCCAGAATTCCCTCAACACCACAGATGGCTTGGGAATTCTGGGAGATGAAGTCCACACATAGCAAGAGCACTTAGACTTATGCCCCATTTCACAGTGCTTTACAAACCTCTCTAAGTGGTTTACCAGAGTCAACATATTGCCCACAATAATCTGGGTCTACATACTGACCTCAGAAGATGGAAGGCTGGTGACCTTGAGCCAGTTAGGATCAAACTACTGGCAGTTGGCAGAGTTAGCCTGCAATACTGCATTCTAACCACTGCATCACCATGACTCTCCACTGCACCACCATGGCCACATGTTAAAGTTGCTGAGATTGAGAAACACTGCTCTAGACTACTTACAGATACTTTCAAGCCTCCTTACTGCCTGGCTTCCCATTGAGAATGACACAGTTGCAATCAAAAATAGAACAGCATAAATCTGATTTGAGGCAGGTTTCCTAAAGTCATGGTGAAATCATAGTTAGTACTGATATTGACAGAGGTATTAAATCCCTAGTATATACTAAGTTGATGGTATAATGGCTTTTTTGGCAGTGTAATTTTTCAGGTTTCTAGATGTAAAGCTCAAAATGACCATAAATGTATATTTTGTGCACCACAACTACACATTTGGTTGAGTTGAAAATCTTGGTCTCCCTATTGCAGTGTTGTCACCATTACATTCTTTCTATTGCTACCGGAAGCCTGAATAATTAATTAAAACACATCTTGAAGGAAAAACCTGCATGGCCCTCCCTTAAAGAGAACAATGGCACTACTTTGTGGTTCAGGTTTACCAGCTTTCTATTGGTCTGCAGGAGAATATATTTGCCCTGTCTCTTAGCTGAGACTCTGAGAAAACAGATGCATTCAAGAAGCAGCCAGAAATGACCCAACCTGCAGCCTCCATGAAGGAAATAATTAGCAGGCTGTGCTAATTGATTCCAAATAAGTCCTCACATACTGATTTAGGATTATTTGAAAAATAAACACTGTTTTTTTTTCTGCTGGTCTTCCAATCATGTCTGAATGCCAGGTTCTACTCTTTCTATTCCTGCTGGGTGCCCAGAACACTCATCAGTGGCAAGGAACAGAAAACTTCTGATGCCAATTTAGACATTCCCTGTCAAAGAGGTTGAAAAAGATACAGAAGGGCTTTCTCTCAGCACTTCCAGATTCAGTCTTTACAAAATCCGGGCTGGCATTCTGAATGTTTGTTCCTAATCCTCTTCCAAGCTAGAGATCTTAGATTTAATTATGCAGCCATTGCTGAACGCATATGATGATGTTGAGTATGCTGATACTCCTCAGCACCTCTGCCCTGTTCAGGATGATCTTCTAAAATGCGCCCATGTGCAAATGTGGTTTCCTCAGGTCAGAATTACTTCAAGTTAATTCTGATACAGGTTATAGTAAATGTGAAGTAATAGAGTATGACAGTCACCTAAATGTGATTTGGCCACATTCCTTGGTTTACAACTTAGAAGTGGGAAAGCTAAGTCTGTTTTTCTTTTTTAGTATTTTAAAATTCTTTAGCTCCAAAATGCTTGCCCAGATCCCAGACATGTTTTCTTAACTTTGGCATTTTAAAGAAAGTATGCTTGTGTGTTTTCATACAAATAATATAAAATGCAAGCCCCCCCTTTTTTAATGTACTTGAGGGTATCTCAGGAAATAGATCCTCACACAAGACCTATATGTATAGAAGTGTTTCTGCAGCCAGCAAGTAAGCTTGGGGTTTAATGGCTCTGAATTATTTGAACAAAACAATAGCAATACTATTCTTTGTGGGTCTGGCCTTCCCTACCAGGAAGCATTTTGTATTCTTTTGTATTTGTTTATGCCATACTGACATTTTTAAAATCTTTTTAGGAATCAGAGTGGAGAAATTGCCTTTTTTTCTTTTAAAAAATAGCAAATTTATTTTTCTCTTTTGGGGCAGGTGGCTGTAAAGAACAACATTGATGTTTTTTACTTCAGCTGTCTTATTCCCCTCAATGTGCTTTTCGTAGAAGATGGCAAAATGGGTGAGTGGTATATCTGATTATTACTAGGCCCTGAGGGAATTAAAGGGTGGGATGGGATATGTATCATGGAAGGACGATCACTCTCCCATGTAAAGGACAAACAATAAATGAAGTACTGCAGCATTTGCTATGTGGACCCTACAGAGTCCAAACTGGTTTTCCCCAATCAAGAAAATATGGCCTTCATCTTCAAAATTGACTCATCAATATGGCCATTGTCCATTGAAGTCCTACACTGCTTGTCCACAATGAGGATGCTGATTTCTGAAGGCTATTTCACCATATACCTTTAAAATTACTCTTTAAAATAGTTCTGGTACTGGTACATACTCCAAATCAGTCTGCCCATTTACTCCTACAATAATTGGGCTAAGTGGAGGCAGGATGTTTGGATCTGAAAAACATTATTTTGACTTCTGCCCAATTTTGGAGGAGCAGGTTAGGATGAGAGGGATCTCTTATCCCTGATCTCATCTTCAGATTATAACTCAACAAGGGAAGAAACAGAGGACTTTATTTAATTTATATATATATTTACATGTCCACTCAATTGTCTTGTGAGTCCTGATGGCTAAGAATCCATTAAATACGTAACAAATGTTAAAAACAAGTACCGGTATTTATTTATTTGTATCTGCCTTTATTATTTTTACAAAAAAGATGGCAAACTTATCCACCACACCTTTCTCCTCCTATTGTCCCCACAGCAACAATGCTGTGAGATGAGTTGGGCTGAGTAAGGCCCAAGATTACCCAGCTGGCTTTCATGCCTAAAGTGGGAATAGAACTCACAGTTTCCTGCTTTGTGGTCTGATATCTTAACCACTAGACCAAACAGGCTCTCATTAAACTAAAAGAACAATATGTCTCTGGACAAAAGCCAAATAACAATCACATACAGAAAGTCATACATACTAAGAGCCATGGTAGTGCAGGCTGTTAAATGCCTAGCACTTAAGTTCCAGCTGCCTGCAATTAGTGCAGGCTCAAATCCCACCAGGCTCAAAGAGCCTTGGTGGTGCAGGCTGTTTATTTTATTTTAATTTTATTTTAATTACATTTATATGCCGCCCTTCTCCGGAGACTCAGGGCGGCTTACAATTTTTGGGATACAACACAGTGTGCTCAGCAATGTTAAATGCCTAGCACTTAAGTTCCAGCTGCCTGCAATTACTGCAGGCTCGAATCCCACCAGGCTCAAGGTTGACTCAGCCTTCCATCCTCTCGGGGTAGGTAAATTGAGGGCCCAAGATTGTTGGGGGCAATAAGCTGACTTTGTAAAAATGCCACTTAGTAATAAGCAAGCATATACAATGGAATGAAGGTTATTGCTGAGCACATTGGGTTGTATCCCAAAAATTGTAAGCTGCCCTGAGTCTTCAGAGAAGGGCGGCATATAAATGTAATTTAAAAAAAAGTCCTCAACTTAGCAATTGTTCAAAGTTCTATAGATTCCACACACACCCCACCAAAGCTAAGTTTCAAAATTACAGGTGCTGCTGCATCCCTATGGTCACAAGTGCAACATTTGGGTAGATTCACCCTATGACTGGCCGTATATCATCCTATCAGGTCCCTGCAGACCTTTCCAACTCTATACTTTCCTCCCCAAGCCCCCACCCCTGTCACCGATCTCTCACTTTCCTTTCATAGATCTCTGGAGCTCCAGAGCTTGCATTGGAGAAGGGAAGCAGGCCATTCCACCCCTCAACATCCCTAGGTTGCATGGTGTCATCTCATGAATTGCGGCCTTTTGAAAATAGCCCTCTGAAGGGATACTGAGGGGTGGAACAATCTGTTCTTCTTCCCCAATGCAGTCTCTGAAGCTCTACACAAAATATGTTGAAAGAGAGTGCTGTTGTTAATATTTGGAATGCTACATTCATTCATTTATTTATTTATTTATTTATTTAATTGGATTTATATGCCGCCCCATCTCCGATGGGACTCAGGACGGCTTACACAAAATATATAAACAATAAATACAACTGTATCAAATTTTGTAATCCAATTATAAAATCAATAAAATACCCTTAATTAAAATTCCCAACCCTGCTCAATCCAGGCCAGCCTGTACAAACAGCCAAGTCTTGAGATCACGGCGGAAGGAGTGCAGGTCCAGGGCCAAACGCAGCTCTAGAGGTAGCTGATTCCAAAGGGTGGGCGCCCCCACAGAGAAGCCATAAATCTTCCCTTAGCCCTAAAAGTGTGGGGGGGTCTCAAACAGGTGTAGGAATATGGAAAACTCAGTTTTACGGTTTCTGAACCTGCAGAACGCCAAGTTTTCCTCGCAACATGGAAAGACATCCCAAATGAAAATGAACTTCAGTTCCAAATTAAAGAATGTCACCTGAATGCTGGTAAGTTGAATTTTTGTTTTTAAAAATATCGTATCTATAGCTTTGCCTAAAACTGCCAGTTTTCATTTGTGACTCATGATTTGTCTTGAAAATACCTGCTCTTTGGGATGGGTGTAGCACTTCCTATGTCTCGTATTCAACCTGATTTTATTGTGCCCCATGGATATGGATGGACTCCAGTGGGAGCTTAAGGAGTTTCCTAGTGATCGGGGTGGAGTGGGTGGGCAATTCCTTTAGTTCTCTGGTTGACCATTGGCAGCAAGAAGTGAGCCAAGCTCCTGACAAGATCATGCTCAATCAGATTTTTGTGTGTTCCTCAATCATGGGTAGTTCCTCAATTTATCAAGGTGCTTCAAGAGATGCAGCACCAGAAGTTATACCCAAAGAGCATGTAAAGAAAAATGATTTTAAAAATGCTACAAAGTTTGAACCTATATCATATCAGTAAGGGAGATGTATATATATTTCTTCTCCCTTAATTGCTTCATTGGGGTGCAATTGAGCAGCTTATTTAGGATTGAAAACTTCCTCTCGGAGAGAATTGAGCAGGAAGGTCTCCTGCTGGGCTGTTGTGACTATTGTGCACAACACTTTGATAAAGTCACTCAGATTTGCTAGAGCCTTGGAGACTAAGGTAGTGACTAGAACATTATCTTTGTCATTAACTGGGTTTCTCTTTGGCCTGCGGGTTCCAATTAGTGGACAGAGTTAATATAACTTCTGCCTCCTGGGCGATGAGTCCGTGTCTTTCCTGGTTGTTTAGGGGGCAGGGGAAGGGATCCAGGTTGCAGCCTTGAAAGTGGCTGTGATATTCCTGCTCCTCAAGAGGCCCTCCTTGGATTCAGCCATATTAGACAACTGTAAACCTGTTAGCCTTTCCCTGGAAAGTCAGCTGCAAAGGACTCTAAAGAAAGTGGATTATCTGAATCACTTCAGTTTCAGCCACGGGGCATCTGATTGAAATGGCATTGTTTACACTGGTAAATGACTTGTTGGAACCTGGTTGGGAGAAAACATCTCTTGTGGTCCTTTTAAACTTCTCAGTGGCTTTCAGTATTATGGTATCCCACTGGACCACATGCTTAGGTTAGAGATGAAGGTAGTTTTGCAATGGCTCAACTCCTTCCTGAGTGGATGTTTCCACTCTGGCAGTTGTGGCTCAGTCCAGTGGCCACACACCTGATGTGTGTCACAGAGTTCAAGTTTTCTCCCCTGTTATTTACGATCTAAATGAAGCCACTGGGAGAGATCATCCTTCTGTTCAGGATGCAGTAACATTAATATGCCCAATTGTACATTAACCACCCTGTGCTGGTTCAACGATGCAGTGCTGGTTTTGTCTTGGTGTCATGAGAATGAGGAGTAATAAACTGAAGTTAAATATTAACAAGATGGAGTCACTCTTGATCCATCATGATTCATCTTGTCTCTCAGAAGGAAGACACCACCCCTGAGAGAGCAGGTATGTGACTTGGATAACATCCTAGGTAGGAGTAGAATGAGTAATTGAAGGCGGTGGCCAGGAGGGCTTTCTGTTTCTTCATCAATTGCACTTTTATCTGGGCCATAATGATCTTACGACACTCAGTAATACATGTCCCCATTGCTATCTGCCTAAACCGCAATGTATTCTAAAATAGCTGAGAAACTTGCAATTAGTGCAAAATGCAGCTGATCACTGACTGACACATTGTAGCTGTCAGAATGTATAACATCAATGTTGCATGTCCTACACTGGCTTTATGCAATTCAATTGGTTCATTTTGATCTATATCTCTTGGCATGTAGTTGCTTGTTGGACCACTGCTTTCAACCAGAATTAACTCAACTGATCTGCTGTTCTCAGAAAAAGCTATTAATTGTTTCCTACTTCCATGAAACCAGGAGAGCTGATGGCAGGAATGGCTTTTATGCTGCTGCAGCATCAACCCTGTGGAATGGTTTTTGTTCACCTCTGTTGTCTATTCTCTACCACTAAGCCACCCTGGGTTTGTGGGGGGGGGGCAGAGAAAGGCATACAGTGGGGACCCAACTTGTAAGAGGATAAGGTAGGGATTCAGGAATGTCATATCACACTGATTCTTGGTGCCTACAAGCTTTCTGTCTCACCTGACTTGTGTATATTTTAGTTCTAAGAAGTGCACAATTGGGATGTTCGAAAGTGAGGCGCTAGCCTTCAGCATCATCTCTGTTTCCAAGTTTATTTTTTCACTTTCTAAAACAGTTTCTGCAACCAAACACTTTCTCAGAAAATAAAAATTGGAGGTATAGCACAGTGCTTTATTTGTAAGTATGTCCACCTGACTAGACAAAAGGAGAAAGAATAAGCAGAATAGGCAATATCTTCTGGAAATAGAAGGTTTTATGGAGTGGTAATTGCTATTTCCATAAATTAGGCTTTGCAACCAGTTATGTCCCTGTACTAAAAAAAAATTGTGAATGAGGTACCCCTCCCAGAAATAGTTTTGCTAGTGCTCCCCCGTCATATTTTCTAAACATCAAATGTGCTTGACCAAAAGCTGTTAATATAAAGCACATATTAATAAAGGAATGAGGTTATTTTATCTATCAAATTTTTCGGTAACACAGTGTCTTTAAATTATGTTGTATTGCCGATAGGAAAGTTTGCCTGCAAATTCAGTGTAGTCTGGAGCAATGAGTGGGCTTGGCCCTCACAAAGCACAACATATGTTTTGTGTGGAAAGAGGTGGTATTGTCAAGACATTTTTAATCTTTTAAAAAATCGTGCATCTGCAGCCTTGAGGCCTCCTCCAAGCATCTTCCTCGGCTTGCATGGGGCTACACTATTATTGGAACTCAAGAGAATTAGAATGCCAAAGAGATTCCACTCCAGGCAATACATGCTTGAAACCATACAGAAAGAGAGAGAGAGGGAGAGAGAATGTTTCCCATTGTTATAACAGAACTGAGCAGCCATTTGGTGCCAATAATGCATACTGTAAGAGGTGAGAGTATGTTCCATACTGAGCAGGTCTTGAGTTTTGTTTTTTCTTCCTGGGTTTTTGTGCAGTGTTTTGGTGGGTTCTTTTAACTATTAAAAAAGTCTCTTTTATGGTAGTTTTCAAGTATTTCCTCCTTTAAAATGGCATTTATCTACGATACCAATTGGGAGTGGAGGAGAAGGAGGTTGGGGGATTCAGAATCTGCACACCTCCAAGGAGCCTCCTGTTGCCCACCTCTTCATTACAAGTTCCTTTTCTTAGGAAATCATCAGCTGAGCTTCTGTAGATTTTCTTGCCAACCTCATTGCTCCCAGCAGAGTACACATCTAGCTGGCAATATTGCTTCCTCTGTCTTTCTCCTGCAAATCTTGGCAGCCCAATCTTCAGACACCAGCAAGTGGGGGAGCAGGAGGAAAGACAGCCCAGAAAACCTCTCTAATTGCTGTGAGAGCAAAACATCAACTCGGGAGATGGGGGAAGCCAATCTAATGAAATAAAATCTTGCTTATTACACATGACCCATTTTTCACATTCTTCACAAACCGAGTGAGACTGGCAGATCCCCACACACGCTGTCACTTCCCCGATGATAGCTCACTTTTGAAAGGCTTCACTTCCCACCACCTTCTTTTGTTATGGGCAAGGAAGCTCATTATTGGGGAATGTGGCTGTGTACAGCCTTTAAAACACTGGAAAGTTTTCAGTCACAGTTGCCCTGCAACAAGATTGGAATCACCCAAACTGATCTAGTCAAATCAAGATTCAGATGAGGAACTGTGCAAATGCAGATTCTAGATCAGGGTTTTTTTTCCAAACGTGGCCACTTTCAAGATATGTGGACTTCAATTCTCTGAATTCCCCAGCCAACTAGGGATACACAATCTATTTGTGTATCATTTTGTTTTCTTATCTAACTTCTCAAGTTTTTTCCCCCACATAAAAGTGTAATTGAACAGGTTCTTTGCATTGATCTTTGTATCTGATTGCATGACTTCAAGTTAAAATCTTGCTAACATATTCAGTTGACTAATTTTTGAAGTTTAATCCATGTATTTGACACCAGCAATTCACAGTCTGTTACACAGTCTGCATCTGAAAAATCCTGACTGACTGAAATACATTTATTCATATTCTGTTTCCTATTATGTAGTCAATTTGATTCCAAAGTTATGCATTCGGTGTTGCTCTAGTATAGAATTTCAGTTTATGTTGCCTGCAAATGTTGGCAATAAACTATGCCCTACTTATCATCCTCATGACTGTTCCTATGAAATCAAATGAGAGAGAGAGAGAGAGAGAGAGAGAGAGCGCATTTATTTGTGGGTGAATGTTTAAGAATTTTGATTGTAATAGCAAAATCTAATGCAAACTAAACTTAAGGACAAAAGAATAGAAAGTAGGAGCAGTGGGATTCAGACATTTTTACTACTGGTTCTGTGGGCGTGGCTTGGTGGGAGTGGCAGGGGAAGGATACTGTAAAATCTCCATTCCCACCCCACTCCTGGTGGAAGGTTACCGCCGGTTCTCCAAACTACTCAAAATTTTCGCTACTGGTTCTCCAGAACTGGTCAGAACCTGCTAAATGCCACCTATGCGTAAAAAGTGCCAGATAGAAGGAGAAAAGTAGGAACACCCACATACCCACACACCCACACACAAGACTTCCAACTTTCACAAGTATAAACAACTTTGGTGACTCTTCACCCTCTAAAAGGTTATAGCCATTTACCTCTCTTTATCCCATTTCCTGTATGTTATCTTTAAACAAATCCATAAAACATCTTTTCAGTCCTGGTATCAGCAGAAAGTCCTTAAAGGGTTACCAGAGATAATGTACATTCCTTCATTCCTTAGCATTGGACATACTCATTGTGCAATATTGCCAGAAATTGGCCTGACCTATTTGACAGAGTGCCATAGCAAATAGGTAGGCTGCTGTAATCTAAATCTTAAAATTGGGAAACCAATATTAGGAAGATGAGGAAAAGTAGGAGAAAGATACTAGTTCAGTTAATGATTCAGTTAGCTGCGCTTATTTTCAGCAGAAGACAAGTATTTAATTAGCAACAATACTAATTTTATCTATAAGGCTCAGTAGCGGAGTCTATGTTTAGTTACTACATGCAGTGTTTCCACAAAATGTCTACTATGGCCTCAACTGAATTGTACCATCTTTTATAATTAAAAATATTTTTAGAGTAAGAAAAATCAATTTCATATAGTTACATACACACAATAAGCTTTTCAGGGTGGCAAAAAGTTTGCCTTGTGCTTAAAATGTCCTCAAATCAAAGTAAGTCTGTGCACTGATGTTTCCTTCAGGCAACTAGCTGCAAGGACGGAATCTGGTTTCCGTGGAATAAAATTCCATTTGTTTCTCAGCTTGCTGTTGCGGTGTTGCCTATTTCTAACAGCCATTGCCCCCTCTCCCCCCCCACACAAACACACATCACCAACCACTTTCCTTGCCCCCTTTTTAAAATGTTCCGATGCCCAATTATCACTACAAAAGAAAAGCAGGCATGCCGTTTCTAAAGTAGGTGGTTCGCACAATCACAAGCTTGTGTCCGACTAAGCCAAGCCACGCTCTCGATGTCAGATTCCTTGTGTGCTCGGGGCTTGCCTTTTCTCCTAATATGCTGCCACCCCCATCCTTAGTTGCAAGGTCACCCTCCTGCAGTGACTTAAGTTCAGAGTGTCAGAAAGGCATAAGCGTAGCAATTAAGTCTCTGATCACAAAGCCAGTGCCTTTCCAATGATAGCAGGCTGGGGGTGTTCTCTCGCACATGTCAGAATAATTCTGCTGAGCAGGAATTAGGGTAGTCAAGGCTATATTTAAGTGCCATCATAATGAGAGCTGCAAGGGGGATGGGATGGGCTTAGAGAAAGCTTTGTTATGGCTGTTCTTATTATGTTGTATGGAAGAGCCTGGAAAAGGTTGGCAGCACCCCTTGTGAGTGAAACAAACACAAATATTAGCAATGTACCTAGGCCTCCAGATACAATGGTGTAAACTGTACATGATTAATGCCTGTCAGGCCCCAAGAATCAAGAAAGACACGTAGAGTTTACTTTTGAACAGTTTCCTTTATTGTTCCTTCCCTCTAGACAGAATTCTTGCCATACTAAGGCAATGACTTGCATCGCTAAAGATAAACTCTGCCTTAACTCTCTTCCCGCCAATCAAACTATCTGAAGTCAGTTGTCTCTTTGTCCTTTGGGATTCAGCCCCTCCCTCATGGGAATCCAGACTACATCCCACCACAAAGCCAGTGTGAAATAATGGATAGGCTTGTATGGAGCAGTTCACGTTCAGTGATCAAATTTAAGGAAAATTTTGGGCCTTCTCATGCTGTCTCCTTCCCAATTCTCTTTTGTGGTTTTGCCAAGGTTGGTTATACATCTGGTATAAGGTATTCTGCTAATACCTGTAGCAGAACAAAGGTTTTAAAAGAGGTCAGATGAACTGCCCCAATTAGTCAGTCTAGATTAGATCCATCTATCCAAGTCTTTTGCTCTAGCACCAGTTTACTTAAATTCAGTATAATCCCCTGAAATGTATGCTGAATATACTCAACTCAAGATAAATTTCTGTCTTCAGGCATCAACCAAACAATCTCCTGAAATGAAGAGGCATCAATCCAGATGCTTAACACTTCTTTAAAAAGAAAAAAAAAGTTTTGGAGAGTGTTATTTCTGGAGGGAGTGCCAGTGCCAGGGCGAACTTTTGACTGCTGGTTTTTGTTTCCTTCTCCAACAGATAATCATAAAGCGAAGCTCTGGGGGAATCCAAAGCATTTTTAACAGCAACCAAGCTGTCTTGGGGTAACCCAACAGCAAATGGGGAGGGGTGTTCCTTTCAAGTTCCGTGCCTCTCCAGGAACCTTTGCCAAATGATCTGCCCCATTTGGTGCTAAGGTTGTGCTGCCACTCTGCACAGGGTCCCATTTATAAAGACAAGCCCGTCACATGCCCATGCCGGCCTATCTCATGTGTCAGGCACTGCCAGGCAATGTTGCCTAGCAACCTTGCTCATTACCTGAGAAGCTGACATCAGCCTTGGCATGGGAGGACTGGGAAAGGGAGGAAAGGCTGGCTGGCTGACATTGACACCTTTGAAGGAAAGGGAATGATCCTGTTCCTCAAAGGAGACACCAGGTTGTTGTTGTTTTTTAAAAAAAGAAACGAATTAATATATTAAATGCACATTGTGAGGGCAAAGAGAATGCATCCCCTGCTGCCAAAGAGCTTACAATTACTCTTAGGTCAACGTGCAGCCAACTTGACTGGCTTCAATCATGATTCTCCTGTTAAAAAAGATGTACTCTCCTCCCACATCTCTATCCGTTGCTCCCCAAAACCCAGCTCATTAACTCTCCTTCTGAAATCTTGCAGGCTTCTTAACTAGAGCCACTTCTAATCTCCATGTCATTTTAATACTAATTGCCATAAAAAAGAGGATCATGCTCAAATTATCAAAGCCTCTCTTGGGCAGCCCTCCTGCATATCCTCCTCTGAAACAGCAAGTTTGATCATTGCAGAGGCAGCTATTTTGCTGGAAATTCCTGAGTCTGGAAAAAAAAGTCTGAAAATAAACATAAAAGGTGAAGGTGTTTCGTGTGTGTGTGTTTGTGTGTATGTGTGTGTGTGTGAGAAAGTCCCTTGAACCTATTTATTTGAAATTTGGCATTTCTCATCCCCTCATGTGGGACTACTTTTCCTGCACTTTTCACCCAGTTCTGTCAAAGACAATCTAGACTGTAGTTAATTTCCAGGGACAGTCACAAGAATGACATGGACATTTAGATTCCGAATCAAAATTTATATTTG
Organism: Naja naja; assembly: GCA_009733165.1. Classification (NCBI taxonomy): domain Eukaryota; kingdom Metazoa; phylum Chordata; class Lepidosauria; order Squamata; family Elapidae; genus Naja; species Naja naja. Next base: position 22,198,166 of record CM019148.1, on the reverse strand, counting down.
GGCTCCCAAGCTGCTTGTGAGCATGGAAATTAACCCAAGTGTATTGGGCTGTTTTGGAATCCTTCAGAATGCAAACCAGATCTTAGTTTATAAACTATGTGATTTTTAAAATAAGTTTGGAGAATTAATTTTTGCAAGGACAGTATGCAAGTGATTACAATTTTTCTTTATTTTTCTTTATATATTTATTTTGGTGTCTCCAAGTCAGCTTTTTAACTTGCTGGACTGCCCTTGCAGTTTTCTTGGCAAGATTTCAAAAGTGGTTTGCCATTGCCTTTTTCCTGGGGCTGAGAGAGTGACTGGCCCAAGGTCACCCAACTGGCTTTGAGGCTCGGGGGTCTAGAAACCTCAGTCTCCCAGGATGTAGCTTGCTATCTTAACTGCTACACCAGATGGGCTCTGCAGGGACTCGTCAGGCAATTGCTAAGAATCCAGACTGGCTTAACATACATGCACAAACCCCCAAAACTTATAAAATATAATAGCCTTTTTTTTTGTCCCAGGATTCTCAAGGGAAGTCATGTTTTCAAATCTCCATGGTGGTGAGCAGCTGTTAATTCTGCATAAAAAGAGGGTGACTATTCTGTATGGTGAATTTCTCGAGAAAAAGGTTGGGGTAGAGCCATAGGACACAATCCCTGGAAAAGATGAGTTGCCTGGGTGTCTCAGTTTCCACAGCAACCAAGAAAAAGGCAAAAGCAAGCCCATTGAATTGTGAATGCAGTTAAAGAGAGATTGAATGTTTATGTCGCCACGTGTGAGGGGGAGGGGGCGAGTAATGACCCCTTCAGTATAACCCCTTAAGTCAACCATTCTAGGATCTCAAGTGGATCCAGCACTAATCTGGTCCACTTGGAAGCTGCTTCTGAATTTTACGTTAGGAGAACACAGAAAATGAAAGCGTTTGTTAAAAGGCATCTGTTGGCTTATGGATGTATTTGCTGCATTTCCCCACTTTGCTCTACATTAATGATACAGCATTTGGGGAGGGTACTGCACAGTATGGAATCTTCTGGCAATTAAGGAAGAAAAAGAATGGAAAGGAAGTCCTTGAAAGTGAGGATGACAAGTGTGAAGGTCTTGACTCTAAGCTCCTCATAAGCAGAGACTTGTCTCTCCCCCCCCCACAACCTTTTCTTAGTTACCTGGTCAAAAGCAGAACAAATTAGAAAAAGGTAGGAGGGCAAACCAGAGCCTCACCTACACCAGTGGTTCTTAACTCCTGATATTGCCCCCAAGGGCGATTTTGTTTTTCAGGGGGCGATGGAACAAAAAGGGTGATGTGGGGCAAAGGAATGGAAGGGGGCAATATGGGGGCGAGGAGCCGAGATATAGTGGGAGAGAGGGAGAGAGAGAGATCTATATTGGTAGATAGGTAGGTAGACAAAAAGACAGACAGGTAGGTAGATAGGCAGGAAGGCAGGCAGGCAAACAGACAGACCTTTTGGGTGGATGGATGAACAGGCGCCAGTTCAGGTGCGGTACAACAGTCAATGGGGTGAGCCTGCAGGGCGGCGCCTCGAACCCCTGCAGCTCTTAGCGTCCCCAAGGGGGTCGGCAGAGGGTGCTAAGAGGCGACAGGGGGTGTTGAGGGCCGGCCAGCCCTGCAGGTTCACCCATTGACTAGCACTGCTCCGGAGCCGGCGCCTCTAATGCGGAAGCAGTGGCATGTTACGTGCCGCCGCGGCCGTGTTCGATGCGCCGCCCCCCTGCTGTCTCTTAGCACCCCTCTGATGGCCCGCTTGGGGACTCTAAGAGGTGGCAGGGGGCGGTTATGTTGGGGAAGGGGGGTGATGACAACTTCCTCAATGGCTCAAGGGGGCGATTCTTTCAAAAAGGTTAAGAACCACTGACCTACTCAGTTCCCTGATTCCCACAGAAGCACTACCAACCTTCTCTTCACTGCCCCTAACAGCTAATAAATATGCAACTGCTGAATTAGTCTACCTGGATCCAGGAACACGTACAAAGAGAGAAGGAATGAGTATTAAAATGGCCGCTCATCTTTTGCCCCAAATCTGGGATAGCCTCCTTAGAACTGGGCCCTTTGTAACCCAAGTGGGTCTCTTCTTAGGAGATTGTTCCAGCCCTCCAAAGCCCCACCATCTTGCACGGTACTGCATGTTCAGCTCATCTGTCAGGCAGAGGGAGACAAAGGGTCAGAAACAGAATGGAAATAGATTGTCAAGTGGATTCTTACTCTTAATGTTGAAATTGTGGGCCCGAATAGTTGGCAAGAAGAGACCGCTGGCACAGCAAGCGACGAAGCATGAACCAGTGATAACAATTTGTACTGTTGCAATTTTCTAGATTGTCTCCTGGTATGATCTCAGACAGGTGGTATGCTTGGAAGGTTTCCAAAATCTAACGGGGGTTTCTTTCTTCTACTAGATACTGTTTCCAGTAAGCTCCAGAACAACAACATATATACCATTGCCAAGAGAAATGTGGAAGGCCAGGACATGCTGTACCAGTCACTGAAGCTTACCAATGGCATCTGGATACTGGCCGAACTCCGCATTCAGCCTGGCAATCCGAACTATACGGTAAGGTCCTGTTGCTGAGGCAACAATGCCCTGAACCTCTAGGCTCTTGTTTGGATATCACCTTTCTTCTTTCTCTCTTAACTTGCTATTTCCTTGGGGAAACTGTCACTGCACTAGCGCTCACAGCTTAAAAAGGAGTACAGATAATCCTCAATTTACGACCACAGTTGAGCCTAAAATTTCGGTTGCTAAGTAAAACATTTGTTAAAGGAGTTTTGTCCCCTTTTATAACCACCTCTTGTGAGTAAGTGAATCACTGCAGTTGTTAAGTTAGTAACATGGTTGTTAAGTGAATCTGGCTTTCCCGTTGACTTTGCTTGTCAGATGGCCACAAAAGGGGATCACATGACCTTGGGACGCAGCAATGGTCATAAACACAAGCCCGTTATCAAGTGTCTGAATGTTGACTGCAAGGGTCAGAAGTGTGAAACATGGTCACAAATTGCTTTTTTCAATGCTGTCGTAACTTTGAATGGTCACTAAGCAAACTGCTGTAAGTTGAGGATTACCTGTACTCCAGGTTTTCAAGAAGTTCAGTTAAATATCATAACCGCATTTCAAATTTTCACTTTGGGAAATTTGGAGGACAGATGAAAATACTAAAACTGTTACCTGATTAAAGAAAATCATCTTTAATGAATCATCTGTTTAGTCCACTGACTGGCAAATTTTGGGCCTGTCCAGTGTGCACATCTCCAACACTCATCTTTGTTATCATGGTCATGTTGGCAATAATTGATTAGGCTTGGAATTCACTCCATCTGGTAGACACCAAGTCCCTTTCCTCTCGTTTATTCCATGGAACGATTGATTGAACCCTTGTACATAAGGGAGAAATTGGCTGGTTTCACCTTCAAGCCAGGTTAATGAAGGGCAGTTGTGCTGGCAGAACATGCTGTAATAAGATAAATATGCTATTTTATTGTTGAATGTGATGGTCTGATTAGAATTACATCAAGCATGCAGCACACACAGTTTTAGCATGTTGGGCAAGCTTTCCTGGCCAGTTTTTTTTTTACAAAGAAAAACTAAATTCTGATTAGTAATGCCAGACACAGTGTTAAATTGAAGGGACTTGGGGCCATCTCCATGCAGTTTTAGCTCTGCCCTCCAATGGTGTTTTGCTCGGGGGCTCCTGAAGTAATTCCCTTTCCCTCTTTTCTCCAACAGCTGTCTCTGAAGTGCCGAGCCCCTGAAGTGTCCCAGTACGTCTACCAAGTCTACGATGCCATTTTGAAAAACTGATCTGTCAAACCACCACCACTGCCAGCACCTCACCACATGGGGAATGGGAGCGGGGCTAACTCCACATCTACTGCCACCGCCCGTGTGTTGGTGTAGGCCAAGAACATTCCTTCCCTTGATCTGGGAAAAGCAGCTCTGTGTTGTGTCCAAGATCTCAGCTCCAGATGCTGAGGCTAAATCAAGGTAGCAAGTAGTGTCCACGTGCCGGTAACAGTAGGGGATGTTGCATTTGATACTTTTAGCATCTGTGAAAATTTTGTAACCACTCCGCATCAGCTGTTTTTGCAGTCCTGTGTGCCATGTCTGTCTCGTTTGTTCCTGTGGCTTCTTCATCTCGTGCCAACGCTTTGCATTTTCTAAACCACTGTCGGCCTCTGGTTAATATTTTGTAATATGCTTCTTTGTTTTAATAAATGCACATGCACACACACACACTCGGCCCAGCCAGAGGCATCTGAGAGAAAACACACACACTGCACTTTATTATTCTTTTGTATTTGCGTACTGCTGATTAATTTTTGTAATGAACCAGCTGTCTACAATAAGCAGGAATAAAGGAGGGGCATTGAAACAAGACTAGTTGTACAACTGTTGCAAGGAAACCAATGCTGGCTTATTGATTTAACCTTGGGAAATTCGATTACCTGGTACGAATTGTAGTTTATTATTATTTAAGGCCTCTCCTTGCCTGCCCTCCCTTATAGACTGAAAAAATCCCACCATTTACTAAACCTAATCCTGTGGACTCCTGAGGGTTTGTAGCTGAAGAGCCAATCTATTGCTCTTCCAGCTCCCAGGGAAGAAAATTGAGAGGCATTGCTGCCCCTGCATGCATCAGTGTGCATCACAGCTCCATATTCTCTTTTCATGTGCTGCTGATTGAACAGTGGGTTCTGATAGCTTTGTGCATGTGTGGTCTCTTTGGGAAAAAAAACCCATGGCAGCCAAGACAGTGGCTTTCAGAAGTGAAGAAGAACAGTAGGTAGCAAGGCTAGGAAAAGAAAAAAGGCAGCGGAAAGGACAGTTTGGTTATCCTGGCAGTTTAATCCAGTTACTGTTTCCTCTTGACCTGGGTGTCAATCTCAGTGGGCAAACTCCTACTGTGCCCTTCTTTGCCATCTCTGTAATGGAATCTCTCTGGAAACCTAAAACAGTGATTTTTTCTGCCACCACATAAATGTGCCAGATTCAGGCCATACTCCAGTGTGGCTGAAATGGAAGCTCCAACCATCCTCATTCCACTAGAATATAACCTTTAGCAAGGATCTCTATGCCCTTCAAACTTCAAGGTTGAGAAACCCATTCTTTATGTGGAATCTGGTCTCACCATTAGGCCCCTAACATGTTCTGTCTAAGGAAAGATAAGATGGTCTTTTTCCGCCATGTCAGCTGCCTTCTGGCTTATCTGCCTTTTTTCTCCTATGCCCCCATCTCCATTGCCCTCTTTCTTGTAGCTGTTTCATTTCCCACCCTATTTGGGAGATGTGGTGTCTAGGAGATCCTCTGAGCAAATTCTGTGTTGCAACGATGCAGGCTATTCCTGGGAGACTTCAGTTTCCTCCACCCACCTACCCCCGCACAAGGAGCACAAATAAACTTTCCAGTGGGCTGCTGCATTGCCTTTGAAACTTGTATATAGAACTAGGCCAAGATAACATTCAGTGGGCTTGGCGGAAAGCCTCTTCTTATTTGTCTATGGAGAATCTCAATCATCCAGCTCATGGTTGTCCCAAAGGTGCTTTTTCAAGAAGTAACTGGACTTTCTTGTTTTTATTTGAAGATGTTACACTTCTCATCCAAGAAGCTTCTTCAGCTCTGACTAGATAGTAGGGAATGGGTGGGTTTATATTCCTTGCAGACAACTGATCATTTGCATTCTTTTAGAGAGACCTTGAGGCCACCTGGAGGTTTATCTGTGTTGTCAAGGTCACTTCAGTAGTGCAAATGGGTGTGGAGCCATTTTGGAACTTTGAAAGGACTGGGTTGTAGAGTGGAGATAGATGATGTTGTATCCCTTCCCTTCTGTTGAGAGAGGGCTATTCAGTTTTGACACAGATGGCCTCTTTGACCCCTCTTTCAAACTAGTGGTCCTCTCTGTCCAAAATGTGGGCTTCGCTGTCTTCAAAAAGTGACCTTTGTCTTTTAAATGCAGATGGACTGCTGAATCTAGTCCTGGTGGGTTTGTTCTCCTATACTGTGCCATGTGTTTATGAAGTTATTGTTTTGTTTCCCCAATGTACAATGACTAGCAGTCCTCAAGGAGTATAAACCTTCCATTCCCCACCAGCCAGCCAGAGATGAAGAAGCTTCTTGGATGAGAAGCGAAACCTCTTCAAAGAAAAACCAGGAAGTCCAGGTGCCTCTTGGAAAAGCACATTTGGGATATCTTCTTATTTGGAATGTAAAGAATCATTCACCTGTGAATATAATAGGCAGCTCACTAAAATGTACTCTTTTAAATTCTAGTCAAATTATGCCTGTCAAAATCATAAATATATTTGCATTGGGCAAGTTCTTATGTTCCTATAGGTAGTCCTTGCTTAATGACCATGATTCATGATGGTTTTTGCCAGTTTCTAGCATTTTTTGCTGCTTTCTGGCAACCCACCCCCCATTCAAATTAACAACATTCACTTAATGTCTACTGCAAAAAAAGCCAGAAATTTACTCCCAGTCACATGAGTGCCAGTGCCTTGACTTACAGTGTAATGACCTACTGGGCTTAATCACAATCACATATCAAGAACTACCTGCAATTCCATCATGCTTGCTTCATAACTACATGAGACCTCGGCTCTTTTCGGTCAGGTATCTCTAACTGCATTTCCAAACTAATTCCTTCATGAACATCTTGAGGTTCATGGCGTAGTCAAGAAGTCACACTGGGTCATAAGTGTCTTCATTGGCTCTTTGCCTGCATCTTGAATCTCCTTTGGAAAGTCTAAAAGCTATGATTTCAGTGACCTGCACAGGCAAGCCAAATTCAATACCCCAGATGACAGGTCAGTAGAACCTCAATAACTACTTTGTCATCTGCCTCTTAAAACTGGGAATTCTTGAGCATCCTGCTTTTGGCTTAGCCTGATTCCCATAATAAAATAACCACAGATAATGTCTGTGTTGTCATTGTACAACTGTCATATGCTGTGCAAGAGCCGTGATGGCGCAGTAGTTGGAGTGCAGTACTGCAGGGCTTACTCGCTGCTCACTCCAGGAGTTCAATTCTGAGTGGCTCAAGGTTGACTCAGCCATCCACCCTTCCGAGGTTGGTAAAATGAGGACCCCACATTGTTGGGGGCAATATGCTGACTCTAAACTGCTTGGAGAGGGCTGTGAAGCACCATGAAGCAGTATATAAGTCTAAGTGCTATCGCTAATAGGCGGCCCAGAAGGCATAATGGCATTGGGTAACTCAGGGATTCGAAGTTGCAGTGCTAGCTCAAGATTGTTGGTTTCATAGCAAAGAGGCCAGTGACACTCTGAAGCTTGCAGGATCCCAAGTCACAAAGATTTGTGCCTGGCCTTCAAGAAAGTTGTCCCAGGCGAAGATCCTCTGACTCTTACATACAGGGCTGCATTTACTCTGACTTACCAATTACTTCTGGATGTGCTAAGTGAAGTCACTGTTCCTCCTAGTTTTAAAGGACTTCCTGCCAGATCTCTCTGCCAATTCCCATCGACAGGGTGGAATGGGGAAGGCACATACAGTAACTTTTTGTCAACATTGAGATAGTAAAAAGGATGTCCTAGAAACTTAGAACCAAAGCATTTTCAAGATGTGTCTCTTGCAATGAGATGAGTGGAAGCTGTTTTACAAGAACAAATGCTTTGGAGCTCTTCCACCTCCAAATCAGTGATGTGAAGCCACGTGCCCAACATCAGCAGAGCTGGTGTCCGAACACCAAAATGAAATAAAAGTAGCAGGCAAGCCCCCAGACCTGTTTGAAACTGCTACTGCATCCATTGGGGGGGTTGGACCTGGTGCTGTTGTTCTTTTGACTGCATGCTATGAGATGTGTCCAGAGGGAGTACAAGATGATTTCCCCCATCTATTCGGACCCATTTGACACCAAGGGAAGGGGGGGCAGAATTGCATGATGGATCTGAGTTTTGCTTTGTATCAGCAATAAATGTAATTTACACAATTGGCCGTGTCTGATACTATCTTCAGTCAGGAATAGCAAGGGAAAGAAAGAAGGAAATGGGAGGCAAGACATTTAGTGGGATTCCTACTTTGAGGCTGTAATACAAGTCAGATTGCTGTTAAATGTTCCAGTACAGCTGGAGCTTCTTAGTTTCTGGGAGAGATCAGACTCTTTATTTTGTTTATTTCCAATACATCCTTCAGGGTAGGACCTGAAAAACCCTTCCGGAGACAGGTTTGCATATAATACAAAACAAGAGTGAGATGAAAACCAAAGACTATAAAAGTTAAATACAGAAGTTTAAACCCATTCAAAGGCAATGACCTCTCTTCTGAACAAATCCTTGAGCAATGCAGTACTTCTTTAGGGGAAAGTTTAAATCAGTAATACTTCTTTTCTGATTAGCTTTCCTGTTCCCGTGTCTTACTATGTGGTGTGCTTGCTCTCCATCTATAACAACCCATGGTTAATGAAGGGATATAATATTTTACTGGCACCATGGATGTTCCATCTAACACAGAGGCCTTCTTTCTACAGCTAATCTCTTCAATGTGTGATCCGATGTTGTGCTCATTATACAGTATATATATCTGTACTGTAAAATTTCAATGGGATGCTCATTCCCCCCAAACTGGCTGGTGACAGGGGTAGGGGGGGTGAGGCAAATTAAGGTTCAGTACTTATTTTTTGTCATTAGAATGGTGTAGGGATTCTGCTTCTGGTGGCTTTGCTGTTATGTTGGCTTGCTTTGGTTATGCAGAAATAGATGTTACAGTGAGTTTAGATGTTATGGTGTTACGATGTTTGTAGTACTGTAACTTGAGAAAACATTGCATAGTTCTTTAATATATGATTACTGCAATAGAAACATTTTATGCAACATATTGGATCTCAGGAGACAGAACATTGGGAAAATTACGTATGTGATTAACGTGCTGCCCTAGTTAACTAATTATGTAAGGTCTAAAGGAGGCAGGTGACGATGTAGCCAATTTATTAAATACACTGTATAAAGGTAGGACGTTGGTACAGTCTATTACAAATGGATGGTGTATGTTCTCTACAAAATCTAAAATATATCCACACAACAAATTTACGATTGGTTTTGTACCGGTCATGGCTACTCCCAATAAATCCTGGTATTGTAGTTTGATGAATGAGATTTCTGTTTGTTTGGTTTTTATTCTCCCTTGCAGACGTGGAATAACCAAAATGGCTTAAGCCTGTATGCAGGGGTGTCAAACTCAAGGCCCGCAGACCAGATCTGGCCCATGGAGTACTTAGATCTGGCTAGCAGGGCTGGCCTGGAGATAGCAAAGGACTGGCTCCCGATCTCCGTTTTCGCTGGTAGCGGGTTGCAGGAGGCCATCCCAGCTGAAAACAAAGATCAGGAGCCTGTTTTCTCTGGCAGACCGCTTGGGCCACCACAGGCACTCCCGACATGAGTGATGTCAAGCTGGACCCCCGAGGTCAAACACAACCCTGATGCAGCCCTCAATGAAATCGACTTTGACACCCCTGCTGTGAATGAGTTTCCTGCATCCAAAAGGGCAGTTCAGAGCAAGCAAATCTGCTTTGTATTTGAAAGCCAATTGGGAATTCTGGGGCTGAGCCCAACATAGCTGATAAGCATCAGACTAGGGAAGGTAATTGTAGAACACAATAACCAGAAATGCTGATGGGTGGTACCAGAGACACATACCAAAGACAAATCAAAGCTAATTCTTGTTGGGAGAGACAGCTCAACTATCCATGGGTTTTAAAGGTTTGAACCACCCTTGAATTGGACCCAGAATTCTACAGGTAATCACGAAGCAACCTCACAACACAGGTGTCGTGCTACTAACCTGATTCTTCCTGCCAGCAATTGGGCCTTTGCATTTTGAAGCAGCTGCAGCTTCCAAATCACCTGCAAGGGCAGCCCTACAAAAAGCCCACTGTAGCCGTTCAACCATGAGATGGCATGGGCAGGACTCGGTGTTGAAAGGGCATATGGACACCCAAAGCTCCACAAACTGGCATGCTAGCTAAAATTCAGCATGTCCAACCACGGTTTTGACCTGTTTTGAGTGGTAACTGCACCAGGATGACCTCCAACTCATCTCTTCCAAAACCTGGGATTTGTTCTTTCAGGGGAAATGCCATCATATCTAGAGGCAATCGGAATCGGAATTAAGAATGAGTCAAATGAGCCAGTTAAAAAGAACATTTTTTTGCAGGGATTTAAATTCCAGTTAAACTGGAGCTCCAAATACAGGTAGTCCTCGATTTTCAGCAGTTCATTTAGTGACCGTTCAAAGTTAACAAAGGCAATGAAAAAAGTGACTTATGACCATTTTTCAAACTTATGACTTTTGCAGCATCCCCGTGATCACGTGACTAAAACTCAGATGTTTGGCAACTGGTTCATATTTATGACCGTTGCTGTTTCCCTCAAGGTCCCCAAAGTCAATGGGGAAGCCAGATTCACTTAACAACCATGTTACTAATTTATATACTGCAGTGATTCACTTAACTGTGGCAAGGAAAGTCGTAAAATGGGGCAAAACTCACTTAACAACAGAAATGTCTCACTTAACAACAGAAATGTTGGACTCAATTGTGGTTGTAAGTCAAAGGCTACCTGTACTGTATCAGGTTTTCCTAACTTTCCTAACCTGGCTGGGGTGGCTAAGTTTGTGATAAAAATCCAGCATATGGATAGACCAGAGAGAAGTGGTGAAGTACTATACAATCATTTTTTGAAACAAATTATAGGAAAAAGAGGTAAAGGAATATCCTGCCAGAAGTTAAATTGGTGCCTCTTATTTGGTACTCCCCAATACCCTTCCCTCCACTGTACTACTGTTGTCCCTGCACCCTCCCTCCCACCTGAACTCACAAAATGCAGCAGTAGTATAATTACAGAATAACAGAGTTGGAAAGGATCTTAGTCCAGTGGTCACCAACCAATGGGCAGGGGACCACTAGTGGTCCATGAGAAAATTTTGGTGGTCCGCAGAGAAATGTCACCCCCACAAAGACTCATTTCTGGCAGAGTTTGGGGGAGAGAAAGACTTCTGCTGCTTTCCTTGCATGAAGCCAAAAGTCTCTCCCTCTCCCTCTCCCCCTCTCTCTCTCTCTCTTTCTCTCTCTCTCTCTCCCCCCCACCCGAGAACGGAGCTGGAGACAGTATCCTGTAATCTCAAAGAATGATCGATCGGTAGGAAAACAGGGTGGGGAATTTTCCTGCAGACTTTTTTGGGATTTTCCCAGGGTCTCTGCTGCTTTCTGCTGAGACCCTGGGAAAACGTCAGCAAGCCACCATCAGTCAAAATTCATATTGGTGGTCCGCAGGATTTAAAATTATGAATTTGGTGGTCCCTGACATCCAAAAGGTTGGTGACCCCTGCATTAGTCCAACCTCCTGCTTAAGACGGACCCAATACAATTTCCTGCCAAATTTGAACAAGAAGTGCTTTGGATTAACACACTTAAATTGTGGCCACAACAAAAGTCAACATGATAAATCCCTCTACTCTGGAATAGGAACCTCTGGAATGTGTCTATGAAGCCTATAATTAAAGAGACATTTATTCAGATCCGCTCACCATTTCTTGGCTGTATTAATCAAGTCTTTCCTAATAGATTAGCTTTTTTTTCTATTCATTCATTTACGATAAAGCTATTGATTCTGAAGGTTTAATTTTTTTTTTTTGCTGAAGATTACATATGTGTTCATTGTGCACAAATCCATTCCCAATGTTGTTGCTGGCATTGTTTTCAGTTCATTTTCTTGTTTCTAATTCTGCATTTTTAGTTTTTGTCTTGACATTTGGGTTGTTCAACAACCAACAAACCCTTTAAAGAAAGGCAAGGCCAGACAGGCGGCTGTCTCTGTGAATAGGTCCTATTGACACCCCAAAGTATTGCGACTGATTTTATGTGACACAACATGCTTTGGAAATGGCCTGTCGGATGCCCCAGGCTTCTGTCACCTCCTGCCCTGGTAGGTGGAAGATCTCGCCAGAAGAAAGAAAAATGCAGGCAGCAGCTGCTGCTACAAAGGATTCCCCTGTGGCACTGTCTCTGCTCTCCAGCTTTGTGCAATACCGTTGAAGTGCCTGGCTTCCAACAGTCACTTTGTGATTCCCCCCATCCTTATCTGGCTCCCCTAAAGGCTTTCATTCAAGAACCTGACATCCCTTCCTTGTCTCAGATCATCTTGTGATCCCAGCCTTCTGGCTTACCGTCTTGTGCTGTTGACTTCAAATCAGCAGCTGTATCTATGCAGTCACTGAAGGTTGTTGAAGGATTAGACATTTCCCCCTTTATGGTTCCAGTGGGAAAACTGTGTGGGGCGGGAAGAAATTCTCTCTCTCTTCCACTCACAGAAGCATCCATATAACACACATACATATAATGTGATAGTCTACAAATGACTTGCTTTTTTCCTAGCCAAAGCAGCTCCCCTTTTTTGGGGAAAAAAAAAACAAGTTTCTAGACAAGTGTTGACATTTTATTCAATTTCTTGTCTGTTTTATAGTTTTATTTTTAATTACTTTATAATATAAAATACAAAAGAAGATAGTGGGAAAGTAAGGCAGGGAAAAGGGAAGGGAAAAGTGTAAGGGCAAAAGAAAGAAAGGAAAAAAAAAGGTGTTGACTTCCCTTTAGTGCAGTAGAAAAAGATAATAGTATCAAACGTCAACTTTTTACTTTTACCTAGTAATATAAACTAGCCATTTCTATAACGACAAATCTATCTAGTCAGTAAAACCCAATATCAAAGTTTCATTCACCCCGCCACACCTCAAGCACAAAGTCCAGAAGCGGATTCCAAGTAGAAACAAAATTGGTTTTTTTTCCTTTAATCAAAATAGCCAATTTAACCATCTCTGCTAACTCCATCAAATTTTGCAGCCATTCATCCATTGTGACAATCAAAGTGTCCTTCCATCAAGATCTTGTCTTTTCTACTATTCTGCCATGATAGGCAGATAGGAATTTTCAATCACACGTATAGACCATTTTCCATTTCTGACAGCTCTGGATTTTACAGATTACAAATAATCAGAGTTGGAAGGGACCTGGTAGGTCATCTAGTCCAACCCACCACCCAAGCAGGAGACCATACACCATTTCTGACAGATGGGAGTCCAATCTCTTCTTGAAAGTCTCCAGTGATGATGGCGCTCCCACAACTTCCGAAGGCAAGCTGTTCCATTGGTTGATCATTCTCACTGAAATTTCTCCTTATTTCTAGATTGAATTTCTCCTTGTTCAGTTTCCATCCATTATTCCTTGTCTGGCCTTCAGGTGCCTTGGAAAATAGCTTGACCCCTTCCTCTCTGTGGCAGCCCCTCAAATATTGGAACGCTATATGATACTAGGCGAGAAGGCCAGCTTACAAGCAAAAATAACAAATAAAACATCCATATTGTGGCCTGGAAAACTTCATGCTTTTATGTCACAAGAGTTGAGCTTGATTTAAATGCATCCTTCCCTTTTAAAGAGTATCAGAGCATTTTGGGGAGGACCAGCACAAAGCACCAATTTTTGGAGTTTTTATGTTGAATTTTAATGGTGCACTTTGGGTAGATAGGCATGGATCTGTAAAAAGTGCTAAGATCCAAGTGCTCACCCTTAGACGAAAATTTGTCTGAAACTTTTATCTTGAGGGACATACTTGGGACCACACTGGGAAGCTATATCTGCTTTGGGTAATCTTTGGCCATCCCAAGAGATAAAAGTGATGCTAACATGGAAGAAAGCAACCAGGAATGTAGATCTCATTTACAGCATTGGTGGACCAATGGGTAGCTTTTCAAATGAAGGAAGCTACTTACAGTAAGTTTATGGTGTTGTAAAGAAATCCTGGATGTCAGCAGAGACATATTGGTTTGGAGAGGAACAAAGTCTGCCAGAATCATAAAAGCAGAGACAATTATTGTTAATTTCCAACCTCCTCTTTCATAGACCCATATGAGATGGGCCAGTGTACTGAGGTGCTCTTCAATAGACAAAGTAGAATCTAATTAAATAAACAATTGCTCAAATACACGTGTAGGTTCCAGGACCATGAATGCCACAATCTAGATTTTTTTCCCAACAGTATAACATGCGATTAATATATAATAACAGGGAGACATTCCTTGCCAATTCAACGAAACCAACTAGGGCTATAGATGGTCCTTACAACTATTCATTTAACAACCATTACAATGGCACTGAAAAAAATGACTTATACCAGAGGTGGTATTCAGCAGGTTCTGACCAGTTCTGGAGAACCAGTAGCAGAAATTTTGAGTAGTTCGGAGAACTGGCAAATATCACCTCTGACTGGCCCCGCCCCCATCTACTCTCTGTCTCCCAAGTCCCAGCTGATTGGCTGGGTCTTCTTTGGTTGCCCTGCACAGGAGAATGGAGCTGGAAAGCAGGTTAGTGGGATGGGGAGGGAATGGGGATTTTGTAGTAACCTTCCCCCAGGAGTGGGGAGGGAAGGGAGATTCTGCATTATCCTTCCCCTGCCATGCCCATTAAGCCATGCCCACCATGTCATGCCACGCCCACCAAGCCACACCCACAGAACCAGTAATAAACAAATGTTGAATCCCATCACTGACTTACACCAATCTGCGCATTTAACAACGATCACAGCATCCCCATGGTTATGTGGTCAAAATTTGGGCACTTGGCAACCGGTGTGTATTTATGCAGTTGCAGTGTCCTGGAGTCATGTGATCATTATCTGCAACCTTCCCAGGCAGCTTCTGACAAGCAAAGTAAATGGGAAATCCAGATTAAATCCTGTATGATTCATTTAACAACTGCAGTAGTTCACTTAATAACTTGTGAAAAAGATCATAAAATGGGTGCAAATCACTAAACAACTGTCTTGTTTAGCTATGGAAATTCTGGTCCCAATTGTGATTATAAGTCAAGGACTACATATAGGTACACTGAGTGCATTTACCCAGATTAATGAAAGGGAACACATTTAGACACGTTAACAGTGATTCTTATTAACCTTGTTTATTTTTATACATCCTTGATTTAGCAATAATGTAATCCCAGTCCATTTGATTATTTATAGCCATATATATATATATATATATATATATATATATGTATTGCATGATCCAGAAAATGGTTAAATGTAATGTGCCGATACAGCAATCTAAAATTTCTTGGACATTTGGGGAGATGAAAGTGAACAACAAAGAGAAAAATGCCTTATTTTACTAAACATTGTTTGAATTCAGCATCGGCATGTGAAATTAATAGTGCGGTTTTTGATTAAAAATGGGAATGCACTGAGGCTCACTTAAGATATGTTTTGCACTTGTTTAATCAGTTGAGGCTACTTCTGCTACTGTTTGCTACTGTTCTGCTAAATACATAAAAAGAAGACAATTGTGGACAGAGGGATGAAAAATCTTAAGGACAGGGAAATCATGGTCCTCCAGCTCAGCTGATCTGCAATTCCCAGCATTCTTCACCAACAAGGATGCAAACTGTACTTCTGCCATAACTGGAAGGTTACAAGTTTTTCATCCCTAAAGAGGGCAGAGTTTCTTACATCTCTAAATACAAAAAACACTCAGCAGTTTCCTATTGGATGTCATAATTTGAAGGGAAAGATGCCTGCAGGGGGGGCTCAAAGCAAGATAGTTGCTGGGTGGAAATAAGGTCAGGTTGGATTTGGACTTCGCTACTTGCTTCTGTCTCATCACTGAAGATCTTTAGGAAACCAGAAGAGATCTTCCCGCAGGACCAGGGGCAGCATTTTTGGATGTCCATGCTAGCTTTAGTGCAGTGTTTTTCAAACTTGGCAAGTTGAAGATGGGTCAGAATTCCCCAGCCAGCAAATTGAAGACCATACATCTTAAAGTTGCTGTCATGCCCTTGTTAGAGTCTGATTCTGAGGGGGAGATGAAGCAGCTGACAGGGAGTGGGAGTGTGGCTCCGATGGCTGTGGAAGAAATGGGGGGAAGGGCACAGTCCAGCTGGGCATTCAGAGGAACACCCAGGGCCATCCCCTCTTCATCCTAGGGCACACAGGGAGGAACAGAGAAGGGAGCAATGTGGCTTACAGGAGAGAAAAAGGCCCTGATTCCTTTCATTAGTTGCAGCTGGGAGAACAGGATATAAGAGGATGTTTGCACATAGCACCTTGCTGGAAGCAAAGCGTACATTATCTTTGTCGAGGCTTATCTGGGTTTTGGCTTCCTCCCAACTGCGGGTGCTGCATTATCTTTTGGAAGTCTGCAATTTATCATCCTGGCCTGCCTTGTTAATTACTTCAGGGTGGTTTGTGGTTTTTATTTCTAATTATCTTTACTTTGGGTTCGGAGTGCATTTCTGCCCTTCGTAGACAGTTTTTGGAAGAGTTTGTTATCCAGCCGAGGATAACTGGACATTGGGGGTCAAGTTGGAGGCATTAAAGGGAATTTATTTTACTTTTGTGACTGTTATTTTTGTGTCACACCCCGGGTCATCACAGTTGTCAAGGTTAAGAAAAGTTGCGTCAGAAGTACTTGATCAAAGATGCACAAATTCCTTATTCCTATTGCACTTTGATGAGACTATAACTACAGATAATCCTCAAATGACATTCATTTAGCAACCACTCAATGTTATGACACTGAAAAAAGTGGCTTACAATAGATCCTTGTACTTGCCACCAATGCAGCATCCCTACTGTTACATGATCAAAATGTGGGTGCTTGGCAACCACCATGAATTTATGATGGTCGCAGCATTTCCAGGGTCTTATGACTAACCTTTGCAACCTTCCCAGCTGGCTTCTGACGAGCAAAGTGAATGGGGGAAGTTGGATTTACTTAACTGCAGTGACTCACTTAACGACTGTGGCAAAAAGGTCATAGAATCAGGTTTAACTCACATAAAAACTGACTTGTTTAGCAATGGAAATTTTGGTCCCAGTTATGGTTGTAAGTCAAGGTCTACCTACTGTATATGTATACTTCTGGTATTCTCATTTCCTGAAGAATACTGAGGAAAGTGGTAAATATGACACAGGGACTTATCTCCTATAGCAGCGGTGTCAAACTGGATTTCTTCTGTTGGAAGAAATATCCTTCTGGGTTCAATTCCAAGTGGGGAAGAAAGACACTGGAAACATGGTGACTGCTTGGAAAGATGGTTTAATGGTGGACAGGATCACATGCCTTGGGTGAAGAAAGAAGGGGGGAAAAGGACTGAGATGTTGAGAGACCCTTAGTTTTATAACCTCTGTTGGGCCCCACCTTAGTGTTTCCTGTTCCTGTGTAAGAAAGGTATCCCATTGGCTGTCAGACTCCCAGGGGCGGGGTCTTAGCTAACTTTGTAAGCTTTGTCTGGACCACATGGCTTCACCTGAGTGCTGGCTGATGCAATCTTCCCAGGCCAGGTGAGGCCAGGTATTATGTAGAATACTATGGCCTAGGCCTTAACGGCCCACCAATTAAAAAAGGTGGGGGTAAGCTTCTGGTTCTGAGCTGAGTTTCTGCTTCTGAGTTTCTATTCTTCTTAGGGGAAATATTCTGCCTTTTTAATATTTTCTAGGATATAACTTTAATCTTAGACTGTCTACTATTGACCTCACCCCTTTCCTAAGAGGTCTGTAGGGGGTGTGCATAAGCACACCAACGTGCCTATCGTCCCTGTCCTATTGATTTTTTTATTTTTATTTTTCTTATATGTATCCATTCCATGTATTCATAACTATGTTTATACTTATACCTATTATCTTGCAAGCTATTGACAAATCAAATAAATCAAATCAAATCAATCAATCAATCAATCAATATTTCATTTTTCTAGAAGAGGGGTAAGTGCTAACTTCCTACACTTCGAGGGCCAGATTGGCATTGTACTTCTGCTGTGCGGGTCGGCTGAGGGGGGTGGAGACGGGATGGATGCCTCCTGCAGCACCGTGCGTGCCCCCACTCCCACCCCATTTTCAGACTAAACGGCTTTCGGAGTCCGAAAGCTCAGAAGAGTAAACCTCTGGTCCCAGTGACAAACCCAGACTGGGTCCCCCTGCAACATTATCCTGGGACATGTACATTCACTTTCAATCATAGTTGAAGGAACTTAGGATGATCTGTTCAAGTAAATAAAATTCCTGGGAAAGGTGGTTGGAAACAGGAAAAGAAATAAGATCAGAAATAATGTGCACAAGAGGGCTGTGAAAATATTTACAGACCCCTCACATCCAGGATATAAACTGTTTCAACTCCTACCCTCAAAATGACACTATAGAGCACTGCACACCAGAACAACTAGACACAAGGACAGTTTTTCCCCGAATGCCATCACTCTGCTGAACAAATAATTCCCTCAACACTGTTCAACTATTACAAAGTCTGCACTACTATTACTATCAATCTTCTCATCACTCCTTATCACCCATCCCCTCCCACTTGTGGCTGTATGACTGTAACTCTGTGGCTTGTATCCTTACGATTTATATTGACTGTTTCCTAGTATGATTTGATTGTTTATTGTACCCTATGACTATTATTAAGAGTTGTACCTTATGATCCTTGACTCTCGACAAATGTATCTTTTTTCATGTACACTGAGAGCATTTGCACCAAGACAAATTCAATTACAATTGAATTACAATTACACTTGGCCAATAAACAATTCTATTCTATTCTATTCACAAGCTACACTTATCTGTAGTTCACTTAATATAAGGGAAAACTTCTTTATTGTAAGATCTACCACAAAAGCAGAGTGCCTTACCAACTGAAATGAAGGGTTCTTCCTCTCTGGAGATTTTTAAGTAGAGGCTCTTCTGTCATCTCTCTCATAGATTGTTGAATTGGTTTTCTTGGACATAGCAGAGGGGTGTAACTGATATGTTCCTTCCAATTCTATGATTCACTACACCAGTTGTGATTTAATTAGCCAACCACAGGTAAGTAAAGCAAGCTATGTTTTATTATTTGCACAGATGCCACCAGTCTGCTATGACACTCTCATTCCTATGCAGCCAGTTGCCTTTAAAAAGAGAGACAATTTTTAAATCCCTAAAATCAGCACAATTTTCAATTCCCCAGTGTAGCAGAATATCCTTTCTGACACCCTTATCCTTTCTCACCACCTAGCAGTGAGGATATAGTTACAACTGCACAAGTACCAGGGAGACACAAAGTCTCTTGGTCCAACCTACTACCTCTCAAGGTTGTTGTGCAGATAAGGTAAAAGAAAGGTCGTTATGGAAGCTACCTGGAACCCCGTGAGAAAAGGCAGGATTTAAATCTAAGGAGGAAACGATGAAGTCTCTGGCAATTGGGTCAAGAGAGGCCCGGCCTATCCGAATCTGCGTGACACGTCTCTGCCTCTAAGGATTTCTCCAAACTCCCGACGCGGTTCCGTTGCTTCCTCTCTTTCAAAGTTAGCCAGAACACGTCAGGCTTTGTGACCCAGTGGATCTCCAGCAGGCAGTAGCAGGAGATTTCCTACTCCCCCCCACCCACCTTTCCTTCCTTACACGCACACACACACAGAGCGCTCTTCCCGAACACACTTCTCTGCATTACCCAATGAAGCGAGAAGAGCACATTCCATTTTTATATCCCGAAACGACGGGAGGAAGACGCCGTCCCTGGGATCGCAGAAGCAGCCTATCTGCCTCCACCCCGAGTCCCTTCTGGTCTCTTGCCTACAAGTAGCCGTAGGCTTCTCCCCCCATCTCCCCCCCGCGTCCGCGATCGCAGTTGTCTCCCCCCCTAGCCCACCCCGAGCCCCCATATCTTCCAAGATCAGGGTGGGACTACTGAATGGAATATTTCCCCTTCTCTACAGCCAGCCGGGCCCCCCACGGATTTCAAGGATTTAGGATCCGTCACCAGAGACATTGCACAGTGGGGGAAGAGTGTCCTTGGCGCGCTCATCACTGCAAGGTAAGGGATGTCCGGGTTTTGGGAGGGGAGAGGGGAGAGAAAAGATGTTGAGAAAGAGAAGGGATCCTTTCACCTCACAACAGTCAGGCTGATGGATGGGCAAGGAGAGAGGGGAGCAGCGCAGGTGAACCAGGTACCTGCTGTAGGAGGTGAAGGGGATGTTGAAATGCCAGTGGAAAGGGCCAAGTTACAATTGCACACCTGGAAGAACGGTGTTCGGGGCGGGGGTGGCGCGGGTCCCGTGGGCTCTTCCTTCTCTCCCAACAGCACCAGCCTCCACGGGGGTTTGTGGGGAAGAGAAGCCAAGGGACGAGGCTCAGCAATTGCTGATTGAGTCGCCTGGTGGCGGGAGGGGGGAAGGAAGGCAGGCAAGCAGGCAGGCAGGCAGGCAGTGGACGATCCCGTGACAGTGACTCGAAATGCCACCACAAGAAAACTCTCGCTGTCATTTTCTTCTGCTGCTGCTGCTTTCACTCCCCAAATCTCCCAAAATGGATTTGAGGGGGGAGGCACCACAAAATCGTGGCTTCTGCTCTAGTGTTAGGAAAAAGCATACTTTGCCATCAAGGAGATGCTGAAACCAGAAGGAGGGGGTGGGGAATGAGAGCTTGGCCAACCGAGAGGAATTCAGCCTTCAGCGGATCACTTTAGGAAGGGAGTAGATTAAATCAAGAAGGGGAGGAAACATACCTTAAGGATCTTTAGAAAACAAAGGCTTGGCTGCAAAGTCAGGACAGCTGGTGGGAATGGAGCAGGTTCTTGCACTACTAGGCCAATGTTTTTCAACCTCAGGAACTTCAAGGTATGTGGACTTCAGTCCCCAGAATTCTCCAGCCAGACAGGTTGCAGTCTACACATCTTAAAGTTTCTGAGGTTAAAAAACACTGCACAGGGTGTCCACTCGCTTCCCCTGGTTTTTCACACCACAGGTGCTATGGCTGAATTACTAAAATGCTAGTGAGCTCTACCCAGTATGTCTATCCTTCTGGGAAGTGCCTCTTGTGTGTTTATATAAGTTTCTTCTCATCCTCATTTTCTCGTGCACCTTTTTTGAAAATGGCTGAACATTTGGCTCCATGGAAAAGACCAAGCAGTAGGAGTGCCAATTTAGCACCATTGTAACATCCCAGTAGGTGCACTTGGGATATGAACATTGGGAAGACTTTCAATTGCATGCAGCCTTAACTCAGTTACTGGAGTTATTAGGAGGTGCTTGCTCTCTGGTTCATGGTCTGGATCAGATGGGTGAATTATTCTTCTGTATAAACCCATTTCCAGACCTCTGTTAACATGATTGCTTTGGACCCTGCGTTGGATCTCAAAACCTTTTTATTCCAGTTCCCCAGTCTTTTTGGGAGGGAAAAAAAATAAGGCAAAGTGGAAATGCACATTTTGGAGCAAAATTCTACTGTGCAACAGCCCAGCTTCATGAATCCATAATGACCATGTGCTCCAGTTTAACATCCACATTTACAGTCTGTGCATGCCATCAGCACATAGTACAGGTGCTCCAGATCAGCTGATGGATGTTGCTGTCTCCCTTTGTGGGAGCACATCTGCTTCCTGGGTGCATGGATGTGTCATTGCTCTCGGCCGCTCAGCATGTGCTTGCCTTGTGATCCTGGCATACGCTTCCCACAGATGTCACGTTCCTACCATGCTAAGACAAACTGTGAAAAACTTTGGCTATTTCACACGTCCTGTGGTAAGGTCAGGAGATTAGTCTGTTTTTACTTGAACTGTGCTGCAAA
Source organism: Naja naja (assembly GCA_009733165.1). NCBI lineage: Eukaryota > Metazoa > Chordata > Lepidosauria > Squamata > Elapidae > Naja > Naja naja. The sequence continues at coordinate 22,176,579 of CM019148.1, read as the reverse complement.
GCAGAGTGCCTCTGAGCACCAAAGGCAGGACATAAATGGGGGATACACTTTCTCCCAATATTAAACATGCTTCTGGCATTTGAGACATGTGGTCTTTTGCAGGGCACAGAAAGGATGCTCGAACACCGTTTTCCTATGAAAAAATACTCAAGATGTACCTGATAGGAGGAAAGAGTTTGCTTTAGAGCAGAAGTGTGCAACCTAAAGTTTTGGAAGCTGTGTGCAGCCCTCACCACCAAAGTTTAGCCTTTACATACCTTTGCTTGTTATCCAGTTAAAATGTTAACACAGTAGAAAAGAATTACGAATCCTTCTAATCAAATTCAACTCTTGGTGGATATGTTCATGAAGTTTTCCTGGCAGCTGTTTAAAAATGATTGCCCTTGCCTTCCTCCAGGATATTTTTGTCAAGTTCCTGGTCTGGCCTACAGCCTTGGGTTTCCTGGTGGTGTCCTTTCCATTGCAACTAAGGTCTAACTCTGTTTAGTTTTTTTTAACACTCCTCCCCCTTCTGCCCAACCAGATAAGCTTTCCCAGAGCTTGGAAAGGAACAGATATTTTTTTATTAGATCATTTTCTCCATGTAAGGAGGGAAAAAAACCTCCCCCAAAGATATAGCTCAGTGTTTCTCAACCTTGGCAAATTTAAGAAGTGTGGTCTTCAACTCCCAGAAGTCCTCAGCTAGCATAGATGGGGCATTCTGGTTGGGGAATTCTGGCTGGGGTATTCAGGGGGTCGAAGTCCAAACATCTTAAAGTGGCCAAGGTTGAGAAACACTGATATAGATGATAAACAAAGAGCATTTACATCTTATTTGTAGCATAAAACAGATTGGTATGATCTGAAGCCTTAGAGCCATATGCAGCCTCCAAATTCCTTGGATGTGGCCCCTAAGGTGCCTTTAATATGTAGGAGCATGTAAAACATAACTCTAAGGTGATTATATTAACTCTGCATTAAAATTAAACCTAAAGACGAATGAAACAAAAATATTTATGTTCCCCTGAACCATGATTTTTTGAGGAATTGGGAAAAACTGCATCTCTGCAATAGATTTATCATGATGTTTATCATGATTTATCAGACTAGAACTTCAGATTCCACCTCAAAAAAAGAAGGAAAAGAAAAGAATAAACAATAGTGTTTAAACGAAGTGCTATTTCAGCAATACATCACTGATTGGCCTGATGATTATATGACCTAGAGAAATAGGAATTAAGAAATAAGAATTTCTTAATTCCTATTTTATTATTTCTTATTTCTTAATTATATCTTAATTCTATTTCTCTAGGTCATATAATGTCTCCAAACTCTTTCTATGAATTTGGAAGCCATATTGCAAGGATAGATGACCCTTCGTTTAGCCATTTGGAAGGGGTGGGAGCTGCTCCAATTGTCAGCAATTATGATTAGAGGTGACTTGAGGGACAAACATCAATTGTTGGAGGAGGCTACATGCCCTGGGACTTCAAGTTTATTATGCATGTATTGATCAGCACATTTGTTTCTAGCAAAACCTTGCTAGGAAATTAGCAGTTTCATTCAAGCTTCTTGGCTCCCAGAAACAATGTCTTAATGTGATTTTCAAAATAGCTGTTTTCTGATAAAATCTTTTTGCACATGAGTTGACAAGTATTTTTTGCAGAGTCAGCTAAGAGAGGGCCCAATGATTCTCATAAATTGGATTATTATCAGTATATTATTCCTGATGATATGGCATTGCTTGTGGTGGACTAGCTTGCCATCCATTTTTTAGATCCATGCCTGATAAGAGTGACCTCGTCGTGTAAGGAGTAGTGAAAATTGATTTAGAAGACAACAATAGTGCATCATAGAGATAGGAGGGTATTTCCTTGTTTAAAGGAAATAATGGTTATACATATCTGAAGAGAGAAATGGGTAATCAACTTCAAGAGTTCTTGCAGGAAATATCTAGATCAGCGTTTCTCGATTTTGGTGAGTTTAAAGTTCTGGAAGTAGAAGTCCACACATCTTAAACTTGCCATGGTTGAGAAACACTAAGATTTACTTCAGACCTGTTTTACAGTGGGGCTAGGAGACTGAGAAAACATTATCTGACCTCATAGATGACCTTCAACAAATGACTGTTAGAGAGACAGCGGGACTGCCTTGGTTGTCTTGGATTCCTTAGTAACTTTCAATAAGGTTGGCCATAATAGTTTTCTGGATCACTTGAGAGAAGTGGGAATACAGTACATTGCAATGGTTCCATTTTCTTCTTTCATGGAGATCTCACATGGTACTGCTTGGTGCCACTTGCTCCTCAAAACAGTGGAATCTCTCAAGGCTCCATTGCATTTCCAATGCTTTTTGACATTGGGAGAGGTCATCAAGAATTTTCATCTGAATGACCGTCTTTATTTCCCTATGTTGCCTTACGTATTAACTTAGGTATTAGTAAATGCCCATCTACTAGCAATAATAGGATTAATGAAAGGTAATAGTTGAAACTAAATCCAAGAAAGTTAAAGATGCTTATTATGAAGGATCATGATTTGGTGGCTGGGATGGGTTCTTTTTTTCCGGACACTGGTCTCATCCTGCTTTTCAAGATGAGACTAAGACTTTATCACCAATCATGACTCTGTCACAACCTCAGTTGTGTCAATTCCATGAAGAGAATTACCTCAGGTGAGGTAACACATATATTCAGATATGTTTTACTGTATGCTACTGCAGCAGAAGTGGTATTCATCAGGTTCTGACCAGTTCTGGAGAACCAGTAGCGGAAATTTTGAGTAGTTCAGAGAACTGGCAAATACCATCTCTGACTGGAGATTTTACAGTATCCTTCCCTGCCCACCAAGCCACGCCCATAGAACTGGTAGTAAAAAATTTTTGAATCCCACCACTGTACTGCAGCATGTATTACCACCACATGTCTTATAGAAGGCTATCTTTCCATGTAGTACAGAAAATTAAATTGAAAATGTGACTGATTTTTAGAGAAACTTGGGGGAGCTATATTATAATTCCTATTCTTCAGATAATACCTTGGCTTTCCAGAGAATTGGGGGCAAAAAATAAAGTGCTAGTTATTACTTTTAAAACCCTAGATAGGTTAGACATAACTTCCCTAAGAAAATGCTTTAGTTTACATGATCCCCATACATGTGAACATTGCCAAAAGAAGTTCTTCAAGTGTGACCAGGTTGTCCCATCAACTTGGGATGAAGACTTCTCAGACCCTGGTTTGCAGAAGACATGCCTAATAGATAGCAAATGTCTGTCTTCTTTAGATGCCTTCAAGAGACCCCCAGACACACAGCATTTTTTCTGGATTTTGTCACCTTTAGTCATTTTAATATGGTGTTTACACTAATTTTATTCTATTTGGTTTTATTTTTAAATGGTTTAAAAATTAATGTAAACTAGCCTGAACTATTTAGGGAGGGAAGCATGGAAATGAAACAAAGGGACAAAAATACATATATAAGTTATGGTCAACTTATTACCACAACTGAGCCCAAGTTTTCTGTTGTTAAGTGAGATATTTGTTAAGTGAGTTTTGCCCTGTTTTACAATCTTTCCTGCTTCAGTTGTTAAGTGAATCATGCAGTTGATAAGTTAGTAATCTGGTTGTTAGGTGAATCTGGCATTGATTTTGCTTGTTAGAAGGTCACAAAAGGTAATCACATGACCTTGGAACACTGCAACCATCATAAATATGAACCAGTTGAATTTTGATCATATCATCATGAGGATGCTGCAAAGTTTGTAACTGATAACAGTCATAAGTCACTTTTTTCTGTGCTGTTGTAACTTTGAACGGTCAAATCTGTTACTGTTGTAAGTCAAGGACTACCTGTACTGAGCTAAGTAGAAAAGTGGCTTTAATAGGTACTGAGCGGTATCTAAGGCTGATGCTTTTATAGTGTAGGAATTGCATTTACAGGGGCAGGTAATTCCTGAACATCAGTTGCTAAGGGAAAACATCTAGGAAGGGTTGATGTTGATCAGCCTACTTGTAGGCTTCCTGAAGGCACCAGGTTAGCTGCTGATTGAACAGGATGTCAACTCATAAAACATTTTGTATACACATTTTACAGTTGACAACAGAAAGAAGGTGGGGGGAGTTTCAAAGACAAGGCCACAGGGTGAAATCGAAAGTACATTCCATTCATATTTTCTTCTAAGACTGATTAGATGGCTGAAGCTTCTGCCACGAAAAAATCTAATTGGAGAGCATGATTGATGACTCTTGGCTATGGGTGTTTTTTCGTTGGATGATACACCCAGAGGGGTGGGGGAAAAGCAGGATCAAGGGTGACAGTGAATTATGTATCTCAGAGTTGGCTACGCCCAGATTAGTGCCGGAAGTAGAATGTTACCTTCAAATAAATCCTCTTTAGTTTTGGGAATGTGGCTCAAGGCTCATGATTTAATTGGAGTAACTGCCGGAACCCTGACATAGGCTTTTCATCTGACTATTCCATCACATGCCCCCATGGACCTCATTTTATTTCTTTAACAAGGTTTTGTTCTTTATTCTCAGCATTTTGCTGAGTTGATTAACATCCCTTCTAGTAAAGACTGCCCTTCCATACTTGGTCACTCTAGCTGGGAAGAGAGAAGGCAGTTTCTACTTGGAAATCCATAGCATCTCTCATTTTACTAGAAGCGATATTAATATCCTATTTGAAGGCGCTTCTGCTTTATCTGATGTTTTCATTTTTAAAAAGACTCACAGTATATCAACCAGTGACAGTGTTCACAACAGTATAATAATGAAGTTTAAAAGGTGTGGGGAAAGAAAATACAATTTAGCATGAGGAAATGTGTTTGAAATCTTTAGATGGGTGTAAGGCTGTAAATATCTGTGTTCAGTATTTCTGCTCAAAAAGATGACACAATCTGTTGCAAACTACTTTACTAGTTTAGTTAAAAATTGGGATCAAATTTGAACAAAACAATCCTTAGTTTAAAAAATTATTTTCTTATATAACTTTATTGATTTTCAAAAAACAAAATTTTAAAGATAAACATAAAAAAGATTTGAAACAAAAAAAGCTCAAAAAAATGCAAAAAAGAAAAAAGAAAGCAAAATAGAAAACTAATGACTTCCAATTTTCTTTGGTATCTATATAAGTAAAAATGTGTCAAACTTTTACTCTAAGATTAACATTTGTCTACATTGCTTCCATAATGCCATATAATTCTAATCATCAAAGCCCCAAAACAACTTTTCATTTCTTTCAGTTTCTTGCAAAAAATTCAAAAATTGCTTCCAAGTAAAAATAAAATTAGTCAAAGTATTTGCTTTCATCAAGACTGTCAATTTTGCCATTTCTGTCAATTCCACTAACTTCACTCTCCATTCTTCCCATTGTAGATATTTGTAAGTCTTTCCACCTTTGAGCATATAAAACGTTTGTTGCAGTTATCATATATAATAACAAAGTTCCATAAAATATCTCAATTTGCTTGTCCATTAAGCCAAAATGGAACACCACTTTTTTCAATGGTACATGTATTTTTAAAATCTAGTGCATTAAAGTACATACTTGATTCCAATATTCTAACTTTTTCACATCTCTACCAAAGATGAAAAAAATGTTCCCTCAGTCTCATTCATCAAGACTCTGTGCTGTTGTGTTAATTTTTCAACCAATGCTATTTACTTCCTAAATGCCATCGATTCAAGGAGAGTAAATAAAATAACAAGATTGAGAGGAACCACAGAAATTTTCAAATCTGCCCCATGCTCGATGTAGGATTTGCTAAACCACAGTAAGTAAAGGTGTCCCTTTTATTTTGCTATTTGTAAAACTGTCACCTAATAAAAAAAACAACTGAATTAATTTATTATGTTGCAAAGTTAGACAGATCTTGGGGAATATTCCAAAAAAAGTCATGCTAGAATTAATTACTAAGAGTTGTGGCAGAATATCTTCAAACAATTCAGCAAAAATGGATGCCAAATACGGTAATACTATATATTATTACCAAATATGGTAATACTATACGTTCTATTTTGATTTCTGTCCCTCCAATACAACCTCAGAAGTATCTGTTTTAAAGGCCTGTATGATCTCTTTTAGAAAATTAAGAAGGATAACAGTTGGAAATAGGATTTTTTCATCAAACTCCATTTTAAGTATTGGTCCAATTCTTTGTGCTGCTGTTTATGTAAGACTGAGTCAAGGAGGATACATATGAAGAATGGTAGAGTAGCTGGCAGGGCCACTGAAAACTGCCTGAGAGGACAAATGGAAAGAACAGTGTTTTTGGCCTTGAGAAAAGATGGCTGAAAGCAAGGGCTTTATTATCTATCTGTCTGTATGTCTGTCTCCTTCCTTTACTATTTTTATAATAACTCAAGGCAGAAAAGATACCTTCCTCATCTTCCTATTTTCTCCACAACAACAATCCTCTGAGGTAGGTTGAGCTTTCATGCCTAAGGCAAGACTAGAACTCACAGCCTCGAGGCTTAAATATTGGAACCTTAACTACTAGACCAAACTGGTGCATGAGTGTGTGTATATGTGTTTAAAATATCAAGATGGCAGCCATGACAGTGTAATTGAAATCCTGTCCCCCTTTTAGGTGTGTGGTGCATGCTATGTTTCCATAAAAAGGCGCCTGGGCTTTATACCAACCTTGATTTTTTTTAACCTTCTTTTGAACCAAAATGAAATATATAGTGGCATCTGCAGCAAAAAATCAGAACTTTTTTTTTAACATCACCCTTATGAATTATTACTGCAAGCCATAGGAAAGCAAAACTTGGGTGGGAAAGGAAAGGATAGGAAAAGCTTCCCAATACGTAAGAGCAGTCCAGTCATGGAACTAATAGCCAGTAATCAGAGGAGTCTCATTTCCATGGAAAGGCATTTGTTGAAGATGCTTTAATCTGAATTCTTGCACTGACCAGGTGATAGGACTCAGTGTCCTATATAGTCACTTCCATGTCCGTGATGCTCTGGTGAGTAGGACAGGTTGGAAATCACCCTTTCACCATCTATTCCTGATGACACCAAAATATTTTGGATTTCAGTTCAAATCAGACCCAGCCAGCACAATCCAAATACAGGGAATAATGGGACTTATAGGCTAAAATACCTGGAAAACATCAAGTACCCAAATTCTGCTCTATGATGCAGTTTATTCTATTAAAAAGTCTTCCCTTTTCTATAAAAACAAAAGAAAAGGATAAGATTTGTGAGGCAATATTGGGGTTGCTGAGTTCAGAAAAAGAAAAATCAAATAAGGCACTGGTCATTTAGGATGCAAGAGGACATATTGAATTTGTGCAACGGTTATAAGTCGCTTTTTTCAGTGCTGTTATAACTTCGAACGGTCACCAAAAAAACTGTTGTTAATTGAGGACTACCTGTATGTTCTACCTGACTGCTGAGGAATTAAGAATGCTGAATTTATACTGGAATGATGGGGAGAAGGGGAGAAATTATGCTGTATGCTGTCTGGGGAATTCTGGGAGTTGAAGTCCAGATGACTTCAAGCTGCCAAGATTGAAAGTCATTATTCTAGAGCAGTGATGGCTAACCTTTTTGTCGTCGTGTGCCAAAAGTGCACGCGCGCACGCACACACATGTCTGCACCCATAATGCAATGCATGCGCAAACTCCCCTGCACTGTGCACCTCTGCACATGCACGTGTAACCCCTGTGTGCCCAGCCTCCCTGAGCATGCGCACGCATTTCCCCACACATGCACGGCAGATACCCAACAATCAGCTGGCTGGCGGGGGGGGCGCGCATGCTCAGTGGCTCAGTTCTGGGCGATGGCCAGCAATGGCTCTGCATGCCACTTCCGCACACATGCCATAGCTTAGCCATCACAGTTCTAGAGGCTCCCTCAAATAGCACACCACATGGCTTAATTATGTTGAAATAATTAGTACATTACATTAGTAGATTACATTAGACACACACAGCAGTGACATAACAGTTTAATTAACTTCATCGTGACTTGTGTTTATTGAAGAAATATCAACTAACGCTAGATATAAAGGAGGAAGAGCAAGGGAAACATTTCTTCTCCTGCTGAAATCTGTCTTCAAAATATAGGAAAAGAAAATATCAATGGTGTGATTTCTACCTGTTTTTTGCTTTTCAAAGGTAAGGATTTTTTCTAAGAGAAAAGTGGGGAGGGACTAACTCCAATGGTTTTTTTCCCTAAGATAAACTACCTAACAATTGCTCAGGCTAAATGCAATAGAGCATGTTTCCTTTCTCGAACATACTTGCTTGTTTATCAGATTATATGCCATTTCAATCACAAAATGACTTTATGGATAGCCCTTGACTTATGGCAAGTCGTTTAGTGACTGTTCAAAGTTACAACAGACCTCCCTGGGGGTAGTTATGACCCAGATTTGAAGTGCTGATAGTCAACTTCCCTTGTAGTCACATTTATAACTGTGTACAATGTCCTGCCCTTATGTGACCAAGTTTTATGATGATTTTGCCAAAAACTGGCATTTATTTCTGGTTTTTGGCAAAACTGCCACATAGTAAACCACGGGTCTGCTTAATGACCAAGGCATTTGCTTAATGGCTGCCACAAAAAAGGTCATAAAATCAGGTCATTATATGGGTGACCTGAGTTATGACCATCACGAGTTATGACTATGATAGGCAAAAGGTTTGAATCTTACACATGGGCGGTATGGTCTTGGGGGTGTGGTGTTTCTTAACTTTGTTACAGCTATTGCAGGGTTGCATACACTATAGTTTCCTTGTGGGCCTCAATTCAAGCTAGCCAGGAAATCTGCTGCCACTTTTCATTCATATCATATTTTTTTATTGTAAATATATCTCTTTTTTATATATTCGCTGCCCTGAGTCCTTAGGGAGAAGGGCGGCATACAAGTCTAAATAAATAATAATAAATAATAATTCATTATAATCAGGTTTCTGACAATTCAAAAGCAGAAATTAAGGGATGTTTTGGATAGAGGCTCCAGTTGCCTGCTCTTGTGCTAAACCACATGATCTATTTGTACAGTATATGGCTTAGCATGTTGTGTGAGTGCAGCCACAAGGTTCTGTCAGGCATGGATAAGGATTGGTATGTTGTGCAAATCTAACCAAATGGAATTTTATTCCATAAACCATGGTTAGGTATCCATAGTGTCATGCAATATGTGAAGCTGGTCAGAACCCTAAAAGAACTGTATAGACTTCTGAAATGGCTAAGGGCTTTTGAGTTTATCGGAAAAGAGTCATGTTCTGTTTAATTTCTTTAACACCCGATATGCTGCTATTTGGAGGCAGTTTGAAAATATTCATGTAGGATAAACATCAAGTCTACGCCACCGTGTGGTGTGAGTTTTCAGCTTAAAAGTTTAAGGAAGGAGCATGGTGCTCACAAGGTTAGAACACCGGGCTGGCGATTGGCAAGCTTGCATTTGAGACCCATTGCTGCTGCAGGGTGAGATGAGCTCCTGTCACACGCTCCAGCTCCTGCCAACCCAGTGGTTCAAAAGCAAGTGACCATGAATAGATAAATGGATACCACTTCAATGGGCAACTTCATGGAGATATGAAAGGAGCCCCCATCAGCAAATCCTTTCCTCACAGAAGCACTGCTGCTTCTGGCACTGAAATATTAGTATTAAAGGGGTTAACAAACTCAAGGAGAACAAGATATCCTTTATTATCTACTAGTTCCAAACGAATTTGAAGCCTCCATAGCTAGGGGCAATCTGGAGTGATGCAGTGGACTAGAGGTGGAGTTCTTGCCTCACAATCAAGAGGCTGAGAGTTCAGTCCTAGATAGAGGTAGATATTTCTCTCTCTGGGCACACTGTGAATATATCTACTGAACAAAACTCTGCATTGGTGACAGGAAGGGCATCCGGCCATTAAAGCACTCTGCTAGCTCCATTCAGCTGCCCAGACTCCACCTCGCAAGGAATTATGGGGGTTGTTAAATGAAGGTGATAACTAGGGGCAATCTACCACTAGATTGCATTTGCTAAGGGAAATGATAGGGAAGAGATGCTGCCTTCATATTTTGTGTGTAGGTATCTGCTTGACTGTTGTGAAACTGGACTGAAGGGACCCTTGCTCTGCTCTAGCAGGATTTCTCTTAGTTTCTCTAGGTTGACAAGATTTCTTTTGCTCTTCCAGTGACAGGCCGAGCCAGTGAGGAAATGGTTGCTGACTGTGGCTGAATCCACAGCTGCCAGAATATGCAGCCCAGGGGCCTTCCTGGCAGTGCAAAGGCAGCGGACTGCGCCAAGGAGCTGATCACCACGTTGTGCACGGGGGTTGTGGCCGGGAGGCATGGTGACAACTTTCAAGATTGCCGTGCTGGGTGCTCAAGGGGTCGGGAAGAGTGCCATTGTCCGCCAGTTCCTGTACAACGAGTTCAGCGAGGTCTGTGTCCCCACCAAGGCCCGCCGTGTCTACCTACCTGCCGTGGTCATGAATGGCCATGTTCACGACCTACAGATCATGGACTTCCCGCCCATCACCTCTTTCCCTGTAAATACCCTGCAGGTAGGTGTACATCCCACCTGTCAGACTTCAAAAAGGATACTCTCACTGCCAGCTGTAGGTTGCTCTGAATGAGGTGGGCAGTGTCAGCATCCAAGGTCTTCCAGGTGGCTGCTCCTGTAAGTGGAGAATTCAGAAGAAGACTATGCCCAGTCTTCCGGAAGTAGATTGAAAGATCCGTGGCGATACTCTGCATTTCCATGGAGAAAATATTACAGTGAGTAGTTCATGGGGTATACATGCTGCCGGGGGAGGAAAATTCTCCGTCACTCTTACACACACACAAACACACCCCTTAGATTAGAACACATCCCTGGCTATGTATGCTAGGGAAATAAATAGAGCTGCACAAAACCGTGTTTAGCAGATTGAGTTCTAAGACAGTTCAGTCCGTTTAGAATCCTTGGTCTCAAGAGATTCTACTCTTTGTCGAGTGGCAACATTCATGTGTGGAGCATGCTAGTTTTCTATCTTTGCATTAACTCTTTGTCTTTTCTTTGGGACTTGTTTAATCGGAAAATTAAGGCTGATAAATTCAAGCTGAAGTGGATAATTAGTTAGGTTTTCACAACTGATTGAGTGCAGTTACTTAAACCCTGCACATGATCTGTGCTGTGCCTGATCTGGGTTAATTCTAACATCTAAATCTAACATCTGGATAATAGACTCTTTTATAATTTTTCACAATGCACTAATCCCTCTAATGTTCCAGTTTAGTATTTTGTGAAGACCAGGCCACTGAGTAAGACCTATTAGTGCAAATAATTCCATTGTCTCTTTTCATGAGAAGGAAATCACTACAGCAGGAAAAACTCCAGCAAAAAAAACCCCTCCCCAATCCTTTTCACTGTAAAAACTGGGGAATAACTCAGGATATTCTAAACACTAAACAGATGTTTGACCAGTCAGCTGTCATCCGTTTGTCTGTCTAGTGACCTCCAGAAGATATCATACCTGCAATTCGAATAGCAATCTTGGTTGATCCAATATTAAAACTATCCAAATTTAGCAAATTGTGTGAATGTTGGTGACATGGTTAAGCATGTTATCTGAACATAGCCATTTAGTAAACCCTTATAAAAAGATACTCATTTCTGAGAGGATCTGTCTAGGTTTGTTGGTAATAGTTGACGTCAACTTGATATCACATAATCCATCAGTTGATAGCTGTACAGTAAAGGCCATTGTAGTCATTCTCTAAATCCAGGAGGGTGCAAAGAAGCATTGAGTTCTCAATTAAACATGGATTTCAATGAGGGTCATCCAAATCCAAAACCAATGTCTTAGCTACCACTGTCCAGCATAGTCGATTTATCTGGCTTTGGTAACAGGGTATCCAGTGTACTGTTTTTTAGCTGGCATGTTTTGCTTTACATCAAAGATAGAGAACCTGTGGCTGCCACATGATCCTGATTTATATTCACAGCATTTACTATTGATCGAGGTAGCTAAAGATCCTGGGAATTGTATCCGAGCAACATTCTTTCAATCACACATACTTTGTGGGGACCTCTGAGCTTGATAGTTTTCTTGCAGTCGTTTCATTACCACATTAGGTAACATCATCAGTTAGTCTAATTACCTTGCACTGATGCCTAGTTACATTGTACTGATGATGTTACCCAGTTGGGTAATGAAATGTCTGCAAGAAAACCACCAAGGACCCTACAGTTCAGTCCTGCACTATAAATTTTCTATCAGCCATACATTGTATGGCTACGTGGTTTTCTTTTGATTATAGGCAAACTTGAAGGGCTTTTAATTAATTTGATAGGAAATATTAGGTTAATCATCTCTCAAGAAAAACTGTCTATAGTCTTTTATATGGCAAATGGATGAGCAGCAGCAAAGTGGATGGACTAAGTCACAATGTCTATGAATGCACAGTTGGAAAATCTGCAAAATCAGGTTAGGGACAGATCGTCATGGAGAAAATTATGTGGTTGCTTGGAGTCAAAAGCGATTTGATGGCACATAATCAAATAATAATTTAACCAATAAAATAAACATTGATCATTTTTATTAAATCCTTTGCAGGATATAAACTGATCCCTACAGTAATCCATTTTAGCATCTTTGTGAGTTATAGTTGAGTTTCCTTAGCAGAATGCTATGCAAGCTTATTTCAGTAGTTTTAGTGCTCTTTGAAAAAGTATATGCAGCATAATTATATATTATTATAAGGCTCTCTTCATACATTAGTATAATCTATAGTGTTGAGTACAGCAAGCTTAACAAGTCCAGCAACAACTTCATTATCAAAAATACTAAATTTGATTAACCTAATTTTTTGTTTTATCGTGGCTTTGCATGATAAAGTCACTGGATTATTCATTGTATTGTGCACATTAAACAGACTGAGCATCTTACATGAAGCCACAAGAAACAATGGATTTCCCATTGCATTTTAACATTTATCCTACCTTCTCGGAGATGTGGAATGCTGTTGAAGGATCCACAGTGCAATACAAGTTATTATCATTGTGCTGGTGGTTATTTAATGGCACATGTTTTAAGTTTTAGTCTCACGGTCTAGCAGTTGCTTGCCTTTATAACTGTTAAGAAGATGCGCCTGTTTTCTTGCTCTGCCATCACCCCTCATTAAATGCTATCCCACTTTTTAAAGAAGAACCTCATTCCCTTTGTAATTGCCATTTATCAAGCCATAACAATTAGAAATGCAACAGATATCTCAGCATGGCTGTACAGCAATAGGTGAAAATGCAGATGTAAAAAGCTTTGTCTCATGCAATTTTAAAAGGTAGAAAAAGCAATCACAGAAGAAACAGTTTATTTTGTCTTCCTTATTAAAATGAAAAACAAATGTATGGCTCTTACATTGTATATATAAACACATTTGCAGAGAGAAGTTTGCGGGCATGTTTCAAAAATCTCAGAAGCTTGTGCTATGACATGCAAAGAGGAAGAACGATACTTTTCAACCCCGGTTTCTATCCCAATTATGTGGAAGAGCCTTAGGTTTTTTCCCCTCTTTCCTTAAGCTTTCCTTGGGTTTCTTCCATATTTTCTCAACCCCCAAGTATTCCATAAAGTTTGAGTCCCACCAAAAAGGAATCACAGACATCCTAACTCTTGTTTTCTCCAGTAAGCTAGATTTTATCTGGGGTTGGGAGAACGCCTACCATGGCTGATTGTCTTTGTTGGATTTGTACATCTTCCGTCTCACAGATGTGCAACACATTAGGGGAGCCTATAAATCAAATAACTAAGCAACAGAAGAGCACCATCATAATACTCAGTCAGATATATGGCTCAATCAAATTTGGCCATTGTACCAACATTGTTATTAATCATTTTTCTAGGGTTCATAAGTGTTCTCACTCAGTGGTAGAGAACTAGATGAGCCAAGAGCACTTTCCTCCTATAACTATCCCATGGGATAGCATTACTCATGTCTCACTGCATTTGTTTTAGCAACACAAACCTGGTCATTATGAAGCTCATTATGAGATTATCATTTAATTGAATTTGACTCCTTTCTGACTCCTAATGACTCTACAGCACTAGGGCATGGAGGGTAAAGGAACTGGAAAGCAAGAATTGCTACCAGTAGAGAAATATACATTTTTTTCATGTTCAATTTCATCACTTTCAAAAGAGACATTTTGCCATATGTTCTGATCCACAGAAATGAATTAGTACAGGTGCATATTAGCAGGAACAGCATGAAATAATTGGGGGATGGCGCCAATCTACTCTGGCATTAAAGCTGCATGTGAAAGTGCTCATAGGGCAGAGAATACTGCTTTTCTTAAGACATTTTTTCTTCTTTCTTTCAATTTGCTGAATCATAATACATATGAATTGAACACCGAATAAGAGTTGGAAGACACCACAAAGGTAATCTAGTCCAACCTTTTGCTCAGTGCAAGATCCATTGAAGCATCTCTGATAGCCCCTGTTTGAAGACCTGTAGTGAAGAAAAACCCACCATTTCAAGTGGCAGACTGTTCTACTAGCTTTTAGCTTATACAGTCAGAAGGACTGTAGACATTCTCAGTCATCCAGGTCATGCTTGTCCCAAAGGTGCTTTGGAAAGAAAGTCCAGTTGCCTCCTGAAAAAAGAACCTTTAGGACAACCATGATCTGGATGACAGAATCTCTACAGCAACTTTAAGACTTGTGGACTTCAATTTCTAGAATTCTCCAGCCAGCATAGCTGGGAATTAAAGTCCACAAGTCTTAAAGTTGACAAGTTTGGAGACATCTGCTCTACAGACTTCTAGATATACAGTTTGGGTTGAACACCCTTTGAATGGTGTTGAAGTAGGAATTAATTTCCAGAGGAAAAATGCAGACTACAGCAACCAGAAGCACTACTCAGGTGACCTTGAGGACACCGATAAACCTCCAAGTGCTTCAAGCTCTAAAAGGATGCAAATGACCAGCTGTCTGCAAGGAATATGAATCCTTCCATTCCCCACTATCCTGTCAAGAGCTGAAGAAGCTTCTTGGATGAGAAGCGAAACATCTTCAAAAGAAAAAACAAGAAAGTCCAGTTGCCTCCTGAAAAAGCACCTTTGGGGTATATAGTCAGAAAGTTCCTTCTGATGTCCTTTTTGAATGTCTTTCCTTGTAGATCTAAGTTCTGGTCCTGCCCTCTGAGGGAAAGAGAAGTAAATCTTGCCCCTCTTCTCATGTCTCTCCTGAGTTTGCCTTTCCTGAAGACCAAACATACCCAGATCTTTCAACTGTTCCGCCTTCTGAAGATTCAGTGAGCAGAAATTCAGTGCAGAGAAAAAGAATAATTAACTATGATGTCTTCTACTAACACTAGTGATAATGGTTAGATAATGACTTGTCAGATGGCTTTAAAAGTTGATTAGATAAAATTCACATGAGGTGATTAGTCTGCCCTTAGATTTCCATGCAATCAGGATGACCTATTAGAAAACATTGCACTGTATGAATTGGCAAGGTTAATAAGCATTACAGCTAATTTGTTAAAAAATGAATAAACTAAACCATCATGGCTTAACCAATAATCTGACTAAGTGAGGGAGCAAATCCTAAGGTATATTATCACTTGAGGCAAAAATAACCCTTTATCAAGCCAACACATACACAGTAATCATAATTGTCAAGGTCAGTTATGTTTATTTCAGAATCTAGGATACAAAAATCATATGTGTGCATTTTTCTCCTTGGGTATATGTTATTATTATAATAATGTGAAATCACAAAAATGTGAAATTCCAGCTGCCAATTTTTTAGCTGGTATTGGCCTTCATTTGCATCAGATGATTCCCAAAAACCTGAGAAGCCCTAATGTGCCAGCGTAGTATATATGTGGTCTTTTATAATTGACAGGTGGAAATTTTGTCAATGCGTAGGTGTTCTAAGTGCTGTTCAAGATCTTTGGTATAGCACTCGGTATACCAATAACCACTGAGACCACCACTGCCAGTTATTATGGTTGGTTGTTATTATTGGTTGCATAGTCTTCTGGATATTTAGACTGGATTTAGCATTTTTATGCATCTATCCAGTTTTTCCCAAGGAAACTTTCCTTTCCTAGGTGAGTTAGATAAGGTTCTTTGATGGTGTCATTGCAAGATGTATGTTGTTCCAAGTAAATCTGCCTTTTGCAATTGACTAATGATGTTGTCAATTGCAATGAAATTCAAGTTGTTTTAGGATTACATCCTAGGCACCTACAGATAGTCCTCGAGTTACGACCACAATTGAGTCCAAACTTTATGTTGCTAAGTGAAACATTTAAGTGAGTTTTGCCCCATTTATGACTTTTTTGCCACAGTCATTAAGTGAGTCATTGCATTTGTTAAGTTAGTAACAGGTTGTTAAGTGAATCTGGCTTCCCCAATGACTTTGCTCATCAGAAGGTCACAAAAGGTGATTATGTGACCCCATGACACTGCAACCGTCATAAATATGAGGCAGTTGCCAAGCCTCTTGGTTGCCGGTTGCTCTCCGTGTGAGATTCAAGGTTTTGGTAACAACTTATAAAGCCGTATATGGCTTGGGTCCGGGGTACTTGCAAGAACGTCTCCTTCCGTTGATGAATACCAATCGCCCAGTGCGCTCTCACAGACGGGGCCTCCTGGGGATACCATCAGCTAAACAGTATAGGTTGGTGGCCCCTAGGAGTAGGGCCTTCTCTGTGGGGGTGCCCACCCTCTGGAATCAACCACCCCTTGAGTTGCGCCTGGCCCCTGATCTCCGCTCCTTCCGCCGCAACCTCAAAACATGGTTATTCTTACAATCCGGCCTGGACTGACAGGGGATCGGGGTTTTAATTCGAAAGGTTATTTGGCGTTGATTTAATATTTTTTTAATTTGTTTTTAACTTTTGTATTCTCTGTTTTTTATGTACGCTGCCCTGAGTCCCTCGGGAGAGAGAGCAGTTTATAAGTCCAAATAAACCTAAATCTAAACCTAAACCTCTTAATTTGGATCATGTGACCATGGAGATGATGCAACAGTCATAAGTGTGAAAAACGGTCATAAGTCACTTTTTTCAGTGCCATTGTAACTTTGAACACTAAGTGAACTGTTGTAAGTTGAGGACTACTTTTATCACTACTGGTATTATTTATTATTATTGAAATATTTAGCAGTAACAAATAAAGTGAGTAGCCATGACTGTCCAGGCGTGATGATTAAATTCAAGTCGTAGGGTAGCAGATATCTTTGTAATTTAGCCCTTTGGGGATCAAGGGGTGAAAAGGTGGTGGGAGAGAATTTTTTTGTGCTGCTCACCTAGAACTCTGGAAAGAAAAGATTGCTGTATAGTCTCCGACTTTGAAAGAGGATAAGAAGGAAGATTTACCTGTGCAGAAGGAAAATCACTGAACAAAGTAGTAGATAAGAGGATAACTGATCAACAAGGACAGATTTGAATGACACCTTTAGTTGGTCCTTTGCTTTAAAATGCAAATAGGGTAGAGCAGATGGAAAGCTCTTGAGATAGGCAGGAGCTTCCCCAGAGATGCTGAGGTAATTGGAAAGGATCTTCACAATCAGAGACACTGAGATGAGCAAAAAAAAGAAGTGCTCCTTTTATCCTTCATTTGAAACTCAGTTTCCTGGCAAATTTTCTCATGATCTCCTTAGTCCTGATTAATTCAAGCTGGAAAGTTGGGAAATTTCTTTGACTCTTCTCGTCTCCAGTACTATGAAAAGAGGAGGTGGCTTCTTGTCATCTATTGTCTTCCAGGACATCCTGAAGATCAACTAACCAAACACAATAAATAATATCTTTATAACTTGACATTCCTTTCCCTCTTCATAATTTTTTCCGAGTATACCTGTGCTGAATTAGATCAAACACTATTTAATTTAGCATTTTGCTTCCACAGTGGTGAACCCAGATGACCTAAAGAAGACTAGAAGAATTAAATCTCTTTATTCTCATGTCTGTAGGGAATAATACTTAAAAAAACCTACCGATAGTGTATTTCATATGTGTACCTAATAGGAGAGGGAACTGTGATTAGATGTATCCCTCAATATAAACCGCTATCTCAGCATTTTCTAGAAGCAAATTCTACAGGTAGGAAAAGGCTACTTGTACAATATACTTCACTGAATTAATGAAAGATCTAGTGACTTCATTTTCACAGTGTACTAAGCTTAATAAGCATTAAGCTTGGGACATTTTGTATATTATGAAGGCAAATATACACGTCCCAGGTTAATGTTGCAGGATCCAATTTGGGTGAGTCACTGCGACCAGAAGTTTAGTCTTCTGAGTTTTCAGACTCGTGCTGGAGCCTATTCTCAGGGAACTTCTCTCTCACCAGAGTGTTTGCTTTGGGATATTCTATGTGTAGTATTTATGCGGTGCCTGGTAAATCACCACTCAATGATTGAATTAATGAATCAATGATTGAAGCCTGGGAAATGGCTCCTTGTCAGTCAACAGGAGTGCTAATGTCAGGGCTCCAAGTAATACATCCATAGCACAGATTCCTCAAATAATAGCTTTATTTGACATATCATATTGGCACAAGCTGGCGAAAGCTAACTGTGAATGTTCCCACAGTTTTCACCTAGTTAAAAGTAAAAGTTTTCTTGCTTTCCCAAACAGTCAGTCACATGGTCCAATCAGGATGCCATCTGGTTGCCTGGCAACTTCACTCCTCTATCCAGCCACCTGTGGGAATGTCCTTGGTTCCCAGGAGAAAGTATTTTATTTTGGCTAAAAAAACCCAGCTATCTAAATTCCCCCCTTCCTATCCCTCAGCTCCAGTGTGGCAACACTGAAGCCTCAAAATGGCTCTGTCAAGTCAGCTTCAGGGTTGACAGCTGATTTGCTACCAGCTTATCAGGTACTCAAGAGCCAAAGATTTGGCCACACAAGGAAACAACAGCCAACAACTTAATACCTGGTCATCAACACCCAATCAACAACTAAAAAGCCACATACAACTAGGAACCATATAAATACAACATATAGAACAACCCAGTGCACACATTCTGAAGAGAGAGGAGTTCCCTGAGGATGGGGTCCACAAATCCGAAACCTCGGAAGACTAAATCTAGCTCATTGTTGGGCAAACCCAGACCACTTAGCTTACATTTCGGTATAACATGGATACCTGGAAACAAGATTAATTCAGTAACCACGTTGTGTGTTGTTCAGCCTATATCTTTGTTGGTATGGAAGGGGGGCTGCAAAGAGATACAGGAACTGCCTTAATCTGGTCAATCTATTGATTGGGCCTGTCCTCATCTGATTATTTCAGAGCTTTAGGCAAAGGTATTCCCATATTTGATTTTAAAAAGCAAAACAAAGCAGATGCAATGTAATCTTTCATAGGTGAACGACCCAAAGCTTTCAACCATGTGCAGCCAGACTGTTTTCGTCCTGATTTCTCAAAGATTTAGTCAATGACATCCAATTTGAATCCATTGAACAGAGATGCCATTTTAGAAAATGAAGAAAATGAAACAAACTTTAAATCTGAAACTACTACTTTTTTCATTTACCTTCAAGTCATTTGCTTTCACTCCTGGTAACCCCAAAGCCAAATCCTTGTAGTTTTCTAGCAACATTTTTGGGAGTGGTTTATCTTCCTAGGATTGAAAGAGCGGGACTCGCCAAAAGTGATCCCAGATGGCTTTGAACCTAAAGCAGGACTAGAACTCGTCTCCCTGCTCCTATCCATTGCCTTAACTACTAGACCAAGTTGACTCTCTAAAAAGTTTTTTTTAATAAACTGTAAAAATCCACACATACTCCAAAAGCATAGGTCTCAACTCCTGATGCTGCCCCTTTGGTGAGTCCCACATGTTACTTTTTATCTATTGCAGCCCTTGCTGAATAACAATAACAATAACAATAATATAATAATAATATGATGATGATGATGATTATAATGATGTAATAATAATACATTAAGAAGTTGCAGCTTCCTGCTGTAGTGCCAGCGGAGCTGCAAAAGACTGTGCTACTCAGAACAACATACATTTTAAGAAGATACTTGGTTGATACCTAGGATGCTGGCAACCACTCTTATCAACCATCAGAGCCAGTCAGTAATATTTATGATACATTTTTAAATGTTCAGTTGACTAGTTTCATATTTAATGAAATAATAATAATAATAATTAATAATAATAATAATAATAATAATAATAATAATAATAATAATAATAAATGCCAAACCCAGTCTGAACATCTGGCTGACATAGCGATGATCAGTAATAATAATTTTAAAATATTTATGGTCACTGGCCATGGAGAGAGAAAAAACTCCACCCACTCCTGTTTTAAACTTTAATGTACAAATGCTCTCCCACTTATCTGCAGTGAGCCTCACCAGAACAGGAAGAAATAATGCAAAATTAGACAGTGTGAATACATAAGCATTCTCACACCAACTGCTCCATTTCACAGGCTACAGAATTCCTTGCTTTTTGTCTCATGTTCCAATTAGTTTGCTGTAGCATTTTGTGGTTTTATTTAAAGAACTGAAAGGAAGCCATTTCCTATGTCTATATATGAATATTCTGACTTTGATCTCATCAGTTGTCTGTATCCTTCCTGGTTTCATGGTTAAATCTCAAAGGAAGACATTTCAAAGGAATTTCTAGGGTGTTAACGTATGCTTTCTAATCAAAGGTCTACTTTCAATATTAAGGAAGAGATCTGTCCTTGAGAAACTATTAAGAATTTAGACTTTTCCTGGAAATTTTTGCAAAAACCACCTGTCTGTAAATTCTCTGCAGTGCCATAGAGCAAATATTACCATGTGACATTTTGATATGAAAAAATAATTTTATTCAGGAAAGAATGAAGATCTTACATAGTAAGAGAAGTGGACATCCCATCTCTTCCTGATATTGTTTTTATGAAAAATAATTTATGTTAATATGTAATGGGCTTAATATTGTTCCTTTTACATAATTCAAAAATAAAAATGAATGCATTAGGTTAAATTTTAATACAGTAACTGTTGACAAATATAACCCATTTCAACAAAAACTCTTTGGGGATCTTCTATAATTTTTGAAAATGAGATGGGATACCAAGAACAAAAAGTTTATTAAATAATGTCACCATATTTCAAGAAATATCATGTTTCCCCCAAAATAAGACCCTGCCTTATAAATTTTTTTGCCACCAAAAAAGGCACCAGGTCTTATTTTCAGGGGCTGTCACTAACTTCACTTGCACATGTCACCCCCGGCCTCCTTTTTGCTGTCAGAGGCCTTCAGGAACTTTTTCTGCAGCCGGCAAGGCTTTCCTGAAGGTCTCTGCGGCCCATAAGAGAGCTCTGGATTGATCTGGAGCTTTATTACCAGCTACAGAGGCCTTTAGGAAAGCCTGAAGTAGTAGGGCAGCTCCACCCTCCCTTCCCCTCCCTAGCTTAATTTTTACCCATGCACCCTGGAGTGGGCGGGGTCTTAATTAGGGCTTATTTGGGGGGTGGTAGGGCTTATAATTGGACACGTGTGTAAAAACCAAGCTACTTTCAGGGTAGGTTGTATTTTCGGGAAAACAGGGTAATAATTAAATCTACTCAGTACTTTGAGCTGATGTTTACAGATTTTGATCCAGGACTTCTCAGGTTAACAAGATCGTGGCTGCAATCAGCAAAAGTTTAAATGAACATAAATTTAACATTCTCGAGTTCTGATTGAAAATGGCCCTTTTTAATCATTTTTTGTCAACTGTAATTTAGAGCTATTTGGCAGATATTCTAGCACAATTCTGCCTGGCCCACTGAGGCCAAAACCAATATAAGGAAAGCTTGTTAATGGGCTCACATAGGTGCCATCCACCACTAATTAATGATCAGAATAGACCAGGATATCCCTTTTTAGCAAGAATCAGTACAAATTAGCCAGTACTGCCTTTTAGGAATTTAGGTACAGAAAACCTGTGTGATTTTCTAATATCATGGGTTCAATACCAGACCCAAATACTCTGCATTCAGCGAGAGGCTGGGAAACGATGTAGTTCAGAAATCATACCATCTCTATGTTTGTCTATAATTTAAAAACATGGACCCCATTTTAAAAAATATAATCCAATGCAGTTGACATTTGAACATCAACCCCCTCACATGCTAAAACACAAAATTATAGCTGAAAAATATTGAACACCTACCCCAACATTTTTTTAAAAAGTATTTTAATCCCATAGTTTCAGAACTGAATTAGAAGTAGAAAAATGACAGCAGATCAGATATGAAACAGGAATATTGAATCACAGAGTTCCAGGGACTCCAACCCAAATGTGCTTTAACTAGTTTTGGAAAAGTACAGAAAAGCAACAGGGACTTGAGAATAGTGGAATTCAGCAAACCTAATTCCCAGCCCTCTATAGAGGCATAAATGTCAAAACCAGGCTAGGTTTCCAATAGTGCAATAACACCTAATTCTGGCTCAAGGAAATACAATAGTTGTGTTCAAATAGCATTGATATGCCCTCCCCAAACCATAATATGGTTTAACAAGAGACAGTGATTGGTTGGACTACAAATTCTATTATATCAAAGTATAGGAAGTTGTACAGACCCAAGTCATGTTTCTGGGGATCGATGGCTTTTACTATTGGTTAAACCTTGGTTATTAGCCTTAATTGTCATCTCCTGGGAGACTAGTCAGCTTCCTGACTGGGGCTCTGAGAACAAACTGCTGGATTAGATGGGCCCTGGGTCTGACCCAACAGGGCACAGTTTATGTTCTTTGTATTCTAGTCCAATATTTAGGTGCAACACCTGAAGTCAGTCAATCAGAGTAGAGCTGGAAGGGACCTTGGACCTTGGTCCAAAACCCTGCTCAAGACAAGTGGCTGTCCAGTTTTTTCTTAATAATTTCCAATGAAGAAGCACCCACAACTGAAGGCAAGCTGTCCCACTGGTTGATTGTCCTCACTGTTTGGAAGTTTCTCCTTAATTCCAGGTTGCTTCTCTCCTGGATTGGTTTCCCTCCATTGTTTCTTGTCTTGCCTTCTAGTGCTTTAGAAAATATTTTTTTTGTGGCAGCCCTTCAAATATAGGAATACTGCTATCCTGTTACCCCTAATCCTTCTTTTCTCTAGACTAGCTATACCCAATTTCTGCAACCTTCCTTCATAATTTTTAATCTCCAGGCCTTTAATCATTTTAGTTGCTCTTCTTTGCACTCCCCCAAATCTCAACAACTTTTTTGTAGAGTCATTTAGGTTAAAACTCACATCTACTTTGTCATTGTAACCATCCTTCATTCTTGTTCCATCTTCTCTGGTCACCATGATGCCACTTCTTTCCATCTTCTTTTCCATTCAAGAGGCCACCTCTTTCTCTCCTCCCTCCTGTTTTAAACCAAGGGCTCATCAGAGCTAAAGGGAGGTGGGATCACTATAAGCTTATGTGCTTGAAATTGGAACAGTAAAGTTATTATATCAATGGATAAAAATGAAACAATTCATATTTGCTGCATTGCATTGCATTCTTTTTGATGATGTGGCTTAAGGTCTTTGCATTCCATCAACGGCTGGCTGTGCCTTTAGCAGATAGGAAGGACACCCACCTGCTCTATTGGGGCCAGGAAAATGAATTCAGAGGAGGGCTTTGCTTAGAATCTCAAAAGCTGATAAAAGCAGGATATCTCACTTACCTTGGCCTTTGAATGACATGCTATACAACCTTAGAAACTTTAACATGTGTGGATTTCAACTCTCATAATTTGAAGAACTTGGTTTCCAGGCCTTTCTTGAAGTGATGCATATGCAAGAAAAAGAATAATTAACTATGGTATCTTCTGCTACTGAAAGTAATAATGGTTACAGGTTTTAAAGGTTCTGTCTTAGGCCCAGTACTCTTCAATATCTTCATAAATGACTTAGATGAGGGAATAGAAAGGGAAGTCATCAAATTTGCAGATGACACTAAGCTGGCAGGAATAGCCAACACCCTTGATGATAGGCTCAAGATCCAGATGGATCTCGACAGACTTGAACATTGGGCCCTATCTAACAAAATGAAATTGAATGTAGAGAAAAGTAAAATCTTACACTTAGGCAAGAAAAACCAAAAGTACACATACAGATTAGGCAAAACTTGACTTAATAGCAGTAACGGTGAGAAGGATCTTGGAGTCCTAGTGAATAATCAATTAAATTGAAGCTAGTAGGGTGCAGCGGCAGCCAAAAAAGCCAGTGCAATTTTAAATTGCATTAACAGAGGGATTGAATCAAAATCACGTGAGGTACTAGTACTGCTCTATAAAGACCGCACCTAGAACACTGTAGCCATTTTGGTCACCACACTTTAAAAAAGATGTTGAGATGCTAGAAAGTATGCAGAGAAGAGCAACCAAAATGATTAGGGGACTGGAGACTAAAACATATGAAGAATGGTTACAGGAACTGCGCATGGCTAGTCTAGTGAAGGGAAGGACCAGGAGAGACATGATAGCAGTGTTCCAATATTTGAGGGGCTGCCACAGAGAGGAAGGGGTCAAGCTATTTCCAAAGTACCCAAAGGCCAGACAAGGAACAATGGATGGAAACTGATCAAGGAGACATTTAACCTAGAAATAAGGAGAAATTTTCTGACAGTGAGAACAATCAACCAATGGAACAGCTTGCCTTCAGAAATTGTGGGTGCTTCATCACTGGAGGGTTTCAAGGAGAGACTAGATAGCCACTTGTTAGAAATTGTATACATCAAGGGCAGAGGTGGTATTCAGCAGGTTCTGACCAGTTCTGGAGAACCGGTAGCAAAAATTTTGAGTAGTTCGGCGAACCGGCAAATGCCACCTCTGACTGGAGATTTTACAGTATCCTTCCCCTGCCATGCCCACCAAGCCACACCCACAGAACCGGTAGTAAAAAAATTTGAATCCCACCACTGGCCAAGGGTCTTCAAACTTGGCAAGTTTAAGACTTGTGGAATTCAACTCCCAGAATTCCTGAGCTAACATGCCTGGAGGAGGAATTCTGGGAGTTGAAGTCACAAGTCTTGAAGCTGTCAAGTTTGAAGACCCCTGGCATAGGTTCTTCTGCTTGAGCTGGGGCTTGGACTAGATGACCTACAAGGTCTCTTCCAGCTCTGTAATTCTAAGTTAAAAGTTGATTAAACAAAACACATGTGAGGTAGTTAATCAGGATGGCTTACAAAAATATTGTAATATATGAATTGGGCAAAGATAATAAACATTACAAATAATTCATTTTAAAAAATAAAATAAACTATCATGGCTTAAACTATACTATATTAAACCTGGTTAGTGAGGGAGAAAGTCCCAAAACACATTTTATCACTTGAGGCAGAGTAACCCTTTATCATGCCAACACCAAGGGTGAAATTCAACCACCTCGGCCCACCTCAGGAGAGGTGGTAGGGATGATTTGAATTAGTAAAAAATCACCCCTGGTTGGGGGAAAGGGCAAGCTAGGGAGTTTATAGATAACTTTAACAACCGATGAGACTGAGTGTAAGGAATCCCAATAATAAACATCCTATGAGCCGAACTATTGGGGAAGAAAGAGTGGCCGTCCTTCTGTATGTCACATATGGAATTGAGAGGAATGACCGGCTGTTAACCAAATGTTTTAGCAAATTTTTAAAAAAATGAAATGGAGCTTGTAAAAGACAAGCCCACAGAAAGATAATGTTAGGCTCAGGACAACGTGTATTGGGAACCTTGTTAGGAGAAAAAAATACATTGTAAAAGTATAGGGCAATGCAAAACATCATCGGCTGCTTGCTGTAATGCAGATGACCCAGTGATAAAATGTATGAGAGGTTGATGAATCACATTGTAATAGCAACAATAGCCATGATAAAGTGATAATTCAGAACTTGGAGGGATTGTGAACAGGCTGCTGAGTGCTACTAGGCAAGTGGCTGTATTGTATAATTTTTGAGGATCAAAAACAGTATGTATGTATGTATGTATGTATGTATGTATGTATGTATGTATGTATTTATTTAATTGGACTTATAGGCCGCCTTCTCTTCCGAGGGACTCAGGGTGGCTTACAATAAAAAATGAGAATACAAATATTAAAATACAATTAAACTAGTCAATTAGCCCAATAAAAATTAAAACCCAATTAAAAACTAAAATCAATAAAACCCCACCCCACCCCATTCAGTCCAGGCTGGCCTGTTGAAACAGCCAAGTCTTTAGGTCGCGGCGAAAGGAACGGAGGTCAGGGGCCAGCTGGAGCTCCAAGGGGAGTTGATTCCACAGGGTGGGTGCTCCTACAGAGAAGGTCCTACCCCTGGGCGCCGCCAGCTGACAATGTCTGGCCGACGGCACTCCAAGGAGGCCCTGCCTGTGGGAGTGTAGAGGGCGATTGGAGGTTGACGCTGACAGGTGACGCTCCCGCAAGTACCCCGGACCCAAGCCATGTAGGACTTTATATATGATGATTAGTTGGAAGAAGAATAAGTGAAAGATTGTAAGTGATGGCTAACCTTTTCGGCACTGAGTGCCCAAAGTGCGTGCGTGCATGTGAATCCCCAAAATGCAATATATGTGCATTCCCTATGCATATTCCCTGCCCTGTGCATGTGCCCCGAGCATGTGTGTGCATCCCCGTGCATGGGCACGGCCCCCTTGCTCATGCGTGTGCATCCCCGTGCATGTGCCCCCCCACGCATGCGCGCCCCCCCACGCAAGCACGGCAGAGACCTGAAGACCAGTTGGCCAGCAGGAGGCACACACACATGCGCAGCAAAGCTGAGCTGGGGCAACGGCTTGCGTGCCCACAGAGAGGGCTCTTTGTGTCGCCTATGGCACACGTGCCATAGGTTCACCATCACAGTGCTATAAGAACTTTGGGCACAATATAATGATGGAGCTGTAATGCAATGGATGGATGACCTTAAGGGATGAGGGGAAGAGGTACTGCTTAGGAAACAGGAAACCGAGTCCAAAATTACGGTTATAAGCCGTTACAGTCATAAGTTGAGGCAATGAAGCATCACACAACTGGATCCAATTCTTTTGTCAATTTTACAGGAGTTGTTAAATGAATGCCATAGTAATTAAGCAAATCCATTTTCCCCAATGGGCATTGTTTTTGCTGGAAACTGGAAGTAAGCAGTGGAAACAGAGGTGGTATTCAGCAGGTTCTGACCAGCTCTGGAGAACCAGTAGCGGAAATTTTGAGTAAATACCATCCCTGACTGGAGATTTTACAGTATCATTCCCCTACCACACCCACCAAGCCACGCCCACAGAACCGGTAGTAAAAGTTTTTAATTCCACCACTGAGTGGAAAACAGCAAAAACCCATAACAGATTTTGGTCCTGTGTCTGTGGGATGCAGCAAAAAGCCATAAAGGTGATCCAATTGCCAAGCACCTAAAATGTGATCATGTGATGGTGGAAGTGGGATGCAGTTGTCACAACTTTGAAAAGATGTCATAAGTACCTCTTGGGAGGTCCGTCGTAACTTCAAACAGTTAAGTGACGGTTCATAAATTGAGCAACTACCTGCAACCTAAAAGATAATTTTTATAAAATGCTGTACCATTGGCATAGACTCCAGAAAAATGGTCTAGAACAGTGTTTCTCAACCTCAGCAGTTTTAAGATGTGTGGACTTCAACACCCAGAATTCCTTGGCAACCATAGATGGCAAATCTATGGAATTTTGGGAGTTGAAGTTTACACATCTTAAAGTGGCTAAGGTTGAGAAACACTGGTCTAGAATACATAAAGTTCCAAATTTATGTTGGAAATGTGGACAACATAAAGGGACATTTTATCATGCCTCTGGACTTGCAAAAAGACAGCAATTTTTGGGTTCAGATACCTATAATGATACAAAAAAAAATTGAACATCAACAACTAGAACTTTTCTTGTTGGGATTAATGGACAGTCAATTAGAAAAGAGCCATGGAAGATTATTTTTATGTAAGATACTTGCTGCAAGACTATTATATGGTCAAAAATGGGAAGACTGTGAAATACCCACAGGGTGGAAGAATGGTTGGTGAAGATGACAGAGTAACAGATGGTAAAATTTGGTTAAAGAAAGATCAACAATTACACTTATGAATGACTGGAAACTCTTTTGCTGAAAAAAGAGAGGGGGAAATGAACTTATGAGTAATGGATTTGATGATTAGAAAGGGTAGCTTATGGAAAAAGGAAATTATGATGTAACTTGAGAGAGAGAGGTCAAAACATAAATGTATGTATAATCAATCTCAAGATCAAAAGCTGCCTCTTTATATTTTTTGTTTCCTTTTCTATTTTTCTTTTCACTATTTACTGTTTTTCTTTATTATTTGTATATTATCTAGGATACAGTTTTTCTTTTTCTTGACTATCTATGGGATTCTTAATCATCTTCAACATTCTATCAAACTTCAAAATCCATGTAAACTCTTGCTGTCCAAAACTCTAACTTCAAAGTTCATTTTTTGCTTTTATGAAGTGTCACCAGAAAAACCATTGCTTAGATAATTCCGATCTTTGTACGTATAGAAACATCCCAGCATCTGAATATCTTGTCCATGCCCTTCACAGGTATCCTACCAAGTGCTAGTCAGTGACATATTTCTTGATTGACTCCTTTATTCTTAACTGTCCATTCTAAAAATCAGACACTACCTACCGCTTCAATATACCATTGACTAAGGCTAGTTGCTCTATTCTTTGTGACTAGTTTGGTCTTCTTTCTATTAAACTTTAGTTCCATTTTTAAACTGAATTTGGAGGGCTTCCTTTTCTGATTCTTTCTCACTGTCCTGCCCCCGGTATTCCTTGCTAGTTAAGAATTGATCAGAGCATTTGGATACTCCATGGGAGCAAACTTTCCCCACCCTTGAGGCAAGCTGTGGGTATGTGGGTGGGCTGGGTGGTACCATTGGGGAGCTATGTGCTGTGTGTTCCCTGATCTGTCCCTCTCTGTGTCTGTGTTGCAGGAGTGGGCGGACGTGTGCTGCCGAGGCCTCCGGAGTGTTCATGCCTACATCTTGGTCTATGACATCTGTTGTTTTGACAGCTTTGAGTATGTCAAAACCATTAGGCAGCAGATCCTAGAAACAAGGTAAAAATATGCCTCTGCTTCGTCCCACCCTGGACTTGAGATCAGAGAAAGGAAGGGATCCAGATGTTAATGCCAGGAATTTTAGAAAGCAGCACAAATTCCCAGATAGTGAATGTGCAGTCCTTGTCAACCTCTTTCTGCTTGGAGTAACTCTAGGGCTGGTAGTGAACAGGATTAGGATATGAATCCTGTAAAAAAGCAGGAATCCCCATTTAACCAAGTGAATGGAAGCAAGTAGAGCATGGTACAAGGGCTCTTTAAAAAGTCACGGAAACCCCTCCAGGTGCTGTAAATATTTAGTTGTGCACTGCTTTCAAGGAGCTTTATAGGCTCAGTTCTGGTTCTTGGATGAGAAAGGAGAGGAAGAAGGACTATACAACTTGAACATTGGGTCCTATCTAGCAAAATGAAATTCAATAGTGAAAAAAGTAAGGTTCTACATTTAGGCAAGAAAAACCAAGTGTACAGGTACAGTATAGGTGGTATCTGGCTCAATAGTACTAACTGCGAGAGGGATCTTGGAGTCCTAATGGAGAGTCAATTAAATATGAGCCAGCAGTGTGCTACAGCTGCCCAAAAAGCCAACACAGTTCTAGGCTACATAAACAGAGGGATAGAATCAAGATCACCTGAAGTGTTAATATCACTTTATAATGCCTTGGTAGAACCACACTTGGAATACTGAATCCAGTTTTGGCCACCACGATATAAAAAATGATGAGAATCTAGAAAGAGTGCAGTCAAGAGCAACAAAGACAATTAAGGGAACGGAGGCTAAAACATATAATGAACAGTTGCTGGAAGTGGGTATGTCTAGCTTAATGAAAAGAAGGATTAGGGTGACATGATACCAGTGTTCTAATATCAAAGGGGCTGCTACAAAGAAGAGAGGATCAACCTATTCTCCAAAGCACCTGAAAGCAGAGCAAGAAGCAATGGATGAAAGCTAAGCAAGGAGAGAATCAACCTAGAACTGAGGAGAAATTTCTTGACAGTTAGAACAATTAATCAGTGGAACAACTTGCCTCCAGAAGTTGTGAATGTTCCAACACTGGAAGATTTTAAGAAGAGAGTGCACAACCTTTTATCTGAAATGATATAGGGTTTCATGCCTGGTTAGTGGATTGGACTAAGACCCCCAAGGTCCCTTCCAACTCTGTTATTCTATTATTAACTTCCACCGCCCCACTTGCAGTAGCAGAACCCTTGCCTTGCTTATACCAAGACCTGTTTGGTGGGAATGTAAATTGGGTCAAGTCAATGCTTCCTACTTCCCCAACTGAAGCTATTTCACTGTGCCCAAGGCACATGATTGACTGAACTACATGCCATGCAGTCCACTTAACCTATAGTTCCAGTATTGGCCATCCTTTAAGGGTGACCTCCCTAAAATGATAATCCCAAAAGACTTCATGTCACTTTTCCCAACACATTCCCAGTCGTTGACTTTTGTGAATAAAGTAGCTGAGGAAAAAATGATCTTGGCCAATATGATGAAAACAAAGGTTGGGTTGTTGGGTTGTGATGTTTTATACCTGGGTCCTTCG
This sequence comes from Naja naja, assembly GCA_009733165.1. Classification (NCBI taxonomy): domain Eukaryota; kingdom Metazoa; phylum Chordata; class Lepidosauria; order Squamata; family Elapidae; genus Naja; species Naja naja. The sequence continues at coordinate 22,146,055 of CM019148.1, read as the reverse complement.
GAGATTTAGGAAGGAGTTGGTTGGGATTACAGTCATAATTCCCATACTTTGTGTCCAGAGGGACACCTAGCCCTCCTATTGTTCCTCTTATTCTACCACCTTGGCTTGGGTTTTCAAACTCTTCACAATACTTTTTCCTGTCAACTCATAAAATATTTATCTGGTCTTTTAGAGTTGCCAGCAGAAAGGGAGGGGGAGCAATGCAGCAGGTTGCAAAAATAAAACTGCATTCCATAAATGTTTTCAAAGATAGTTTCTAGGTGACTGAAGTTTCTGCCGCACAAAATTCTAACTGGAGAGTATGATTGATGACTCTTGGCTATGGATGTGTCCCATTGGAGAATATGAATTATGATATACCTAGGGGGTGGGGGACAACCAGGATCAAGGATGACAATGAATTATGTGTCTCAGAGTTGGCTACACCCAGGCAGTACCGGCATGTTTATTCTTAATAAATCTTCTTTAAGTCTTGAAAATTCAGCTAGAGACTCATGATTTAAATGAGGGTAACTACCAGAGCCCTGACATTTCCTTTCTTTGTTACCAGAGTCATTGGAACCTCAGATACTCCCATCATCATTGTTGGGAACAAGCGGGACCTCCAGAAAGGCCGGGTCATCCCTCGCTGGAATGTCTCCAACCTTGTGAAGAAGACATGGAAGTGTGGTTACATTGAGTGTTCAGCCAAATACAACTGGCATATCCTCTTGCTCTTCAGTGAACTTCTGAAGAGTGTGGGCTGCGCACGATGTAAGCACGTTCACACTGCCATCCGCTTCCAGGGGGCCCTGCGGAGGAACCGATGCACCATTATGTGAGACCTTAAGGACCTGCTATCCCCCCACCATCTCTGAGGGCAGCTTCTCCCCACTCGCCTGCCATGTGCATGGGAACCCCCTTTTTTTAATCTGGATTCAGCTGGGGTAGAAGTTCTTAACAAGCAGCTCTGTCCTCAAAGGAAGCCTCAGCCCTTAGCCTCATTGAGGCCAGCTGGTTTTTGATTTCTTTCTTGCTGATCCTTGAAGCAATGGATGAAGTTTGCTTCTTTATACATAGGAGTCCTTCTGCTTTGGATCATAGGCCAGGAGGTACAGGAATCAACAGATGGAGCAAAAATGCAGAAAGTCAACCTGAAGAAGGGGAATGCATCTAGTTCATTCTCTTGCAGCCAGTATGTTAATCTACCAAATGTGAGATTAGTTCATATTTTGTGAATAATGCAATGCAAATTAAGAGGAGCAAATGTCCTCTTGAAATAGAACCAGGCAACCAGCCCAATGGGGATGGGCAATCTTTGGCTCTCCAGATGTTGCATAACTGCAATGTAGCGGTCTTAACTGGGAATGCAACAAGAGCATAATGCTGGATGTTCTAATTCAGCAACATCTAGAGCAGGGGTGTCAAACTCGATTTCATTGAGGGCTGCATCAGGGTTGTGTTTGATCTTGGAGGGCCAGGGGGGCATGGGGTGTGGCCGGGGGGGAGGGCATGGCCATGGTGGGTGTGACAGAGGACTCGTGTCAGGGTCACCTGTGGTGGCCAAGTGCTAAGGCAGGACTTCCCTGAGATCTGCACGCAGCCCCCCTGTGCCCCATTCTCAGCCTGGATGGCCTGCAGCCCTCTACCAGTGAAAACGGAGCTGAGGGCATGCACCCCCAGGCTCCATTTTTGCTGGTAGAGTGCTGCAGGAGGCTGGTTCAGCTGAAAGGAGCCCCTGAGCTCCATTTTCACTAGCAGAGGCTCAGCGGGCTGGTTCTTCGCTGTTTCCAGGACAGCCCTGCAGCACTCCATAGGCCGGATCTGGCCCACAAGCCTTGAGTTTGACACCCCTGATCTAGAGGCCCACAGAACATCCATTCGTATTCCAGGTCGGCACTCCTGTAATGCAAGATCACTTGCATCCTTGCTCAGAACCATGTTGGGATATTTCAGGAGGAAAGAGGAGTATAGAATGAGTGGATATACAGAGTTGAACAAGTGAGCCAAGAAAAGCCAGCATAGATGGGACTGGTAGGGATTAGTAAGGGCAATTGAAATGAAAGGATGGGATCTCTCAGGTCATATGTATGTTGAAGATTGTAGATTCGCCTGATGTATTTCCCAGTACATGTTTATTGAGATAGAGGAAGTATTTCAGTCTGGACACAAAGTAAACTGGGTTTGCCACTAAACTTCAGAAGTTCTGATGATGTGATAACGTGAATCCATGAGATAAAATTTGCTTATATTTACACATTTTTTCCAGATACACACAAACCATCATTGAACACTTAAAATTCAGAATACACACTTCTGGCTCCCCTGGTGTTGCTGAACTAAAACTCCCACATGCCTCACTATTGTCCATGCTGACTAGAAGATGTAGTTCAACTACGTATGTCCGCCCTTGTATGGCTTCTGTCATTGGCCATAGTGGCAAAGGCTAATGGGCAATAAGGTTCAACCCCATGGTCACATTTGTCGTAATAAATGATGCAGCCTTGTTATTTTGATTACTCCTGATACAGCCATGGTGCACAAGACCCAAAGGTGCTTTTTCAAAAAGCAACTGGACTTTGTTTTTCCTTGAAGATGTTTCACTTTCCTTGACACGTCAAGGAAAAACAAGTCCAGTTGTCTTTTGAAAAAGCACCTTTGGGACAACCATGACCTGGATGACTGAGAATCTCCATAGACATGGTGCACAAGGACTCAAAAATTAAGACTTGGGGGAAGGGCTTCTCATTGGGGGAGAGGAAGATCTTCTCCCCCTGCTCTTAGCTTATTGACTTATTTTGCTTGATGACAATTAACTGTAGAATCCTCCAACACATTCTTTTTAAATGCCAACCTGTTGATATTTCCCCTGTCCATGAGCACTGAGCGCTAAGAAGCTTACCCACATATCTTCCAAATAGTAGAAAAACACCCAGGGAAGTGGAGAACATCCCAGACATTGGAGCACAGCCAAGAAGGATCTCTCTGCAAACACACTTGAGACTCTCAGTTGAGGTAGATCTAGGAGAAAATTCCTTATAGAACCACCAGTGTGGAAGTGTCATCTTCAGGCTGGCTGTCTTTGACTCCTTCCAGACTTCATGGGGAAATATTCTCCTAAGAGACAAGAGTTCTTGTACATGCATGGAAAACAAGCAAGTTGACAAAAAGTCCTAGGCAAGCCTCCTCAAGATGCTACTTTCTACATGCATTAAACACACACACACACACACACACACACACCACAACAGCAAATCATTCTGTCATACGTGGCACAGTCCTGGCTGACAGGTTTGCCCATAGAGGCTTTGACCAATACAGTCTTTCCCAGCAGATACCTCTTTAAAGAAATCAAACTTCAGAATGATCTGTTTGGTCTTCATGCTAATTTATAGATGGTTTGTTTTCTGATAATTACAAATAAAAGAGGCTGACTGGTTTTGCCATTGGCTCCCTGTTGTTTGCATTCTGATCTAAGGGCATCTTCCTTCAGTGTTCTCTTCAGGGCTGGGCTGCTGCAGGTTCGCAGGGGTTCAGGACATCCTCTGGCTAAGATTCTGCACAAATCCCACTTGTGGCTGGCTCCTCCCACCCCTCCCCTCCCCACCCCTCCCAGGAGTCCCCACGTGGCCCATTTTGGATGCAGGTAAGTGCAAGGTATGCGCGGAGGCTCAGGGAAGGCAAAAAATGGGCCTCCTGCAAGTTCGGAAAGGCCCGTTTCTGGCTTCCAGAGAGGCTCCAGAGCCCGGGGAGGCCGTTTTCGCCCTCCCGGAGGCTCAAGAAAAGTCTCTGGAGCCCAGGGAGGGCAAAAACACCCCTCCCTGCCATGGTGCAGGAGGCCGACTAGGCCATGCCCACCATGGCCACGCCCACCCAGCAACAGGGCAGAGAAACTGTTTCTAAAATTTTTGAAGCCCACCGCTGGTTATCTTCTACAACCTCCCTTGAGCAAAACAAAATCTAAACCATTCAGGGGTCCTGGTTCAGTCTCTGGAATACCATAGCTTTCAGTATCAACTTAAAATATAGGTCCGTGATGGCGAACCTATGGCATGCATGCTGGAAGTGGGACACAGAGCCACTTCTGCCAGCGCGAGAGGTCGCCTGGAAGAGCCCTACTGTGCATGCGCGCACCCCCTGCCAGCCAGCTGATTTTCGGGTATCTGCCACGCAGGCATGGGGGAGACATGTGCATGGGAGGCGCGTGCGCATGTGCAGAGGCACGCAGCATGCAGGGGGTTGCGTGCGCATGCACAGAGGCATATGGTACATGTACAGGGGTAGCATGTGCATGCGCAGGGGCCGGGGGAGGTGCACACGCATTGCATGATGGTTGCAGGCATGCAAGCGCCCTTTTGGCACACAATGTGGAAAAGGTTAGCCATCACTGATATGGGTAGTCCTTGACATACAACCATTCATTTAGTGACCGCTCAAAGTTACAACAGCACTGACTTATGACTGTTTTTCACGCTTACAACCATTGCAGCATCCCCATGGTCACATGACCCAAACTCTGATACTTGGGAACTGGTTCATATTTATGACGGTTGCAGTGTCCCGGGGCCACGTGATGCCCTTTTGAGACCTTCTGACAAGCAAACTGAATGGGGAAGCCAGATGACAACTAAAAAGAAGTATTCTAACAATTGTGTTATTAACTTAACAGCTGCAGTGATTTACTTAACGGTGGCAGGAAAGGTGGTAAACTGAGGCAAAACTCACTTAACTGTTTCGTTTAGCAACAGAAATTCTGTGCTCAATTGTGGTCATAACTTGTGGATTGCCCATATTGCATTTTTTATAATAAGTTACATTTGGAGACCTCAGGCCTGAAGTTGCCAAGGAAAAGGTATTTTTTAATCTCCAGGCAGGGACAACTTCCCCTCTTAAATTTTGGCATCAGATTACTTTTTTAAAAGTAACTTTGAGTTTTACATCAGAGTTGCAACACTCTGGAATGAACGTAGTAGTATATTGAGCCCTCCAATATTAGTGCCGCTTTACAGAACCCTAGTAAGGCCACACCTGGAATACCGCAAGCAATTTTGGTCACCACACCACAAAAAAGATGTTGAGACTTTAGAAAAAGTTCAGAGAAGAGCAACTAAGATGATCAAAGGCCTGGAGACTAAAGCATATGAAGAATGGCTGCAGGTTTTGGGTCTGGCTGGTCTAAAGAAACAAAGAATTGGGGGTGACATGATAGCAATATTCCAGTATTTGAGTGGCTGCCACAAAGAACAGGGGATCAAATTATTCTACAAAGCATCAGAGGGCAGAACAAGAAACAATGGTTGGAAACTAATCAAAGAGAGAAGCAACCTCGAATTAAGGAGAAACTTCCTAAACCTGAGGACAATTAACCAGTGGACCTGCTTGCCTCCAGAAATCATGGGCACTTTGTTAAGTTTGCATGAAGAGTCAGACGCGAAGAGCTTCAGTGAAGAGTTTATTCAGTGACTACAGCTCGAATGGACCCGACTTGGCTGGGCTACGGCTGCTTCTTATAGCCAGCAGCCGTAGTTGCCAGCCAATAGGAGTGCAGGGTTTCTTCCCGCACTATTTAAACCAATACCATTTGACATTTTACAAGAACAGTTCAAATAAACCAATAACATTCAAACCTACATACATAACACACTTCATCACTGGATGTTTTTAAGAAGAGTCTAGACCAGAGGTGGGCAACTATGGCCCCTTTAAGATCTGCGGACTTCAACTCCCAGAAGTCCTGAACCAGCATGGCTGGCTTAGGAATTCTGGAAGTTGAAGTCTACAGATCGTAAAGGGGCCATAGTTGCCCACTGCTGGTCTAGACAGTCATCTGAAATGGTATAGGTTCTCCTGCTTGAGCAGGGGGCTGGACTAGAAGACCTCCAAGGTCCCCTCCAGCTCTATTCTAATGAAAGGGCTGAGTTTGCACAATAATTGAGTTGAAAAATAGCTAAATGAGGTTGAGACTAACCAAGCTGAGCCTGTTGCATGCCTGCCTGCTTGGTCTGTATCTCATCTAGGTAAGGTCATTGTGTGAACACAGCCAACAGACTCAGATACACTCAAATACATCGAGATTGTAACTCTTGGAATTGTAGTCACAACTTATCTAGAGACAGCCAGTTTGGGACAGATGGTACAAAACTGAGCAACATTTGGGCACACAGCTGTTCCTGTAAGCATCAGGTACTCAAAAAAAAAAACAACCTCATGTGCAAGTATTACAGTGTTTTTCAACCTTGGCAGTTGGAGATGTGTGGACTTCAAGTCCCCGAAGTCTCCAGGCAGCAAGCCTTGTGTTCAATTCTTTCTCAATTTAGGTATGAGTGACTAAAATTCCCCTGGTACCAGGGGTGGGATTCTTCTGGTTCTGTCCACTTCTGTAGAACCGGTTGCTCTGAAAAGCAGCAAACAGAGAGCATACATAGAACCGGTTCTATGTTTGCTGCTGTTTTGGCCCACCCGCCCTCCTGGGCTCTTACCTGACCTTTATTTCCTGCATTTTCAACCGCAGTTGCTTTGCACAACACAGCTACGGTTGAAAAAGCAGGAAAGAAGTGCCTTTTTAACTGCTGTGCACCCGCGCACAGTGCTGCTCAGCTGTCCAGGCAGCTAGATGACGACAATATACACACGCATGCAAAATGTAAAATCACCGAACCAGTAGTTACACTGGTCGGATCCCACCCCTGCCTGGTACAGCCAACAAAACAAGGAGAACCTGTGGCTTAGAGGTTAATACTTCTACCTAATATGTAAGCATCCTGGATTTGAATCCCATAAGGGTATGGCTAATTGATGAGAGCTGAAATAGCTTACCGACAAATATTTCTTTGTCAGTAAAACATACGTTCAACTAAAATTCGTTCCACAATTAAAATATGAGCTTTTCCCTACAACTCTCTATTTGTCTTTTAATTACCCATGCCTAAGTGAGCAAAGCAGATGTGTAAGTCTGCATCAGTGGTGGAATACAAATTTTTTTACTACCGGTTCTGTGGGCATGACTTGGTGGGCATGGCAGGGGAAGGATACTGTAAAATCTCCAGTCAGAGGTGGCATTTGCCGGTTCTCCGAACTATTCAAAATTTCCACTACCAGTTCTCCAGAACTGGTCAAAACCTGCTGAATACCACCTCTGGTCTGCACCAATTTTCTTTTTCTGTGATGCCTTGTGCTTATATTCTGGTATATTGATTGAGCTAACTCCTGGATAAATGCCAATCAAAGCAGAAATTCTGCTACTACATCACAATTTTTGACAGGGTTTTTTTCCCTAACAGGTGTACACTATTATAATGGGAGAGATGGAAAAATAGATGGCCAAGGTGATAATGAAACAATCCCAAACTCTACCCATAATGGCAGTGACTGATCTGATTTTATGACTTTTTTTGCAGCAGTTGTTCAGTGAACACCATAATAAAATGTGGTCATGTGACCTGAGGATATTGCAAATGGCTGTAAATATGACTGTATTACTGAGTACCTGAAGTGGAATCATGGGACCGGAATGGGGGCGACCATCAGAGTGTTGGATCTGGGTCATAACTCTCTTTTTTCAAGTAGGTCCTAACTTTGAATGATCACTAAATAACTAGTTGTAAATCAAAAACTACCTGTACTCAGGGCTGGGATTCTACCAGTTTGCACCTATTCACTAGAACCGGTTGTTAACATTCTAAGCAGTTCGGAGAACCGGTTGTTAGAAGAAACTACTGGCCTAATCCTGTAAGGAAGGCAGGAAGGAAGCATTCTGGTGCTGCTTACAGAAACTGCCTCTCCGTTAACCCTTATTACATTCTTGGCAGGACTAGACTTCCTGTCTCAGGAACATCTCTGGAGTTTTTTCCCCCTCCTTTGCTGGTACTTTGCTTGTATGGAGTGACCATTCAAAGTTACAATGGCACTGGAAAAAGTGACTTATGACCATTTTTCACACTTACGACTGTTGCAGCATCCCCACAGTCATGAGAGGCCAGGCGAGGAGATGCGTGTCTCAATGTGAGTGATATTGAGTTGGCCACACCCAGCCAATAACATGACCACCAAGCCACGTCCACCCAGTCAAATGATCACCAAGCCACGCCACCAACTAAGCCACACCCACAGAACCGGTTGTTAAAAAATTTGAATCCCACCCCTGCCTGTACTCTGTCCTCCCTCCAACAGAAAGAAGTTGCCCCTCTGTTGCATCTATTGCTGGAAGCCATGACTTCATTTTGAGAACTAGATATGTCTAGCTTAACAAAGAGAAGGACTGGGATGACACAATAGCTGTCTTCCAGCACTTGAAGGGCTGTCTCAGAGAAAAGCGAGTCAACTTATTCTCCAAAGCACTGAGCACAAGACAAGAAGCAATGGGTGGAATCTTGTTAAAGAGAGATCCTACCTGGAAATAAGGAGAAATTTCCTGACAGTGAGAGCAATTCATCAATGGAACATCTTCCCTCTGCCAAAGTTGTGAGTGCTCCATCACTGGATGTTTTTAAGAAAAGATTGGACAACCATTTGTCCAGTATGATATAAGCTTTCCTGACTTGAGCAGGAGACTGGACTAGAAGACCTCCAAAGAACCTTCCACCCTTATGTTTCTGCATTCTTATGATTTTACCATACAGTAGTAGGACTACTAGCCTCAAAAACTTACATCCTGTCCTCAGTTCTTGCTTCTTGTTTAGAATGGCAGATTCCCCACTGCAAGGGTTCATCCTTCGCTGCTTCCAGCGATTCCCTTCTTCTTATCCCCACTATTAAACGTCGCTGCTGCGTCCCTTTCTATTGGGAGCAATCGCTAAATTATTGCTTCTGTGTACACCCCACAGAGAGAGGTTGAACTACGCTTTAGGGAGGAGGAAGAGCAGAGGAAAGGAGGCTGGGCAGAAGGGGGATCAGTGATGACTCATCAAGGAGAATTACTGGTTTTAAAGTTGCTCCTTTGGAGATGCGTTTTAGCAGAGCTTAGAGACCACGGCACAGAAATCAGATCAGACTGTGGAAATGACAAACTGGTCCATTGCCTGGAGCAGAAACCTTTAGTCTTGCATATAAAAAAAAATAGTACCATTTCTCCTTTGTTGCTTCATGTTTCTGGAACTCTGGAGATGCCACATCAAAGTTAGAGAAGATGGAAAGTTACATTCCTGATAGATGTCTGCAGAATTTGTGGTACACATGAAGTGCTCTGAGCTCTCCGTTCTTTTAATACTAGTAACCATTTACAAAAAAATTATTTATTTATTTATTTTATTAGACTTGTGTGCCGCCCTCTCTCCCTAGGGACTCAGGGCGGCTCACAGTATAAAATCACAATACAATAAATTAATTAAAAAATAATTAAATCACAAGCCCAATAAATCTAAAACCCATAAAATTTAATTAAAATTCCCTTAAAAAAACCCACCCCACCTCATTTCAGTCCAGGCCGGCCTGCTGAAACAACCAAGTCTTCAGGTCGTGGTAGAAGGAGCAGAGGTCCGGGGCCAGTTGGAGCCTCAAGGGGAGCTGATTCCACAGGGAAGGCCCTACCCCTGGGCACCGCCAGCCGACATTGTCTGGCCAACGGCACCCCAAGGAGGCCCTGCCCGTGGGAGTGCACAGGGCGATCGGAATGCGATGCTGGCAGGAGACGCTCCCGCAAGTACCCCAGACCCAAGCCATGTATCTCTTCCTCTTAAACTGGGTAGCTGAAAGAAGAACTACTGAAAGCAAACTAAGAATAAGATTTTGCATATGTAGATTTGATTTGTGAGTTGGTTCTGGTACAAATCAAGGGTTAAACTGAACATGTCATTTGATTGAAAGCATACATTTTTGGCACCTGATTCAGGATGGTATATTTCATACAGTAATGACCTATGCCACTAGGTCAGTCAAAGTCTGTGCAAAATAGTTTCAATCTTTATTTATATGTTGTTTTTTTTGCAAATTGGATGTGGGAAATCTAGCCAATTTGGTTAGTTAATGGCTCAGGATATGGTACAAACCCAGACAATGGGGTTAATTCAATAATTAGCTTACACATATTGTATGAATTCAGTCTTAGCTTACGATGACATTTATTTTATTTTATTTATTTTTAATTACATTTATATGCCGCCCTTCTCCGAAGACTCAGTGACTTACAATTCGGGATACAACCCAGTGTGCTCAGCAATAGCCTTCATTCCATTGTATATGCCTGCTTATTACTAAGCGGCATTTTTACAAGGTCAGCTAATTGCCCCCAACAATCTTGGGTCCTCAATTTACCTACCCCGAGAGGATGGAAGGCTGAGTCAACCTTGAGCCTGGTGGGATTCGAGCCTACAGTAATTGTAGACAGCTGGATCTTAAGAGCAGGCATTTACAGCCTGAACCACCAAGGCTCAATGAACTCTACATGACTGTAGAGTAAGTAAATAATAACTAGGCTTAATTTTAACATAATGTAAATCAAATCAGTTTGAATCGATCTTTTGTCTTGATGCTATCCGCTGTGTGCCCAAACAAAATGTGAAGTACTATCCTTTGCTTACAGCACAAGTGTCCAACCTTGGCAACTTTAAGACCTGTGGACTTCAACTCTGCTGCCTGAGAAAATCAGGGTGTCAAAGTCCCACAAGTCTTAAACGTTGTTAAGATCAGACACTCCAGCCTTACAAAAAAACCAATGGCAAAGCCTGTGAAAGCAACCAAATGTCTTTTTTCAATATATTTTGGCTTCAGCATAAACTACCCCTCAATTTCAGGGAGATATAGGATGCTTTCAGACAATTGTCAAGCTTATCAATGAAATGAGTAGATTACACAAAAGTTATCTTTCCCACTACTTATGCCATCATTACTGTCATGCTTAAAATTTGTGAACCCTTTTCAACTCTCCACACAAACTAGATAAAGGGAACCCTGTTAAACAAGTCAGTCAAAAACAGCTTCCCCCCTCACTTCACACAAAAAGGTAAGAAGGAAAAGAAACATGAATGAATAGCCTGCAGCTTTTGCTCACCCAGCCATCCTGTGCTGAAGAGAAAAAGAAAACAGACAAAAAGTGTCATCAGATTTCTCTCTGCTGCTTTGCCCCCATAATGTGGGGTGGAGAAGGATGCTAATTAAGCCAGCATACAGGCCACAGTTCTCTCCAGTGGGGAACCAAAGTCACAATCTTTAAGTATCAAAACACCCAACCACCAGCTTCAGAAAGGTCTCCATCTTCTTCTTGTTCTTGTGCCATATCTGCCATCGGACGTTGGCAATCATGTTGGTGATCCTACTTTTATGAACAGCCGCACGAAAAAGTCCAAACTGGTCCCTTAGATTTTGAAGCCATGATGTTCTTCTTCTGCCTTCAATCTTTCCCTGGAGGATTAAGTGAAATATGCCGTATTTTTCCGGGTGTCGCACTGGAATAATAGAGGTCCCCCCCCTCCTTGCATATGAGCCAAAAATAAACTAGCTAGACATTCACTGCTGCTAACCTCCTGGGACATAGACCTCTTGAATTGCCTACAAACTGGTTTACAATCCTCAACCAGCAGTATTACGACAAAAGTCCTTCTGGGCAAAGAGTCACCCAGCTCTTTCACTGGCAATGGAGAGTCACTCTTTCTCAGCCCAACTTGTTATGTATGTAGGTTTGAATGTTATTGGTTTAGTTTGAATTGTTCTTGTAAAATGTCAAATATGATTGGTTTGAAAAGTGCAGGAAAACCCTGCACTCTGATTGGCTGGCAACTGCGGCTGCTGGCTATAAGAAGCAGCTGTAGCCCAGCCAAGTTGGGTCCATTCGAGCTGTAGTCACTAAATAAACTCTTCACTGAAGCTCTTCGCGTCTGACTCTTCATGCAAACTTGACACAACTCACCTCAAAGGATTGCTGTTATGGGGAAAATAGGAGGAAGAAGGAATGTTTATACATTCGCTGCCTTCAGCTCTATATGCAAAAAGAGGCGAGACAAAAATTTAAAAAAACATCAAAACTACAGCTTTTTAAATACAATTGCTTCTTCATCTTCAGCTCCATCTTCAAGCATGCTACAAATGCTGTATTCCCTTGGTTCTTCAAAGGTAAGATTTTCTAGTCCTGATAGTACTACCATTTTCAAAAGCTTTATACCAGGAGTATCAAACTCGATTTCACTGAGGGCCACATCAGGGTTGTGTTTGACCTCGAGCCAGGATGGGTGTGGCCAAGGTGGGCATGGCCAGCTCGATGTCATTCGTGTCAGGGGCATCTGTGCTGGCCAAGTGCTAAGGCAGGACTTCCCTCAGACCCTCACTCACTCTCACTATAATCTTCCTTCCTTCTTTCCTTCTTTCCTTCTTCCCTTCTTCCCTTCCTCCCTCCCTCCCTCCCTCCCTTCCTTCCTTCCCTTCTTTTTCCTTCCCTCTTCATTCTCCTTTCTTCTTCCTTCCCCTCTTTCTTTATTTTTCCTTCCTTGCTCTCTTCCCATCGTTCCTTCATTTTCTTTGCCTTTCCTCTTTCCCTTTCTCCTTTCCCTTCTGTTCTTGCATGCTCAAATGCAAGAGGGGAACATTTCTCCTTTTGTTTTCTTTTCAGTTTGTTTTGATAGCCTTCTGCCAGTGAAAACAGAGCTCAGGAGTCCCCACTCTGGGCCCCATTTTTGCTGGCAGAGGCACTTGGGCCAGTACTTTACTGTTTCCAGAGTGCCCCTGTGGCAGTAGTGGTATTCAGCCAGTTCGCACCAGTTCGGGTGAACCAGTAGCAAGGATTTGGCCTGGGTCGCCAAACTGGTAGTAACTTCTGGCTGCCCACACCCCCAACCCAGTCGCCCGTCGCCGCACACTCACTTGCCCTGCCTGCCCAATGCCCGATACTGCTCACCCCATCTGCCCGATGCTCACCCACCCAGTCACTCCTTAAGGTATTTCTTTTTTTTTAACCTCCCGACAATCAGCTGTTACTACAAACAGCTGATCCGGGATTCCTCTTGCTTCTTACTGCTTTGTCCAGGAGGCTTCCCTGAGGCCCAGAAAGGCAAAAAATGGAGGGAGGGGGTGCAGCCCCCCTCATTTTTTTGCCTTCCTGGGCCCCAGGGAAGCTTCCTGGGAGCAAAAACACCCCCCCAAAGGCTCCTCTGAGGCCAGGAAGGCCCCAAAACAGAGCGTGGAGTGGTGCTGCGTGCCCCTGCTATGCTCTGGGGTTTTTTTTGTTCCTGAGACCCAGGGGAGCCTTCTGGGAGCAAAAATGCCCCAGAGGCTCCCCTGAGGTCAGGAAGGCCCCCAAAAATGGGGTGGGGTGGGGGTGCTGCAAAAAAGCCATGTCCATCCAATCACATGGCCACACCCACCTAGCCATGCCCACCTAGTCACGCCAACAGAACCGGTAGTAAAACATTTTGAATTCCACCACTGCCCTGCAGGCCAGATCTAAGCACCCCACAGGACACATCCAGCCCATGGGCCTTGAGTTTGACACCCCTGCTTTATACTAACTTTGTAGGCACAGAAAGAAGGCTTCTCAATTAGAAGGTTTTAGGATGTGTTAGTGCTGATCATCTGTATGCTTGACAAGCGCATGAAAATAAATACTGTTCAGGATGTTTTAGGGACTGAGATACATTGGGGTGCTTGAGGTGCTGAGAATCCACAAAGAAGAAATATATGCATTCTATTAAATGTCTTAATTATATTTAATATCATCTTAATTACAATCAAATATATATTTTCCTGGTGGCCCTGCCCTGTTTTTGGAATGCAACTCCCCTTATGCCATTAAAAGGCCAAGTAAAACATGATTTGGTCCAGCAAAGATTACATATTTCTGCTTCAAGCCATCTTGGTAAATTAGATATCTTCCAGATGTGCAAGAAATGCAACTCCCAGTTTTCCAAACCAACAAATCCTTTTCCAAATTATCTGGAAAATCCACATATGTGTAGGCTATTTTAAGTGGGACAATGTCATATACAGTGAGAATAACCTTGAGGAAGGGGCGGGCAGAGAAGACCCACAGTCAAACCAATGATTAGATAAGAGAAATCTGAATCCAAAGCAAAAATGTAATTTGAAAAAATGTCTCAGGCTTGACCCTCCCTAGTTTTCTTTAGGATAAAGGGGGAAGGAAGGGAGGCACATTCAGAATTGAAGGATTCTGTTGCTATAACCCTATAATAAAAATCGTCTCAGTGTTCATAATGTTGGTGTTCAAGTCTGGTCTACCTCAAAGGGCCGACAACTAGGAATATAGGGCTGATCCGGCAGGACAACCAGGAATAGTTTTGATAATATGTTGTGGAAAGAGGGACAAGATGGCTGCAGGTGCTGTGAGTCATCATGAATCTGATCAAATCAAACCAGGTAATTATTCAGCTGGCAGAAAAAGCAACGATCAAAAGGCATAGATTTCTCTCGCAGTCTTTTTTTCTTTGTGCAAATATCCAACAATGTGGAACCCTAAGAATATGAAAGGATGCTAGTCCCAACTAATACAAGTGAAGCATCTGAAATCAAAGGTCCAGGAAACAAAAGAAGTAGAAGCTAGTGTGTCCTTCCCTTGCAATTCAACACATCATATACATAGCATATAGTTCTGCAGGTAGTCCTTGACTGATGTCCAGGTATACAGGTAGTCCTTGACTTAGGACTGGTTGTTTAGTGACCATACGATGTTACAATGGACCTACCCCCTTTGGGCTACTTAGAACCCGGATTCAAAGTTCTGATGGTTAGGCCCCCTCTACAAGCACTTGGGCAACATGGCCACATTTATGGTCATTCGCAGCATCCCATGATCCCATGGCCATGTTTTATTGTGGTTTTGCTGACAACTGGCACTTACTTCCAATTTTCAGCAAAACGGTACTCTTTGTGAACCACCAATTCACTTAATGACAGCAGTGTTTGCTGCAAAAAGAGTCGTCAAATCTGACTTGTTTTACAACCATTATGACTTATCTGTAAAGGGCAGGCTCCATGACAGTCCTAAGCCAAGGGCTACCTATATATCTTTGAAGTGTACCCGTCTCCCAGAGATGGAGGTTGCTGGTTGCAAACTTTGAAGAGCAGTCAGGATTTAAGCATATCAACAGATTACAGCTGGATTTTCAGTTGTAATCACAGCCAGGTTTCCTTGTCATCTAAAGCGCCCATTATCTGTTCTGTCAGAGTCAGTTCCACCTGTTGTGTGGAGGACAAGCTGTGCTCACGTTTTGTGTCTCCAGTGCTGATGTGTTTCACCGTAGCTGGACCATTCTTAACCTGACATTTGGCCCTGTGGGCTTTCCCTGGCCTTGGGTGCTAGCTGCTTTTCGGGCGTATCTGTATGCCACTGGTGTGGGGATCTTTGAAGGCTTCTTCTCGGGCCTGTGGTCTCTGCGTGGACGGATCTTGGGGCGTAGCTTGAGCTTGTAAAAGGATGGCACACGCTCTGGTTTTTTAAGAGATCTCCTTGGTTTACTTTGCACCTTTTCTGCACCAACAGAACTTTCTGAAGGCTTGGGGGTTTCTTCATTTGGCAATGTTTGAGGAGCATCACTATTCTCACTAACTTCTGTCTGCCCTCCATTATTTGCATGGGTGGATTATCTTCCTTTGCTTTAGGCAGTAAAGGGGTTTCATGTGGAATTTCTCTTTCCCCAAATTTCAGTTTGCCTGGCTTCCATTCAGCAAATACGAATTGATTGGAAAGGAAGAAGAAAGATCAGTTCCCAGGTGCTCCAGGTGGAGGGCCATGGAAAGTTCTTGGATTACACTGTCATAATGGAGGCCTGCTGGGTGCAGCCTTGTGTCTCTTTCTGGCACATATACGCCACTACGGGGAACACCTTCACTATAAGTCAAGATCTTCTTGGTTCTTTGCAAAAAGGACAAAGAAGGAACGGATACTTTGGGAAGGTTACAACCTACCATTGTGGAGTTTGTCTCTGGGTCATTGTCCTTTTTAAACTCTTCCAACTGGTTCTCTCCAAGAAGATGGTTGTCCTCTGAATCTGCTTCCAACTCCTTGATATTAGACAAAATCTCCTCTTCCAAACTTCTATACAAAGCTTGTTCTTCAGCCAAGTTAATAGGTAATGGGGTGTAGACACGCTCCTTTTCCACAGAGGGCTCTTTTGTATCTCTAGGGCTCAACTGACAAGAAGTTCTCGGGTTATTTTTTTGCCCCTGCAATGCCTGACTATCTTTCGTTTTCTCTTCTGAGTCCAAGTGATGGACTCCAATCCCTAAGTGAGAAGACAATGAATCATAAGCTTCCATGCTGACCATCTTATTCTGTTCCTTTCTAGGACCCATCTCACCCCTGGGTATTTTTTGCTGTTCAACTGGAGTTGTTCTTTGGCCAAGGCAGGATCAGGGTCACTACTGCTAAATAGTCCTTGATAAGCCTCATTCCTCCTAGGAGTTGGAGGCCTGCAGAAAGGGGGCCCAACTTTTCCTGACGTCCTTAAACAACTATCCTCTCTTTGAACCTGGGCTGGATGTTTCGTTGGGGATGAAGATAGCTGAGCTATTGAATCTTTCCTCCAATGATGTACAAGAGTCCCTTTCTGCTGTCTCTGTAAGTTTTCCATTGGGACCTTAACAGTCTGTTGGTAGGAGGTTTTAAGGTGTTTATCTGAGCTGGTAGAACATATCTGTGAACAACTGTTCACCGCTCGCTGGCTATTTCCTGCTGGCTGAAATGCCTCATCCCTTCGTATCATTGTTCCCAGTGGTACTGGCTTCTTTATTTCTGTTTTCAGATTCCTTGCTGCTGTCTCAATCCTACCAGGTTCTCTTCTAGAGCTTGGACCAGAGAAATATTTCAAACCATGTGAGCTGTTCTCCACGCTCCCGTTTTGCTGAGAAGATGACGAGACATAGAATGTCTCTCTCCCACTCCGTGTAGAAACCGTCTGCTTGGACCCAAGCCTCTCTCCTGTACCTGGAAGTCTCTGGGATGGAGTTGCAGATCGTTCCCTCACTCTGGAAAAGAAAAGGTCCACAGCTATGAAACTGGGAGTAAGTATTATTGCACGTGTATACTGATATTACACACACTATGGTGATAGCCGCAGGAGAGGGAGGCCTCTTTGAGTAATGTTTTCAGTAACTAGGAATGTCTGATTAATGTTTCTGGTTCTTTAAAGTAACAGAATATTATCTACGTGGAATGTGGATTCTGATAAGAGCTGATTTGTAGGAGATGAGCAAGCTGAGCCCAAGAGCAGAATCAAATGCATCATAGATTTGGAACTGCTATACTCCTACAAGAGATCCAAGTTGAGCCCCCTGTGAATTCCATTTACCCTTATCTAGTGCCAATTTTATCAGATTCTTGTGCATAGGTTACATGTAATAAACTTTTAGTGCTTTGAATTCAACTCCTGTGCCCAGGTTATGTGTGCCATTCAAACTGGCCAGAGACAAGGACATCACAAAGCTTTGAACTTTAGGACCCGTAACTTACAAACTCATTGTGTCTCATTATAATGTGGAAAACACACCTCCTGAATATGACAATGATATAAAGCTACTGAGCCTGCTTGCTAGGTCATAGATGAGTCAAATGATGCTAACCAATGAAAAATACACATTCCAAACCCAACATGTTTGAACTGTATATAAAGTGATTTTCTACCTTTCTAAGAGGCTCCTCACGTCTCTATGGGGGTGGGGTGCTCTTTTTACTTATGCATAAATAAAGAGGTATTAATCTACCTTTTCGACTCAGGTCCTATTTGGGCAAAGGCACACCAAGCTAATGAATCTTGTTGGCATTAATAGCCAACAAGGAGTACACTGCTTTCCGTGCACTGCAACAGAACATTGGCCTGTCAAATCAGTGATCTGTCAAATGAGCCATGGTGGTGCAGTGGTTAGAGTGCAGTACTGCAGGCTACTTCTGCTGACTGACTGCAGTTTGGCAGTTCAAATCTCACCAGGCTCAAGGTTGACTCAGCCTTCCATCCTTCCGAGGTGGGTAAAATGAGGACCCAGATTGTTGGAGGCAATATACTGACTCTGTAAACTGCTTAGGGAGGGCTGTAAAGCACTGTGAAGTGGTATATAAGTCTAAGTGCTATTGTTATTGCTAGGGCAGCTGTGTATCCTAGAAAAAGTTTTGATCATCTGCAAGATGATTTTTGCAGGGGGATTCAGATAATAAACTGTTGCTATGCAAGAGACAAAAGGAAGCATATATTGCCAAGACTTTTAGAAGAGCAAAGTTATTACAAAAGTCATGATGATTGAGACAGAAGGTCTATACAGCCAAACATTCTGACACATCAATAGCTCTTAGCAGGGGTGGGCTGCTGGGCATTCACAGGGGTTTGGGAGAACCCCTAGCTAAGATTCTGCACAGTTCAGAGAACCCCCAAATCCCACTCCTGGCTGCCCCCCTCCCCCCACTCCTCCCAGGAGTTCCCTCATGGCCTGTTTTAGATGCAGGTAAGTGCAGGGCACATGCAGAGGCTCGGGAAGGGCAAAAAACAGGCCTCCCAGAAGGCTGGAAACTGGCCTGTTTCGGCTTCCAGAGAGCCTCCGGAGCCTGGGGAAGCCATTTTTGCCCTCCCGGAGGCTCAAGGAAAGCCTTCAGGGAGGGAAAAAACATCCCCATCCCTCACCGTAGTGCAGAAGTCTGACTAGGCCAACACCCACCATGGCTACACCCACCCAGCAACTGGGCAGAGAACCCCTTGCTAAAATTTTTGAAGCCCACCCCTGGCTCTTAGGCTAACCTAGAGAGTTGTGGTGAAAATAACGAAAAGGTGGCATTACTCCAACACTCCAGTCAATTTTAGAAATTTTGCTCAGAACTAAAAAACATTTTGGAAACAAATTTCTTCTATTACCTTGTTGAAGGAGCTTTCCTGGGTTCTGAATGATCCTGGGACGTCTGTGGTCCTTCATTTTTCTTGCTGCCACTGCTGCCACCATTAGCTGAGGATGCTGGAACCTTCTTACACCCAGAACCTAAACTGTGGGACTGATAGGACCTCCACTCTACAGGGGGCAGAGGACTTTGGCATCTGCTCACAATTAAGGCAGGCTGGGGCTTGTTACAGCTGTCTTTCCTGGGTGTTAAACGGGCTGTGATCTCATGCTGAACCTGGGTAGCCTGCATCTTCTGAGGACTGGCCATCTTCAAGGCCTGCTTGTGAGCTGCAGAAAAAGCAGTAACAACAAAGTGTTGTAGCATATCAAAGCCTGGAGCCCACTAGAACTTTTGGCACTACAATTTCAGGGATTCTAGAGTCCTGTATCAGGTCAAGGGGTTAATTAATCCAGTTATCTGTTCCCTGCTGCTGCCAATTTCCAGGAAGCTCATAAACACAGTGACACACAATCCCATTTTAATTCCACAAAGATTCTATTACAAAGCAATGGGTAGGAAATATGACTAGTGCCAGTGAACCATTTTTTATTTCAGAATTCAGAGCAACAGCCAGAAACTATACTACTGGGTTATAACCACCTTTACATTTGTAGAAAAATGGAGGCTGAGAAGCAAGAGAGAAACCATTTTGAATTCTCGCTCTGGTTGTTTTAACAACCCACTGAATCAGTGTCATGGTTTATACAGATTTAGACAATGGATTTGTACAGATTAAGCATTATGCAAATGTAACCTGTAGATGTTTTCAAAGGAATCTATTTAAAATAAAAGGATCAGGACGGAAAGTTGAAGAGATCTGCTGGGTGAGAGGTGATAGGGGTCTAATTTGACTCATTTGTACTCAAGGTACAGCTATCAGGTCTAGACTGTGAAAATCTGGACAGCCACTAGATAGCAAAATAGTTTTCTGTATCTTTGCTGTCACTGTCATGACATTAGTTGCAGTACAAATACAGTACTGTAACCCTAATTCAAATAATAATAGAATTAAAGAGCTGAGCATTATTAGAGAGGTATACTGTCTAACAATGAAGCTTAGCTCTTGAATTCTATTATCAAGTTTATGATTGTAAAGTTTATTAGAATTATATCACAAAACAATATCTTATTCTAAGTTTACACATCAGTGGTGGGATTAAAAAATTTTTACTACTGGTTCTGTTACCGGTTCTTCAGAACTGGTCAGAACCTGCTGAATACCACCTCTGTTATACATTTTTTAAAAAATTATTTATTTAATTTGTCGAGCGATTATAAGATAACAGGGATAAGTATAAACATAGTTATGAATACATGAAATGGATACATATAAGAAAAATAAAAAGAAACAATAGGACAGGGATGGTAGGCACATTGGTGCCCTTATGCACGCCCCCTACAGATCTCTTAGGAAAGGGGTGAGGTCAATAGTAGGCAGTCTAAGCTTAAAGTTTTTGGGGTTTGGGGAAGAAACCACAGAGTCAGGTAGAATATTCCAGACATTGACCACTCCGTTGCTAAAGTTGTATTTCCTGCAATCAAGTTTGCAATCAAGTTTACATACACGTAAAGAATATACAGGTATATATTTTTGTATGTTTAAACTTCAAGTGAAATATTATTTTGTTATATAATTCTAATGTTATTTTGATTTTGATTTGAATATTTTTATAGGATGTTTCTATGTTTTTGTTTTAAGGGTGAGAAGTTATATATTTGCATATGTACTGAACAATATAGGAAGCAGGTTTTTTTTCTTATCACTTTTTAACCATCCATTTTGATCTCTCCTCAATTTTTCTTTTTCTGTTATGTTGTATTTTATCTTTCTTTGAGGCTTGATAAAAAAGAGGTGAACATTCACTCCTGCTTTATTCCAAAGAATCACTTTTATTTTTAATCCCATTCATTATTCTCCTAATTTCCCTTTCTCTGATTTCCAAAAGATGTTTTATTTTTATAAAAAGGATGCTGCTTTTTAAACTTATTTAATCTTATTTTTAATCTTATTTAATCCAATTCTTGCTCTCTTTGAATACATCCTTTGGAATTATTTTTTCTCTAGACACATTATATCTTTCTCTCATCTTCATTGTTTGCAGAATCCATTCCCTTATAAGTCCTCAACTTACAGCCACAATTGCAACCAGAATTTCCATTGCAAAGCAAAACGGTTAAGTGAGTTGAACCCAATTTTATGAACCTTTTTTTTTTTTGGCCATGGTTATTAAGCGAATCACTGCAATTGTTAAGTGCATCACGAGGTCCTTAAGCAAATCCTGTTTCCCCCATTGACTTAGCTTGTCAGAAGCTGCCTGGGAGGGGTGCAGACGGTGATCATGTGACCTTGGAATGCTGCCCTTGTTGCAAATATATGCCGATTGCCAAGTGCCCAAGTTTTGATCACATGACTGTGGGGATGCTGAATGGTTGTAAGGACTGCAAGGACCAGTCATTAGTAGTTTTTTTTCAGTGCCATTTTAACTTTGAATAGTTGCTAAATAAATGATTGCAAGTTGAGGACTATCTGGATGGATTTTTTTTTTCATCTGCACCTAGTGGACTGGTGCAAAAAAGTAGTCTGGTTCTAAATGTTGATAAAACAAAGGAGATCATTGTAAGTTTTGGGAAGAGCTGACATAGTCATACTCCACTCCAGAGCTGGTATTCAACAGGTTCTGACCACTTCTGGAGAACCGGAAGCAGAAATTTTGAGTAGTTCAGAGAACCAGCAAATCCCACCTCTGACTGGAGATTTTACAGTATCCTTCCCCTGCCACGCCCACCAAGCCACACCCACAGAACCGGTAGTAAAAAAAATTGAATCCCACCACTGCTCCACAGTATCAAGGATGCAGCCATAGAGGTGGTCAACAGTATTAAGTATCTGGGAGTGCAGATAACTAACAATCTGAATTGGTCTCTCCACACATTATGCTTAGTGAAGTGTACAAAGCAGCGCCTGCATTTCCTGCATTGGATGAGGAGAGCATATCTTTCTCCTTCTGTCCTGGCCACTTTTTACAGAGACATGATTGAGAGCATCTTAACAAACTGCATCAGTGTTTGGTTTGGTGGCAGCAGTGCCTCAGATAGAAAGTCCATACAGAGAGTGGTAAGGACAGCTGAGAAGATCATAGGAAGCTCACTTCCTGGTATTCAAGATGCTGCTTCTTCTAAGCGCTATGTTATTGTTAGAGACCCCACACACCCACTTTACGGTCTGTTTCCGTTGCTCCCCTCTTTCAAAGTACTTCTAGCAGGACTACCTGATTCTGTAATAGCTTTGTTCCTTTGCTAGTGGTCGCCAACCAGTGGGCCGGGGACCACTGGTGGTCCATGAGAAAATTTTGGTGGTCTTCAGAGAAATGTCACCCCCAAAGCACCCCCAAAGCAATTAATCCAGGCTGCACGGGAACACAAGGCTGCGCCACTTGCACTGCGAACAACACGAGGTAGTGAGGGAAGGGGGGAAGGGCAGAGGGGGGGAACTTGCCCCACGCACCTGGCCTGGCCACCAGGCTGCTTCTTTCTTCTGCTTTTGGCTGCAAACAAGGGAAGCAGCAAAAGTCTTTCTTTCTCTCCACCAAACTCTGCCAGAAATGAGTCTTTGGGACCCTGAAGGGCCTCCTGCTCCAAGAGGCTGCGCTGGCAAAGATTCATTTCTGGCAGAGTTTGGGGGAGAGGAAGAAAGACTTCTGCTGCTTCTGCTGCTTTCCTTGCATAAAGCCAAAAGTCTTTCTCTCTCTCCCCCTGAGAACAGAGCTGGAGACGGTATCCTGTGATCCCAAATAAAGAATGATTGATCGGTAGGAAAACGGGGTGGGGAATTTTCCTGCAGACTTTTTGGGGGATTTTCCCAGCGTCTCTGGTCTGCGGGATTTAAAATTATGAGTTTGGTGGTCCCTGAGGTCCAAAAGGCTGGCGACCCCTGCCCTATGCCATCTGTCTGGTAAACTTGCCATGTACAGGTATACATTTGAACTAAACTCTGTATTTATCTGTATTTATTTATTCTGTTATATTATGTAGTAAATATTAGAGGTGACCTTTTGAGAGCTGTAGGCAATGAAATTTCACTTTAACATATGCTGATTAGTGTACATTCAAAGTGACAATAAAGTTATTATTCTATTCTCACTTCATCCTTCCAATTCCACAAAGCATCTTTTTTCAAGCATGCCAGTGCATACAGTAACTCCTCCTGCTTCAGTTATTTCCACTTGGTTCAAAGCAGCTTCCACTTTCTCTTTCTGTACATTCCCTTTCCGTTCATTCTCTTGGGAAGTTAATCTATATTTCTAATACATATTCATACTTTCTCTTCCAGCAGATGTTCTAATTTCATTCCAGTTTCTTTGAACTGTTTTTCATTTCTTCTATGTTCATTTTTTCTTGAGACCCAATTTTGACACCAATCAAATAATGGACACTCTAATTAAAAATTTCTCACCGCCTTATATACTTCACCTATTCTCTTAATCTTTATTAAGAGACTTTGCTTCAATCCCTTATTTGAAAGCCCATTTCTAAGCAAGCATTCGCCAGTCATGATTCTCATTCACTCTTGAGACTTCCAAAGGCCCAGTCACTTTTTCTGTACTCTTTTCTCTCATGTCAACTAACAAGATTGTTTTTCCCTTGGGATTACATTACATTCATTCAGAATGTTGCACAGCATTTCTCCAAACTCATCACTATATTAATTTTTTAGAAATCCCATTTTCATACAATTGCACAGCAATCTAAATGAACACAATTGTATGCCTACAACTTAGCCTGTTCTTTCTCAATAAACTTAATTTTTCAGTCACTGCCTGTATTCAATTCCATGAGATCATACATTGACCAGAACGGCTTCTGGTTTCATAGACACACAACACATCTTTTTGTTACTCTTTCATTTCATTTAGGCTTTATCCCATTTATTCCTTTTGCATGCCAAGTTGTAGTGTATGTCAAAATCAGATGGGCCCATAGATATCGACCTCCAAAGCCCACCATGAGGTTGGTCAATTAAGACTTTCTCATCATGCTTTTAGCATAATTGAAAAGGCATGAACTAGGTCACCAGCCTTTTGCTAAGGAAAACACTAGTCAATTTGGCCATATGTAACAGCCTCAACTTACAATTGGTAGCTTAGCAACCATTTCAATTTCCAGCAGTCTTACTTGGAGGGTACTTATGACCCAGATTCCAAGTCCCAACTCTTAGGGCTCCCTGCAGTCACATGACTGCCCTTCAGGTGCTCTGCAACTAGTCACATTTATGGCCATTCATAGTATCCTGTAGTCATATGATTGTATTTTATGAAGTTATGCTGAAAACCACCACTCCAGTTTTTGGCAAAACCATAGTAAACCATTGGTTAACAGATAACAGATAATCAGAGTTGGAAGGGACCTTGTAGGTCATCTAGTCCAACCCCCCACCCAAGCGGGAGACCCTACACCATTTCTGACAGATGGCAGTCCAATCTCTTCTTGAAAGTCTCAAGTGATGGAGCTCCCACAACTTCCGAGGGCAACTTCTGTTCCATTGGTTGATTGTTCTCACTGTCAGAAAGTTTCTCCTTATTTCCAGGTTAAATCTCTCCTTGTTCAGTTTCCATCCACTATTCCTTGTCTGGCCTTCAGGTGCTTTAGAAAATAGCTTGACCCCTGCCTCTCTGTGGCAGCCCCCTCAAATATTGGAAGACTGCTATCATGTCTCCCCTGGTCCTTCTCTTCACTAGACTAGCCATGCCCAGTTCTTGTAACCGTTCATCATATGTTTTAGTCTCCAGTCCCCTAATCATCCTGGTTGCTCTTCTCTGTACTTTTTCTAGCATCTCAACATCTTTTTTATAGTGTGGTGACCAAAACTGGATGCAGTACTCTAGGTGTGGTCTTACTAAGGCTTTTAAAATTCCTTTAACAACTCTGGAGTTCCTTTAGTGACCATGGATTTGCTTACACAGGATGCCACAAAAAACAACAACCATGAAATTGGATCAGTCATGTTTTACAACCGTCATGAGTTACAACCATAAGGGACAGGCTCCATTATAAGTAGTAACTCAAGGATTATCTGATGACATAAGTGCAACCAGAGCTTTATCCCAAGCATGCTCACATTATTCTATGCAAGTAGGAGCTCTAAATCTAAAGATTGTCTTGCCTCACGCCAACTAGGAGGTATCTGCAGTACACGGATGCACTTTTAAAATAGAGAAATATCATAAGAGGAAGTATCCTATCTTTTTAGCAGAGCAGAGATACCTGTGCATTTTTGGCTCAAAAAAACCCCAACGACTCAAATATGATTGATGGATGCGTTCTTGGAGTCTAAACTTAGAATTGCAGGTAAAGTCATACGTTACACTGAAGGAACAGAAATGGACTCACAGAGGGAAGTACACTGGCATGGGTCATGCTTATCCAGATAGTGTTCCAAGGTGTCCCAGCCACCACCTACTCGGACCATCACATGATTCCGCAGGATCTAGAGCAACCAAAAACAGATGTGAGCAAAAATCACCTTCCATGTTATCAGACGCCATCTTAGCTTTCTGAAGAGTGTGCAGTGCACCCACCTATTGTTCTTTAAAGTAAAGGAGGGTAGCTCACAGCATTGGATTGGGACTTCCCTTTGCACATCCTTCCTGGAAGCCCTGGTTTTTTACTTTCCATTACCCAACTAATGGACCAAGCAAACATTTGAATCCTTTGGTTGATAACACAGAATTAATTGATTTAACAGGATTACTGGAGGGAGTGGGAATAGACTTGAATTCCAGCTCTCCTGCCAATGAATTAATTGATAGGATTGGTTGACATCCCTTGGTGGAAGTTCTTCCTCCATGGTAGACATAGAATAACAGAGTTGGAAGGGACCTTGGAGTTCATCTAGTCCAACCCCCTGCTTGAACAGGAGAGTCTATTCCAATGTTGGGAAGGGAGTTTTCATATTTGAGTTGCAAACATCTAAGTGACCATTAGATAGCATAATGAGTTAGAAATTTCTAATAAGTCTTTGCTGCCATTTAATTGCACATGCTAATTGAACCACGGTGGTGCAGTGGTTAGAGTGCAGTACTGCAGGCTAATTCTGCTGACTGCCGGCTGCCTGCAATTTGGCAGTTCAAATCCCACCAGGCTCAAGGTTGACTCAGCCTTCCATCCTTCCGAGGTGGGTAAAATGAGGGCCCAAATTGTTGGGGGCAATATGCTGACTCTGTAAACTGCTTAGGAGGGCTGTAAAGCACTGTGAAGTGGTATACAAGTCTAAGTGCTATTGCACATGCTAATCCATGGCACAATGTAGCATTGACCAGATGCAAAGCAGCATGCTCAAAGACTTGCATGCAAATGGATATCCTATCCAGTCATGCTCTTTGAATCCACAGAAGGATAATTTCCAAAAACCCTCAAATGTAGGGAATACAGGTAGTCCTCAACTTACAATAATTCATTTAGTGAACGTCCAAACAAGTAACAATAGCGCTGAAAAATGTGACTTACGACCATTTTTCACAGTTATGACCTTTGTAGCATCCCCATGATCATGTGACCAAAATTCAGATGCTTGGCAACTGATTCATACTTATGACTGTGGCTGTATCCCAAGGCCATGTGGCCACCTTTTGCAAACTTTTGACAAACCAAACCACCAAAAAGCAAAAACATCCTTGGGAAAACTGGGTTTGCTTAAAGACCACATGAGTCGTTTAACAACCACAGTGATTTAACAATCACTGCAAAAATTGAGTGCAACTCAACTTATGATTGCAACAATATACAACAGAAATTCCAGGCACCAATTTTGGTCATAAGACAAGGACAACCTATACAGCTCAACATGGCTATTTCAAGGCAGATACGTCTCTGAATATCTCCCTTATTTTTAATAACTTTTCAAGTGCATCAGAAGGTCTTTGACTGTTGAAGGCACTGAGAAACATCTCTGAAATGATGGGCCAAGGGGTCATCAGTTGTCTAGTGTGGCTTTATGAGTGCAATAAATTCATCTACTTGCTACTGAATTCTCATGCTCAGAAGTAAATTTATCTCTGAATACCAGTAACCAGAGTAAGTTTTCCTTGATCCTGCCCTGTTTCCTAAAGATGTTTAATTAAGTGCTGGGAAAACATGACGCTCAGCTGGTTGATTCTTTGACCTCTACCAATATGACTGGATCTCTTTTTTGTGGAAATGTGATTTATACATGAATTAATACATTTACTAACTCAAAAGTAGTACAGTTGAATTTCTAAAACATAATTACCTTTCAAGCCTACTTTTTGTTGTTCGGTGATGGTGCAAAGAATAAGGATAAGAGGAACATACTATATAATAAAACTAGGGGGGAAAGATAGTTGTAAAGAATGAAGCCAACAGATTGGGTCTTCAAACTTGACAGCTTGAAGACTTGTGGACTTCAACTCCCAGAATTCCTCCTCCAGTCATGTTAGCTCAGGAATTCTGGAAGTTGAAGTCCACAAGCCTTAAACTTGCCAAGCTTGAAGACCCTTGAGATAAGAGATAGAGAAAAGAAAAATGACTTTGATGGAAATTTTAAAAACTGCTTTGGAAGTGGGTGAAGAGGGCTAAATAAGGAGATTTCAGCTGAATGAGTGAAAGCAGAGGGCCCATTTGGAAAAAGGTAGAAAGGGTGAATGTAAAAACAACAGAAGAATGGTTTCTTAAGCATGCTGGGAAAGCACTTGGCCTAATTCTGCTGGACAGATTATGAACAGCTTGCCCTCGGAAGTTGTGGGAGCGCCATCACTTGAGACTTTCAAGAAGAGATTGGGCTGCCATTTGTCAGAAATGGTGTAGGGTCTCCTGCTTGGGCAGGGGGTTGGACTAGATGACCTACAAGGTCCCTTCCAACTCTGATTATGTGTTATCTGAGAGAGGTGACAATAAGGAAAATTTAGGAAGGGAAGTGGGGTTTTATGCTGCCGAGAGGTTTTGCATTTGCATTAGAAGATGACTGCTGAGTGCATTAAGATGTGGTGTCAGGTGAAAGCAAAACATTTGTGAGAATAAAAGTATGAATGGAGAGATACAGTAGATTTAGCTATATTTCCTTTTCTTATTTCATGCCTTTCATTTCCTTGGCTTGCTAATTCTTGTTCTCTTTCAGTGAACTACATAACTGCTGCATGCTTTGAAAAGAAATCATGTGTGGATGTGGATGAGAGCAAGGCTGTCCTCAGACCTTGGTCAAAAAAAGTCAAGAGGGCAATCATGACAGAGTGATTGAAGCTGCACTGTTTAAAATGTGTCTTGTAGATTGAAGGTAAAGCTTTGACCATCCATGTCACCATCTTGAATGTCTATGGAGACTGTCATCCAGGTGATGGTTGTCATGAAGGTGCTTTATCCAAAAGGCAATTGGATTTTCTTTGGGTTTTTTTCCCCTTGAAGACATTTCACTTCTCATCCAAGAAGCTTCTTCAGTTCTGACTGGATGGTTGTGGTGGTGGGAGAATGGAAGGATCTATGTTCTTTGCAGTCATCTGGTCATTGGTGCTCTCTCTGAGAATCATTGAGGCCACTTGGGGGGTTTATCTGTGTTTTCAGGATCACCTGAATCAGAATGCAAATGTGTATGGAATTTTCTTGAAACTGCTGAAAGTTCCATTCAGTCAGAACTGAAGAAGCTTCTTGGATGAGAAGCAAAACAATTTCAAGGGAAAAAGACAAAGAAAGTCCATGTGCCTCTTGAAAAAAGCATCTTGGTCACCATCTTGACTTTTTTGACCCTACTCTATGAATACTCCTTTATTGAAGGATAGGTCTAGGTTGCTTTCATTTTGGAAATGCAAGTTGTTTTTTTCTCAGCACAATGGACAGACTGGACTCCCAAGAGTTGTTTGTTCATTAAAGGAGGTTGCTATTGGCACCAGGCAATACTGGTGCTCCTCAGAGCTCAACATGTGATGTTCTGTAAAATTCTTGCTTCCTGAAAGGTAATGTTTAAGCTTGACTCACCCTAACAAATATGAGAGTGTTGGAATCACCGATGCGATACTTTCCCTCTGAGATTTTGACCATAGAGAACTGAACTGGACAGGAGCACCGGCTTACAAGGTGCTGGACCTTCAGGGAAAGCAGAAGAAAGAAAGAAAAAAACCATAAACATCTTAATAATGAAAGGCATTGGGTAAACCTGCCTCGAAGTTGAAAAACCCCACCAGAACTATAACTTTAAACAAAAAAAAAGACTTTTTGTGTTGTTTAGCAATAGCAATGGCACTTAGACTTATATACCGCTTCACAGTTCTTTACAGCCCTCTCTAAGTTGTTTTACAGAGTCAGCCTATTGCCCCTGAACAATCTGGATCCTCATTTTACCCACCTCAGAAGGATGGAAGGCTGAGTCAACCTTGAGCCTGGTGAGATTTGAACTGCCAAATAGCAGGCAGCCAGCAGTTTGCAGAAGTAGCCTGCAGTACTGTATTCTAACCACTGCGCCATCATGGCTCAGTTTAGATAATTATCCGCTGAACCCTATTACTCAATTGAGTCAAATTATGAATGTATTGGCAGTCCTCATTTAGCAACCACAACTGGGATCAGCAACTCAATTGTTAAGTGAAACATCATGAATTTAGGTTCTTTCCTTTGCTTTACAGATCTGCAAGGGTCATGCAAGGACTGGTTGCAAAATTGTTTTTTCATCACTGCCGTAATGGCGAATGGTTGCTAAATGAGCCAGTCACTAAATGTGGAATACCCATATATAGTCTTATTATTTGGCACACAGTTGAGGGCAGTACACAAGACAAATAACAGTAAGAATCAATAAAACAATATTATAAAACTAAATATTAAAAAAACCTCAACATCATGCAAATGCCTAAGGAATAAAAAAAATCTCATCCAGCAACTTATGTTTATTCAGATGTAATGCCAGAAGGAAAAAATGAGTCCTAAATGTGTCTCTAAGGCAGAGTGGGAACTAAGCAGAAACAAGAACCACTTATTTGAGATGGGTAGTATAGAAATGTGATGAATGAATAAATGAATGAATGAATGAATCTCAATCTCAATCCTATCAGGCAACATCACCTAAGCATGTAATCCTGTGAGAACTTTCTGGATGGGCAGTTACTTCTGGAAATGGACAATCAATTTATGACTGTTGTGACAACAATAGACATTCCAGGCTTTATTATGGTCATAATTCGATGACTACCTGTATAAACTCAGCCTTGGTGTGTTTAGATTGTCAGAGTGTAACTGAGAAAGGGCAATTATGTCTGTATTACTGAAATGAAAATAAACCAAAGGTGTTGCAGAATATTGAAAATAATAGCAGAGCAAATAATATAATGGGTTTGCATTGAAATGTTTTTTGGCGGGGAATCTGCTCAGTTAACTATTAAGGAATTTTTGCAGTTGATCCAAATCTTTAACTGATTAATAATAATTTATTACAATTATATGCCAGCTGACTCCCAATAATTCCTTGTGGACTCTCATTCACCAGCCAACTGGGTCTGATTCTGCATAAGGAACAGCCTTTTTAATAGGGACCTCAACACTAGCCCTCATTTGAAAATGTCAGGTGGATCTATGCCTTCTATGGAAGACAATGAAAGAATCAATTAAAATATAATTCTAGGAGTTCTTCCACAAATTCCAATTTCGTAGGTTGAGGATTGTGAGGAATAATTATGAACCCAAACAATACTGACATTGGAGACAGTAGGGAGAAAGTGTTTAGTCCAGTGGGGGGTTCTGTGGGCATGGCTTGGTGGGCATGGCTGGGAAAGGATACTGTAAAAATTCCAGTCAGAGGTGGTATTTACCGGTTCTCCGAACTACTCAACATTTCCGCTACTGGTTCTCCAGAACTGGTCAGAACCTGCTGAATACCACCTCTGGTTTAGTCGTGGCACTAATAAACCTCTGCCCCTGATCCTCTGGAGCTAGCCTTAAATTTAAACATCCTGACTTTCACATATAACTTGTGTCTAGCCATTCTTTTTTGTGTGTATTATACTTATATGTTTATATGTTATGTTCATACTTATACTTGTTTTCTCATGCATGCTTGACAAATGAACAAAACAAAACAAAATAAAATAATGGAGCACAAACAATCAACCTGTCAATGGTAATGAACATCTTAAGACCATACAGAAAGGAAGCTGGTATGGAATACTATAGCATCACACCCACACCCAGACACAACAACTACTGGCCTGGGTTATAGTTTAGAAACAGATTCTCTAGCTGTTTCCAATGTTCTTTTGTAAGGAAATAGAAACCCAGTCTCAAATCTAAGGAGGAGCCTTGGTGGTGCAGACTGTTAAATGCCTAGCACTTAGTTCCAGCTGCCTGCAATTAGTGAAGGCTCGAATCCCACCAGGCTCAAGGTTGACTCAGCCTTCCATCCTCTCAGGGTAGGTAAATTGAGGACCCAAGATTGTTGGGGGCAATAAGCTGACTTTGTAAAAATGCCGCTTAGTAATAAGCAGGCATATACAATGGAATGAAGGCTATTGCTGAGCGCATTGGGTTGTATCCCAAAAATTGTAAGCCGCCCTGAGTCTTCGGAAAAGGGCGGCATATAAATGTAATTAAAAAAAAAAGTCAAGCAGGAAAGGATACCAGATTTCTCTGCTTGCATCAGAGGCTTAGCCATCCTCTCTCATACCATCTGGTCCAGATTCTTGAAGTTAGGAGGTTCCCTCTTGGGCCGGGGAAGAAGAGCCTCATCTGGTGGCAGGTTCATGTCTTCACGGATCTCGTCCTCAATGTCTTCCTCCATTTGGATGAGGACAGGAGCGCTCATACCAAAACGAGAAGCCCGCCGGGCTACCTCCAGAAGACACAAGACAAAGTTCTTCTCGTTCTTGCGCAAGACCAGGTCCTCTGTCTCGAACATCAGGACCTCTGAAAGACATCAGAGAGGCTGAACTCAGTGAGGAGAAGAAAGGAGGAGAATTGCTACTAGATGCTGTCAGAGAAAAGATGGACACCCAAGAAGAGTTGAGTAAGAAACAAAATGACTAAATGGATCCGCTTTGGTTGTAGTGCCTCGGGGGTCACTTGATCAAACTTTGCCACTTTCCCAACTGGCTTACAGCAACCAAAATCAAGCGGGGGGGAAGCTGGATTTGCTTAATGACTGCATGATTCAATTAACAACTGCAGTGATTTGCTTAACAACCATGGCAGAATAAGATTGTAAAATCAGGCACAACTCACTTTAACAACTGCCTGGCTTAACGATGGAAATTCTGGTCCCAATGATGGTGATAAGTCAAGGACTTACCTGTATGTTACTGCTCCAAACACCATATGTAGAATCCAATCCCAAAGTACCGATTCTTAGAATTATTCATTTATTTATTGTGTGTCATATTGGACTTATTTGGTTTCATTGAATTTGAGCAAAGTATTAATTTTACAGTAAGCATATTGTTAAAAAGAAGAATTGGATGTACCCAAAAGAATGCTCATGGAGGCATGCATAAAACTAAAACTAATAATAATTTAATAACCTAAATGATCTGCTTCCAAGCCATTCTTCTGCTGAACAAGAATGAGACTCTGCTGTTCCTCTGGATTAAATATTAACAAAACTGTCAACCAAACTGTCAATCAAACTGTCTACCGTGGATCTCACCCCATTCTTAAGAGGTCCTTAAAGGACAGAGGTGGTATTCAGCAAGTTCTAAGCAGTTCTAGAGAACCGGTAGCGGAAATTTTGAGTAGTTTGGAGAACCAGCAAATACCACCTCTGACTGGCCCCACCCCGATCTATTCTCTGCCTCCCAAGTCCCAGCTGATCGGCTGGGTCTTCTTTGGTTGCCCTGCCCAGGAGAATGGAGCTGGAAATCAGGTTAGTGGGGCTGGGAGCGAATGGAGATTTTGCAATACCCTTCCCCCGCCACGCCCACCAAGCCACGCCCAGCAAGCCACACCCAGCAAGCCATGCCCACAAAACCGATAGTAAAATTTTTTGAATCCTACCACTGATAAGGGGGCGTGCATAAGCTCACCAGCATACCTACCATCCCTATCTTACTATCCCCATTTATCTTTATTTACTTCCTTTGTTCCCGTTTATGTTCATCCCTATACTTGTTATCTTGTACATGTCTGACAAACAAATTTTTAAAAATCCACATCATGGCTGCCATCTAACAGTCTACTGGAGATGTTGCTCTGCATATGAATCCCCCTTTTAAAAAAAAATAAAGCAAAATCTGATATTAATGGCAAGCAGATAAAGAAGGCTCTTCTGTCCCTGAACCAAAGAGAAAGCCATACATGAGCCACCCACATTGAATGTTGGATTCTGACTGCTAATGTAGCTTTTCCCCTTCAGCTATTATCTGTATTGATTGGATAACAGCTACCATCCTTTGCAGCCAGCAAGTTTCCCCCACTTTTGTGAATCCTAGATGTTGCCCCCCCGATCATCTGAGGGATACAAAAATCCAAGGAAGATTATGTACGGAATTGCATTTGTATATTGTTTGAAGGTGTGATTTTTTTTGGTTTTGTTTTACTGGGTTTTTAAAATTGATTTAACTGCTTTATTAGTTTTGGGGTTGTCATCTGACCAGAGTCTGGTTGAGATAGGCAGCTATAGAAATTGAATAAATAATAAATAGAATAATAAAATAAATAAATGAAAATAAATAAATGCTTATGATTCTAGTTGAGATCTATTTGCCGTCTCTGGTGGCCGAGAAGTTTCTGACAACTCAACAAACTTTTCTCATGGTAGTTTTCAGCCATTTGGTACAGGTAGTCCTCAACTTACAACAGTTCACTTAGTGACCGTTCAGAGTTACAACGGCACTGAAAAGAGGGACTTATGACCAGTGGTGGGATTCAAATTTTTTTACTACCAGTTCTGTGGGTGTGGCTTGGTGGGCATGGCAAGGGAAAGATACTATAAAATCTCTGTGATGACCCAGAGTGTAACACAAATGTAACAAAATCCAAAAAGTAAAGAAATGTCCTTTAATGCCTCCATTAGAATTCAATAATTCTCAGTTGGAGATAAAACGTACTCAAAAATAGTCTTCAAAAGAAAGCAATACAGTCCGAATTTAATGAGCAGATAGAGATGAAATAAAAAACCAAATGAACTACAATGATGCAATTTCCACAACAAAACAGGATAAGTAATTACCAACTTCAAGGAGATAACAAGGCATGGTCTGTTGGAAGGACACCAACCAAGATAACTTCAGCCCAAAATAAAACATGCTTTGCTTCTGGCAACGATGTGTTTTAACTATCTCTCTTACATACTATTGTCCCCAGCTGCAACCAATGAGGAGGATCATGGCCACTTCCTCTCTTGCAAGCCAAGTTGTTGCCTTCTCCGTTCCTCCCTGCATGTCCTAGGATGCAGAGGGGATGGGCCTGGTTCTTCCTCCGACTGCCCAGATGGCTTCTGCCCTTCCCCAGCCTCTTCCACAACCTCCAGAGCCACACCTCCACTCCCTGTCAGCTGTTCCTCCTCTCCCTCAGAGTCCGACTCTACCAAGGGCATGACAATCTCCAGTCAGAGGTGGTATTTGCTGGTTTTCCAAACTACTCAAAATTTCCGCTACCAGTTCTCCAGAACTGGTCAGAACCTGAATACCACCTCTGCTTATGACCATTTTTCACACTTATGACTGTTGCAGCCTCCGCATGGTCACATGGTTTACATTCAGATGCTTGACAACTGACTCACATTTATGATGCTTGGACTGTCCTGGGATCATGTGATCACCATTTGCAAAGTCATAAGCAAAGTCAGTGGGAAAACCAGATTCACTTAACAACAGCGTTACTAATTTAAGAACGGCAGTGATTCACTTGACCAACGTGGTAAGAAAAGTCATATAATGGGGCCAAATTCACTTAGCAAATTTCTCGCTTAGCAACATAAATGTTGGGCTCAGTTGTGGTTGTAAGTTGAGGACCACCACCTGTATTATTCACAGATTCTGAATTGGGGGGGCTCCATGACTGCTATAGCTTTGGCTCCTGTATTGTCCTCCATGAATTTTCCTAAGTGCTGGACAAAGCAGTCCAGTAGAATAGTGAGAGAGAGAGCCAATGGAAATGGTGGAAGAGCCAAAATGTCTCCAAATTCATGCCAAACGATGAGAAACTGAGAGAACAGTTGCAAAAAAAGGCAAGTTGCCTTCCTACTCAGGTATATATATAATGGAAAGTGAAGATCTTGGGAGTCAGCCTTTAAATGCCTTAGGCTTAGAAGGCTCCTCTTTTCTCATTATTCTTCTTCCTAACAGGAAATGTATGCGACACAAATAAAAAAGAGATCAGGGTTTCAGTCACATGATGGTGGCCAACATCTTGACTCTTTCCCCTTCAGGACTGCAACTCCCACAATTGTCCACCTGCTTGGCATGAAAAACCTTTTTTTTCTAAATGTCTTTTAAAAAACCCAAACCAAAACCACCATATAAAGCAGCTGAAAAACACGAGAAATCAGCAGTTTCACACCAAAACAATACACATCAAAAATATACCATTCTATTAAAATGTGGGGAGCAAGGTCCTAAATATTTCATCCCCTCTGCTTTGTCAGGGGAAAAAACACACAACAGAGGAAGCAGAGACAGATAAAACACAATACAAGTAAGAATTCCACACAATTTAAACATTGCTTTAAAATTTGATCTTTTCAGTCTTCTAGCTTCTACCTCCACTTAAACTACATGTTAACTGACTTTCTAAATCTCCAGTCTTGAAGATTTACATTATATCCCCAATTTAATGAGAGTTAGTTTCTGGTTAAAAGCATCCACAGGTGTCATCCTGAACTGCAAACACTGCTGTTTCCGATGGCAACTATCAATTTAATAGGGAACCAACAATGGAAGTGAATTATGGGGGTGAAAAGAAGGAAATTAGACGCTGAGAATATTATTTCTCTTTTCATTAAGTATGAGTATGAGTGTAGCCAAATTTCCAGAACAAACCTGAGGACAAAGGAACACTAGGAATTCAGTCATCTTCTGTTTTTCTTTTCTAACAGAGTGAGAGATACATGCATGAATGTATACTGTCTATCTATCTATATATATATATATATATATATATATATATATATATGACAAATCACAAGGAATGGAAAAGGAAAGGCAAGAAAGGAAAGCAAAAGAGTATTCACATTTTAATCATTCAAACGATTCACTTTTAGCAATGTTCTCTTACAGAACTCCACAGCATATCAATTCAAATCTGTGTACCTTTAATATCCATCTCTTTTCGGCACCACTGAATGAAGTTGGACACATTGTCCCGAGCTTGGAAGGTGCCCGGCTGAGCAAAATCATTACAGGTTACACCGTATATGGGAAGTTGGAGTTTTTTGCCCAAACTTGGATATTCCTGGTTGAGGTCTCTGGCTACCTGGGTGATATTGTTAGCGTGATGACAAAGAAGGACGCCTGTTTCCAGGACATCCAGAAAAGATCGCACATCAATGTCAACACCATAGAGTTCCTTAAGCCATTCTGCCAAGTCCTCCTTCATAGCATACAAGTATTGTTCGCTAGTCTTGTAGGGGCGGATGCTTCGCACACTGGCTTCCTGAATCCCTGACATCTTCCTGGCAGAATCCCTGATGGAGCTTCGCCTGTAATCCGCTGGGCTGTTGTTAGAGTTTTAGATGTTTTCTTCTTGTTGTTCAACCCATCATTAGAAGTATGTCCAACCATTTATAGCAGTAAGAACCCACCTCGTTGGTCTTTTTAAAGACGAAGCTTACATACCCATCTGCCACTCCTGTCCTTCACAGGATTTCACAGAATCAGGACAGACCCAGGGGGGTGGATCCTTTAGGGTCTTCTGAGAGATCTTCTCAAGATTATCTCCATCTCAGCATTTAGGTGTCTTCATGCTATCAGCTACTTTAGAAAGACGCTACTTGCTTGAACCTTTGCTTTCCTCTTAAACCAGAGGTTTCGGTTATTCTTCTATTTTAAACACATAAGGAGATTTTCAGAATTTTGGGAGCAGGATCCAGAAAAGGAAGAATCTCCTAGCATGCCCTGATCAGTGTTTTCCTGTGTTTCCACTTTGAAGTCCTCTTCTCCTTGGTGACAGCAGCTCTCTACAAAACACTCCCTGTTAACCCTGATAGATCAAATGTCGCTTTGCTTCAGCTGGAACAAACACTGTCTATGAATGTGGGGAGGAGGGGGAACTTGACTCTTGGAAACACGAGTAAAAGGAGTTATCAGTTGATTGGTATTATTGCTTTCTGACTGATTCATAAGAGACAGGCACACATTTACACCTCAACTGGCCCAGCATTATCATGTTTGCAGAAAATAGTACAGGTGACATCTATTGTTTTCTTCTTGACATTTTCCAAGCAATGGCATACTTGGAAGGGAGGCAAACATCTTAAAACCTGCTTGGTTTCCAACATACATCCTATTTGTAGGATAAGGATGGAGAAAATTGTGTGCCCAAATGGTTCCAGCAGTGAACGCCAGCGAGTCAGAGCAAAAAAATCAGGAAAATTATGGATGAGATTCGATCTGGAATGAAATGGGATGGAGAGGGAAGCAAAGAAAAGAACTGGCATTCTTTTTGCCAACTTTTGCAAGGTTCCCACAATTAGCTATGTATGTGGGAAGGCTACTGTACATGTGGCTTGTGGAATGACTTTTGCAATAGTGTTGAATGAGGAGTAATTAATTAATTTTTTATGCTCTCCCATAAAGAGGAAATACATAGTTTGAGGATGTTTTGACTTCTGAACTTCAGCACCTTTTATCACCTATATTTGATGTGATGACCATGCCCCTTTCCTTGAAGAAAATGGCTTTAAAATCAGTGCTGTATGTGACAATAACTCGTACAAAACTGTTCATGTGCCTGGCCTGGAAACATCAATAATTATCAAATGCAGCAGTCAAGTTGGTTCTCTGGAAGAATTCAAAGACTTCTTGGAGTGAACTCAAAGCCTGAAGCCAGCTGGAGAGATGTAGAGGAGATGGTTGAGGTCTACCTTGCTGCATGAGTTTGATCCTGTAAATCCTGAGGTAGTGGGCAGGATCTCCTGCAGTATCAACTCAGTCGCTTGCAGTCTGGACCTCTGCCCCTTCTGGTTGGTGAAACCCTGCAGGGGAAGCGAAGGATGAGATGGTTCATGGGGTGATAAATGTGTCCTTGAGACAGGAAATGAAACCATCGCTTGACTAAGAAATACTTGGGGGAAGGTTGTGGAGAAAGTGGTTGGGCTACAACTGCAGAAGGCCCTGGAGGAAACAGACAGTCTGGAGTCATTTCAGACTGGTTTCAAGCTTGGTTTCTAATTAAAGCTATGGAGACAGCATTACGATGCTTATTGGTGATCTCTAGTGGGACCAGGTTAGGAATAGTGTGACAGTCTTGGTGTCCCTTGGTCTTTCAGCCATTTTCAACACCTTTGATCATGGTACCCTTCTGAGTTGTCTTCAAGGATTAGAGTGAGGCCAGTGGTACACTGGTTCTGCTTCCTGATGGAACAATTTTGGAGAACACTGAATTCTAGGCCCATTAATGGGAAGGAGGTGGGGCAGGGTTTGATGCTCTCCCCGTTTGTATTCAATATCTACAAGAAACTGCTGAGTAGAGCATTGTCAGCAGCATCGGGTGAGGTTTTATCAGTATACTGATGATACCCAACTGTACATCTTAATCCCTGGAAAAGAAGTGATGCTGTCAGCCGGGGGTGGGATTCAAAATTTTTAACAACTGGTTCTGTGGGAGTGGCTTAGGTGGTAGGCGTGGCTTGGTGGTCATGTGACTGGGTGGACGTGGCTTGGTGGTCATGTTATTGGCTGGGTGTGTCCAACTCAATATCACTCACATCGAGGCACGCATCTCCTCTCCTGGCCTCTCATGACTGTGGGGATGCTGCAACAGTCGTAAGTGTGAAAAATTGTCATAAGTCACTTTTTCAGTGCCGTTGTAACTTTGAATGGTCACTCCACACAAGCAAAGTATCAGCAAAGGGGGTGGGGAAACTCCAGAGACATTCCTGAGACAGGAAGTCTAGTCCTGCCAAGAATGTAATAAGGGTTAACAGAGAGGCAGTTTCTGTAAGCAACACCAGAATGTTTCCTTCCTGCCTTCCTCATAGGATTAGGCCAGTAATTTCTTCTAACAACCAGTTCTCCGAACTGCTTAGAATGTTAACAACCGGTTCTAGAAAATAGGTGTGAACTGGTAGAATTCCACCCCTGCTGTCAGTGTTACTGTCAAGGTGCTTAGAGGCTTTCCAGATTTGGATGCAGACAAATAGACTGACGCAAACCCAGCAAGACTCCAATGGGATTCCATTGTTAACTCAGAATGGTCAATCTTCCTCCAGGTAGAGCTGATTCAGAATCTGGGGAACTTCTTGGACTCACAGGTTTTGTTCAAAGAGCAGGGGACAGCTGCGGCTAGGACAACCTTTGCACAATTCTATCCTGTGTTTCAATTGTAAGCTTTCCTGGAACAGCTAGTATTACTCACCGTCAATCATGCCTTAAGTCATTTCTCAAGGGGATTGTTGCAATATACCATACATGGAGCTGTCCTTGAAGAGTGTCTGGAAGTTAGAGAATGCAAGTAGTGATAGACACGCCTCAAGGTACTAACATAGCACCTCTACTCAGAGTTGGCTTCTGGGGACAATTCAAGATGCTGATTGCCACTTTTTTTAAAAAAAGATTTTTATTTTTTAAGACAAACATATACAGACAAAACAAAAAAACATAAAAACATCTTCCAGTTATATACATACAGTGTGTCAGTTGGTTACAAATCTTTTGTGCTATCCTCTCATAGACCTTACTCACAGGTTATATAAGTTCTCACATTGTCAATCTAACATATGCTTATACACTTATCAGTTATTAATCATTCATTTGACTAAACTATTATTCCATCATTTTATACGAGATATTCTAGATTTTATTATAAATTTATATTATGCTTTCGTCCAATGGTTATATATTTTGTATTATATTCTATATCAATCTATTAATCTTTTATTACAAAATTTCCTAGTCTATTCAAGGTGCTGGTTTTAACATTCAAGGTCCTGCATGGCATGGGTCCAGGATACTTACGAGAACGACTCCTCCCAGCATCAAGTACCAACCACCCTGTATGGGCCCACAGGCGGGGTCTCCTCAGGGTCCCATCTGTGACCCAATGTCGCTTGGCGGGAACCCGGGGGAGGACCTATTCTGCGTCGGCCCCCGCTTTATGGAATCTTCTTCCGCTGGAGCTCCGGTTGGCTCCCGATCTCCGCACCTTCCGCCACGAGTTAAAAACCTGGCTGTTTTTACAATCTGGGCTATGTTGACTCTTGGAGTTTTGTTTTAATATGGGGGTTTTAAATTGCTTATTCGGCTTATAACCTGTTTAATATAGTTTTAAGTAATTTATTGTTGTATTGTATTTTAGTGTGAGCCGCCCCGAGTCCCTTGGGAGAGGGGGCGGCATATAAGTCGAATAAATAAATAAATAAATAAATAAATAAATAAATAAATAAATAAATATTTCATTACCATGTCTTTTTATCCAACCATTGATAAAACAAATCCCATATCATATAAAATTGTTTATCTTCTTGTTCTCTAATTTCAAATGCCAATTT
The DNA here is from genome assembly GCA_009733165.1 of Naja naja. Lineage (NCBI taxonomy): Eukaryota > Metazoa > Chordata > Lepidosauria > Squamata > Elapidae > Naja > Naja naja. The sequence continues at coordinate 22,105,652 of CM019148.1, read as the reverse complement.
ACTCATTTCAGCACAATCTATATATCTTCTTAATAACTTCCTCCTGCATAGGTATTTTTTCATTTTTTCCAATTCTTAGCAAATACAATCCTAGCCGCTGTTAAAACATTTACAATCAAATATTTCAATTCTTTATTCTATATTTCCGGCATGATTCGCAATAAAAATATCTCTGGCTTAAAGTCTATATGTTATCATTTTTTCCAACCACGTGTGGATTTTAGTCCAATATCTTTTTGCATCCGAATGCATCCACCACATATGGTAATACGAACCAGGTATCTGATGACATTTCCAACATTTATCCGATTTGTTCTTAAACATTCTCGCAATTCTCATCAGGGGTAAGTGCTACCTGTAAAACATCTCATACAAATTTTCTTTATAAGCAGTTGACATTGTCATTTTATAATTTTGAGACCATAATTTTTGCCATTTCTCTAAGTCAATCCGATATCCAAAATTTTCCCCCCAAGCAATCATCATTTCTTTAACTTGTTCCTCCTCCAATTTAAATTCTAGTAAATGACCATAAAGTATTTTAATTACCTTTTCATCAGTACCCTGATTGCCACTTTTGAAGTCCTTCATGTTTCAATGCCTGAGTTTTTGAAAACTACCTTTTCCCCGCAGCATCTGCCTACCTGAGAAAGCCCTGTAAGGTGGACTCACTAGATATCCCCTCAATTAGATATTGTAACCTTCAAGGGCCACATAAGTATGCTTTTAGTCACCTCTGCTATATTGGTTACTTCTTTCCCTTCTGACTTTTTAGGAAGCTGATGAAAACGTTGCTCCACCAGGCCTCCTGGTTGGTTTGAGGTAATTGTCTTCTGGTAATTGTCTTCGGTGAAATTAGCTTTCTTTTCATTATCAATAATATTTTATTGGTGATTCCCATATTCTAGTGGCTTTTTAAAAAAACTGATTGTATGTTTTCTTCATTACAATTACATATTGGGGAATTGTTCTTGGCAGGAATGGTATGATCTATAAGTCTTGCAAATAAATAAATATCATTTTTGGTATGGAAAGCATCCCCTATTAGGATGTGTATCCCAGTGACATAAGGTATTTATTTCCTGTAAAGATTTGGATCCAACTTATTTCCTTCTATCTGATCATTTGCTACACACACACACACACACACACACACACACACAGAGACCATTCAAGGCAGTTTACCTTGAACTGAGTTTTCTCTATAGATGCTTCTCTGGGACACTGGAACATACTTCTTACTGAATTGAGAAGACCTACTGTAGCTCTTTCTCATCCGTTATAAAGGGTCCTAAAAGTTATGAGACAAGCATTTAACAATATATTGTTTTAGAATTGCTTTTAATATTTTTTTATTTTAAATCTTAACTTTTATCTTAACAGTGCCACTGGGAGACCAGATTAGTCCACTGTGTAACAAGTTCAAGAAGTAAAATATGTATGTTATCAGGATCCTGAGGAGGTGATAAGGAAGATTATAAACTGGCAGAGCTAAAAACAATCTACATGAGGTTTCCTCCTAAATCTGCTTCACAACAAAGGACCAAGAATAAATTACATGCAAAGTTACTAAAGTTGCACTCTAATTAATTAAAGAATCTTCTGTAGAAATCTTTGCCTATTGTGGGGTATTAGAGACATGCTGTCAATTGGAGTTATCAGTTAGATGAACTTGTGTATTCTTCAGGAGTTGTCTTTCAATTTGGCACACAAAAATCCCACCTTCAAGTTGGCACCTCCAGTTAATAGATCTGAACCATCTGCATGTTTTATTTGAGCTGTCCCCCAAGCAAAAAATCCTTGGTAATTTCAATTAACATTTTCAGAGTGCAGTGTTCTTAGAAGGAGCGAGGAAATCAGCATCTCTCCACTATCTGCCCCCACTGAACAGAAGGAGGGTCATTGCTCAGTTAGGATTACCATATTCATTCTGCAAAAATATGCATGATTAGCAGATGGCAGCAAAGAGCTACAGGAAGTCCTTTGCTGGTATCTAGTGGTTCTCCATGTATTGGCAACCCAATTCTCATAGACCTATGTAGAAAGCCCCACTTCAATTCCTGGCACGCCCTCTGAAAGCCTTAGAAAGAGGGAGATGGGTGGTTAAGAAATATGAAATCTAAATAAATAAATAAATACTATATCAGTTAGAATAGATAATGGCTATATTCTATTTTCCAGATAAGGTACATTCACATAAACCATTAAGCTTGATTAATATTCATTAAACATTAACAAAACAACAACAGTATTTGTTTTGTATAAACTCAGTCCATCTGATTAGCTTATGGGTCGAGGTATTGTGTGCCTCCAGCAAAAGGGTTAATGTACTAATAAGGGTTGTAAGAAATGCTCCAAGTACAAACTGTCAAACTCAAACAAAGCAGTTCCCAATGCTAATTTCATAATTCCCAATTCCTAACCCATTTACCATCCCTATGCATGGAAATTTCTGATTTTATATAGAAGGAAGGAAGGAAGGAAGGAAGGAAGGAAGGAAGGAAGGAAGGAAGGAAGGAAGGAAGGAAGTAAGTCTCTACCAATTGTTCAGATTCTCAAGTCACTCTAAGAGTAGCAGTCCCAAAACCATGGTTACTAGGTTAAAAAAGACTGCATACCAAATGACATCAGCTCCACATTTACACTCATATGGCTGCCTAAAGCTGAAGCAGATTTGGCAGTAGCTGTCAATGCACCATCTGATTAATTAATGCAGGATCAGTTTCAGCTCCTGAGACCTGAGGAAGTAGACATAGTAACATAGGCATCTATTCTTAAGCCCAAGTATTTGCTGAAGTATTTTCTCTAGATCTTCATCCTTCATTAGGGTAGATGAATGCTTCTTGATGCTGACAAAAATTCTGTCTAGGTAGTTCTCATATTCAGGAACTGTCCTGAACCTCAGTGCTGAATAAAATGGCACTTCTTCCATAAGGTCAGGTTTGAGAATTAAGGGAATCATAGAACCATAGGGCTGGGACATTGGAGGTTTTGTAGTCCAAACCCCTGCCTAAGGAAGGAGTCCTTATTCCATCCCTCACAGAAGGTTGTTCAATCTTTTTTTGAAAACCTTCAGCAATGAAGCACCCACAGTTCTGGGAGGCAAGCTCTTCCGGTGATTAATTGCTCTCACTATCATCAAAATTCTCCTTCATTCCAGGTAGAATCTCCTTCTGAGAAGCTGCCCCATTGCTTCTTGACCTGCCCTCAGGTGCTATGGAAAATAAATTGACACCTTCTTTCCTGTGTGCACTTGGATGCAAAATTACAGCTGGAGATGCATGTAAGCTTAGTGATCATTCTAGGCATCATTTTGGCTAGTGACTCATCTTCATTCATTTCTGGATAGAGATAAGCTGATCTTACCATAGTAGTGGTACTAAACCCTCAATTGAGTTACTGTAATGTATTCCTTGTTGGACTGCCCTTAAAGATGGTATAGAGTTCACAGATGGAGCAGTGTGTTGTGGCTCAGAAGATGTTAGCATATTAACTTATTCTATTAGAGTTAAACTGATTGCCAGGTCAGTTTAAGGTGTACGTCAACAATTTTAACATGTGTGGACTTCAACTCCTAGAATTCCCCAGCCAAACTGTTCCTTAACATTACTGGGATTGCAAAACATGGGTTGCATAGCTACAATTCAGCAGAGTAGATTAAGGGAGAAGAATATTAAAGAATCCAAAACTATTTAAGGCTTTAGAGGTCAAATCCCAGAACTTAGAACTGGGTTTGGAAACAAATAGAAAGCTGGGGTAGCTGTTTCAAGATCAGAGATAAATTGTAAAGTACATGATATCAACCATCTATTTTGCTTCTTTATATTTATATTGAAGTTACCAACAGATTCGAAGATCAGTTACATAGGTTACAACTGTCTAGATTAGACATAATGAAAGCATATATTGCTGTGGCCAGATTCATTTTTCTCAGAGAAAGGTCCAATTGACTTTCAATGAATGCTGGGCAAAAACTGTCCTTATTCGGTGCTCATGTGGATTTCCCAAAAAGCTAGATGAGAATGAAATTGGTTTGGGGTTAGAAAAAGTATTATTCACTTTGATGGGTAACCCACTAGGAACTGAATAGAGGGAATGTTCCTTGCCGATTCTGTGCTGTTTCACCAGAACTTACTACCGTATATGAAATTCCACATGACCTCACAATGGCTGAAGCCAATTTGTTTTCATTTACTTAGATACAGTGTGATGTCCTGATGGGAGAGGCCATATGATGAGATAGAAGGTACCATTTCCTTTTTCTTTTGTGCTGAAAAAAACCACGTTATGCCACTTTGCCCAGAATTGGAAAAGTGACAGCATTCCCTCTGACATTATGATAATAAAAAAGGTTTTAGAGTGTGCAGAAATGGATAGGCTTTCAATGGAAATGAAGGAGAGAGAAGAGACAGAGTACCATGGAATTTGGAATTTATGGTATAATTGGCTGCAAGGTAGACACAAAATAGAGAGATAAAATGAAAGGTTATGGTGTGATGAAATAATTTGGTATGAATAGGCATAACTATGTATACTTATGTATAAACATGTAAATAACTATGTAAATATATGAAAATATGGCATATATCAAATGTAAAATAATTGTAATAATATTTAGTAATATTCTATATACTTAAGAATATGTCAAAGTGAACACTACTATAAATATGCTGCAATGAATGGAAATACGTTTTAAAATGTTTTTTTAATTGTAGAGTTTGTTTAATAAAGTTTTTTAAATATTAAAAAAAGATGTTATGCCTTAATACTGAAAAGAGAGTGTTTTTTTTTAAATCTGGAGTTGGAACCCTGAGAAATCATAGGCCTTGTTTCCATTTGGTTCCTGTGGTCACACTAAGGATTATAAAATGAAGAAGCTGGTTGCAAGGATAGAAGATTTTAAACTAGCACTAAATCAGTGCTGGGGGATGGAATGGGATCACTCCAGTGGTACGATTCAACCAGTGTTAACAACCAGTTTGGTGATCATGCACTTCACGCATGTGCACACCATTTTAAAAAGCCAATTTTCAACTATAATACTTACCTTCTACTGCAGTCCCAGTGAGTAAAACAGCTGAGGCACGGCAAAACTGCACTGCTGCGTGAATCAGTTATGTTCCAAAACAAGAACATAAAGCACAGGAAAAAGCAGGGGCGGGTGACCGGGGCCAAATGATCACCGGAACTACCAATTCGCTCGAACCGGTCCGAATCAGTAGAATCCCATAGCTGGATAACTCACCACGGGACAATTCAACAATCCACTTTAATTATTTCAAATAATTATTAAAATACTTTTAATTTTTGTCTTTCGTATTTCATTTTGTCCCTCCTTTGGCATCCTTTCTTTAATGATTCTATTCCACTATTTCTTTTATATGAGTGTAACTCTTGTCCCACAGTGAGTTGGTCATGACGAGTTGGCCAAGGCGAGTTGTTGTATGTAGACCCCATCTGAAAATTGTAACCCACGGGCTACAAATGGCATATAAGCCACAAAGGCTTCCATTGCTAACTTCACTAAGAAAATAGCAAAATGTACATCCTGATGTCATGATTTAAATCCAGCCCTTTCATATTTGCAAATGTGAGATGCAAATATATTATAAATCATGATATCTGCGGTGTATAATTTATAATATATTTGCATCTCACATTTGCAATTATGAAAGGGCTGGGTCTACCTCATGACATCAAGATGGGCTACAATTTGCAGTAGCACTTTTTTTTAATAAGCACTGAAATGGGCCTATTCATTAGGATTAATACATGTGTTTTATTTACCTTTTTAAAAACCCAGCATTGACCTTTAGTGATATCTTCATGGAACTTCAAGAGACTCCAAATTGTGGAAAATGAGGCATTTTGGCTGCCTAGAGAGAAAAAAATAGTTTTCCTTTCCGTTCACAGTAATGGAAAACATAGAATTGTATTTTTAGTTGCTGGCAATGATTAATAATGAAATTATGACAATATCTGTTGGAATGTCAAAATCCTTAAGGGCCTTTCAGAAATTCCTTAGTATTATTGTTTTGGCAAATTAGCAAAATGGCAAAATTTTTAAAAAAATCCAGTAAGATCTGAATCTTGCTTTGATGAAAGGTTTTATGTTAGCAATTATTCTTCACAACTTTGTTTGCTTTTTCTAATCAAAGCTAAAAAATACAGTCCAGTTGGCAGATCTGTCAGCGGCCTGTATGTTTGTAGTCACACTCCATAAACTTCACAGTGAGATTTTTAAGAATGATATGTTGATTGATTTGGAGTTTCTGTGTTTTGTCATGGTATTCATAATGAGGCTGTTTGTTTTTTTGAAATGTAAATATTGGAAGGTCTTTGGGATCATTTATTTTAAATTAAAGATTAATCTTAAACACGAGTTACAATGGATATGGTTTACTGCAAAGCTCAATACCAGTTCCCAGAAAATCTTGAATTCCATGAAGGCCCATTCTTAATAAATAAAATACCAGAATAATGGCAAATCCATTTGGGAACTAGCTAAATTAGTGGTTAAGGCATCAGGCTAGAAATCAGGAGGCTGTGGGTTCTAGTTCTACTCTAGGCATGAAAGCCAACTAGGTGACTTTGGGATGATCACCAGGACACCGTGAGTTCTAGTCCTGCCCCAGCCGCCTGGGTGACTTTGGGCCAGTCGCTCTCTCTCAGCCTATGATGTCAGGCTTAGACAATAAGTCAGTTCATCAATTCCTGTTGCAATCAGTGGATGAAGACTGGGTTGATCCAAAGAAGCCAATCCTGCACTTCTAGGAAGGAAGGAAGAAAAGAAAAATGGCAAACCCATTGCTTTGCTTGTAAAAGTACTCATCTGCTCAGACACAAGACAATAATAAATTGGGAATTGTCAACAAATGTTTTGGATGGGGAGGGTGGCTACAGAGGACAGGAAGGAGCAGTCTTCTGCAGTGTTTTGAGAGCAGCTACAGCAGAGGTCCCCAAACTTGGCAACTTTCAGACTTGTGGATTTCAACTCCCAGGAATTCTGGGAGTTGAAGTTCACAAGTCTTAAAGTTGCCACGTTTGGAGACCCCTGAGCTAGAGGCAACAACTGCTGCAGCTATTTTGAACCATAAATGGGCAAGGCCTATCCCCATGGCAACCAGTATCCTTGAACACCCAACACATTCTCAAATTCTCAAAGAGGCTGGAATCTGTGTCTCCTGTTCTTTATTATTTACTATTCTTCACCTTTAAACACCTTTGGCCTGCATGATTGAGTCTTCATTGACATATTGCAACACATTTGGGGAAAAACCCCTGAAGTTGGCATGTCAAGAGTTGGTACATTCCAACGACTTTCTGACTCCCTGGCTAACTAATTTTGTTCTGACTGATGAAGTTGCTTGGATGAGCAGCGAAATGTCTGAGATTAACAAAATTTGGTCCAATTGCCACAATTTGACCTTTAGACACCTTTGGCCTCATTGAGGCTTCCTTGACCTATTCTTTACTACCAAGAGCCACGGTGGTGTAGTGGTTAGAATGCAGTATTGCAAGCTAATTCTGCTGACTGCCAACTGCCAGCATTTCAGCAGTTTGAATCACGAGCTCAAGGTTGACTCAGCTTTTCATCCTTCCGAGGTCAGTGAAATGAGGACCCAGATTATTGGAAACAATAGGCTGACTCTGTAAACTACTTAGAAAGGGCTGTAAAGCACTCTGAAGCAGTATATAAATCTAAATGCCATTGCTATTGCTACTTACTATTATCGTTTGTCTTCCCTTCTTTCTTGGAGGGCAGGTTTCAAATGATTTCCAATGTCCCAACACAGACAAGAACAGGAAGACAACCAGTCAGATGAAAAATGCCAACAAGAATTAGAAGCAGAGGAAAAGGAGTTGGAAGCCAATGCAGACATAACCGATTTTAGCCTGCAAGACGGTCCTCAGACTTCAACCGCAGAACAAACACTGAAGCCCGAGAGTTGGCTTTGGGGATGGTTTCCCTTCCCCCTTCTCTCTGGGTTGACCTGGTTGGGAGACAGGTACTAGTCAATGCTTTAAACCAGGCATCTTCTCTATCATGGTGGTCACACTCGAAAGGCTCCATTTAAGGTTAACAGAGGGTAGAAAAATGGAATCCTAACATTGGGAGATCTTTGGAGGCCATCTGTTACATCTCTGTACTCAGATTTGCAGCTTCTCTGGTGGTGTCCTGATGGGTCTTTAATCTCTGGACTCCCCATGAATTGGGGGGGCTGAAGTTCAGTTAAGGTGTTGAGTACCACGTTAGGGACAGTTGAAAAGATGGTTCTTGAAGCAAGAAAGAGCCCAGATCTTTGAAGTATGAGTCTCTACTCATCAACTGAAACTCTTGATTATGATATGTCCTGCCTCTTTTTCTCAAAACCAGTGGCCATGTGAACAAGGCCTGCATCTCATAGCAATAAAAAGCATAATTTGTAAAGAAATCTTTTTGTTTCTAAGCCCAGAATCTTTCCATGTTTATTTTCAAAGGACAACCCCAAATTTCACATCATCAGAGGAAAAATATAACTTTCTTCTGTCCACATTTTTCAAAAGGTGCTGGACTATTCATTTTATTTAACAGATTCTCTCTCTCTTGCCCTACCATCTTAAAATGTTTACTCAGAAGTTAAATCCTACTGGGTTCAATTAAGCTCATGATCAATGTAACTGAATACAACTATACTACTCACATTTTAGAAAAAGCTGTAAATTGCTGAACATCTATATTCAAAGGCAATCATATCAGCATTTTTGCTGTTCCCACCTTCCATCATCATTGATGAATACTACAGGAGAAAACAGATCTACCCCAGTTCTGTGGTTGGTTCAGAAGTACCACTAGTTGGTTTTTTCATATCTAGACTGTATTTGCACATATGAATACCAAACCATATCAATTCCTTGCTCATATAATTCTTGTTTAGTTTTTAGCTCACCCTTTTCATTCAAAACATCTTTGTATCTAACAATATTTCCCATATTAATAATATTTGGATGAATAAGTGCTTCCATTGACAAAAGCCAAACTGGTATCTTCAAGTAGTGCTGTTCTCTAATTTTCTCCCACATTAATAATAAAGCATTTCTTATATAGTGTCTTTGAAAGTAACCATGTATCTTACTTTTCCCATACCATGCCACTTTGTCTGAAGCGGTGTAAGGTTTCCTACCTAGGCAGGGGGTTGGACTAGAAGACCTTCAAGGTCCCTTTCAACTCTGTTATTCTATTCTATTCTGTTCTGTTCTGTTCTATTCTATAAAAAGGCATGCCAATCCAATTGCAAATGATGCCCCTCCAAAGTCAATAATCTTGTGTTCCTCAATACAATCCATTCTTTCATCCATGTTAACACTGCAGCCTGGTAATATAATTCCCAGTTAGATAATCCAAACCCTCCTCTAGTTCTTGTGTCCTGTAACATTTTTAAGTTAATTCTTGCGTTCCCCCCCTTGCCAAATGTATTTTTATATTTATTTTATGAAGATCTTCAAAATATTTTTTTCAATTTTATTGGAATTGTTTGAAACAGGTACAGTAATCTTGGCAATATGTTCATTTTGACTGTTGCTATTCTCCCTGTTAACGATAATTGCAAATTTTTCCATTTTTCCAGAGCCAAAAAAAAAAAAGAAGTACCACTAGTTGGGACTTGCCTGTGGATCAGCAGAGATATGTTCCCTAATCCCCTCCAAGATCAAAGGAAGAATCAGCTTTGGAAGTTTCCATCGCAATTAGAAAGAACAAGCCTGTTTTGCCCCTTCCCCTTTGGAAAAAAAAACACATTAACCATTTGTAAAAATGAACATCTGGAGCTATCTGGTCATCTGATTATTTATAAATACAGGGTAGTCCTCAACTTACAATCACAATCGAGTCCAATGATGCTAAGGGAGATATTTGTTAAGTGAGTTTTGCTCCAGTTTATTATCTTTTGTGTCACATTTGTTAAGTGAATCATTGCAATTGTTAAGTGAATAATGTGGTTGTGAAGTGAATCTGGTTTCCTCATTGACTTTGCTTGTCAGAAGGTCGCAAAAGATTATCCCAGGTTCCCAGGACGCTGAAACCCCCATAAATGTTACAACCTTAATATGACTATTAATACCTGTAATTACAACCTTAAGCAGCAGAGTCCAAAAAGCATCATCTGCTTCCTGGAAGAGAAGTGTGTTTGGTTTTTTTAAATTCTGGATCATTTTAATTATTTCTTTGCTGCAGAAACAAGTCTCTTCAGGAGCCAGTTTGCTGCCAAGTCCAAAGGAAAAAAACATCCAGTAATATGTGCCCAGCATGTGAGATTATGTTCTGCAAAAAATGTGAGACATTACATTACAGCCGGGTCTTCATTGAACATGGGCTCCTGGGTCATAGCTCAGAGGGCTTGCCAGAGGCTCTGAGTCCCACCATGAGCACAGGCAAGACACATTTCTGGGTTTCTACATTGTAATTTGTAGACTCAGCCCCCAGTGGCTGGGTTTATTTATTTAGCAACCTAGCAAAGCTGAGAAAATCTTCTGAGACCAGGAATGGTGCTAATGACATGGAAAGAGAGGCTGCTTTGTTTCTTTTCTGGTGATGGTAAATTTAAAATAGCTTATGAAATTCCCAGCAGCATCTGATTCGCTCCCTTGAGAGAACAGACACTGAAATAGCCCCAAAAAGGGATAATTTAAGAGCTTTGGTTACTTTGATGTAATGGCTAGGGTGCTGGCCTAGAAATCACCGAAACTGAGAGTTCTAGTCCTGCCTTAGGCATGAAAGCCAGCTGGGTAACTTTGAACAAGTCACTGTCTCTCAACCCAATGCATCTCACCGAGTTCCTGTTGTAGGGATGCTTTGCGCTGACTAAACATAAACAAGGAATAAACATCTAATAAATATGTTTGGCTCCTGTTTGTCAGCTTCATATCCCACCCTCTTCCCAGGCTCTCAATCGAGAACTCAGTTTGTTACAGGACTTCAAATTTGTGAGTAGGCTCAGCTTAGCCACCACGGTCAATGCGTTTCCATGGCTGGAGGTGAATGTGAGTTTGAATGTAGATTTTCTAATCCTAGCATAACTTCTTAACTACAGTTCCACATCGGTTTTATCCCAGAGTTCTACAAAATTTATAAGGAGATGGGGGGGGGAGGCCATGCAATCATGACCTAATCTATATATGTATAGTCAAGATAATAGTCCTAACTGCATGATTAGAGCCTCGGTGGCACAGTGGTCAGAGTGCTGTACTGCAGGCCACTTCTGCTGACTATCGGCTGCCTGCAATTTGGCAGTTCCAATCCCACCAAACTCAAGGTTGACTCAGCCTTCCATCCTTCCAAGGTGGGTAAAATGAGGACTCAAATTGTTGGGGGCAAGATGCTGACTCTGTAAACTGCTTAGAGAGGACTGAAAGGCATTGTGAAGCAGTATAGAAGTCTAAGTGCTATATTGGTATGATTTTTATGCATATGAAAAAGATGGGGCTTTGATCGTGCAATCACAGGTGCTATCCTTTTCAAAATCCTCCAGAAGCTCCATGAGAAAACTCAATTACCAAGTGTCCTCAATATTTTGAAGCATAAGCCTCATTGACTCATTAAAAGTCAGAGATTAAAATTAAGCAAATCTACCCTGCTAGACAAATACAAGTTATGTAACAGAAGGGAAAATCATGAGATGTCTGACCAGAAACTAATAATCTTAATTTAATGATGTTTAAACTTATTTATTTTACTTTAAACATGTATACAGCTGCCCATTTCCATCCGACTCTAAATAAAATAACATCACTTTTTAGTTTTTATTTTAGTCCTCCATGCTACAGAATTTAGAGCAATGGTTTTCCAAGACGGCAAGTTTAAGACATGTGGAGTTCAAATCTGAGAATTTCATGCTGGCTGGAGAATTCTGGAAGATGAAGTCCACACATATTTAAAGATGCCAAGTTAGAAAAGCACTGGTTCAAACTTGGAAACTTTAAAATGTGTGGACGACTTCATCTTCCAGAGATGAAATATCACTGAAAAGTCCAGTGACAATTCTGGGATTTGGAAAAAAAACAACCATCCTTGGAATACAAGGATATATTTATCTTTGTCCAGCAAGGCACAAAGAAATAATGGCTGAGCTTGGTATTCAAAAACCACCTGCCTCTCAGCATTCAATATATGGGGACAATCCATTGGGAGAAGCTATCCCTTCAGGGTCTGTCTGGATGTTTTAGAACAGCGTTTCTCAGCCTTTAAGATGTGAGGACTTCAACTCCCAGAATTCTCCAGCCAGCATGAAATTCTGAGATTTGAAGTCCACATATCTTAAACTTGCCATCTTGGAAAACCATTGCTCTGTTCTGCAGCACAGAGGACTAAAAGAAAAACTAAAAGGTGATATTTTATTTACGGTCGGATGGAAATGGGCAGCTGTATACATGTTTAAATAAAATAAATAAGTTTAAACATCATTAAATTGAGTTAAGATGACTAGTTTCTGGTCATACATCTCGTGATTTTCCCTTCTGTTACATAACTAGCAGGGTAGATTTGCTTAATTTTAATCTCTGACTTTTAATGAGTCAATGAGGCTTATGCTTCAAAATATTGAGGATACTTGGTAAAAGAAACACTGATCTAGGAAGTATTTAGTTGACTATAATCGTTTGACAGCAGATATTGAACTTGAAGAACATTTTGGTCCGAGATAGATTGATGGTACACTTTTTAAAAACAAAATATATACATTTATGGAAAACAGAATTTAGCACATAGCATAACTATAAATGTAACTATGTCCAGTCCTAAGGCTAAAGAGGAAAGGGCTTCACCGAGGTATTTAGCTTATCACCAGTGGAAACAATGCTGGACTAGATAAACCTAGGTCTGATTTAACTGTTTTTATTCCAGGTTCCATAGACTTAGTTGGTGCTCCAGCGGAAGCAGAAGCTAGAGAGACAAAGTGGCCATGAGAGAGAACAATGGATTTATTTCTTGATGGTCCACCAACAACATCAGCCATCTGCTTAATTTATTAACCTAAATTAAGAATGGAAGTTTGCCCAGGTTCATCATAGCTACTTATATGTATATGGAGATAGGATTGTTTTGTTGTAAATAAAATCTATTTGGCTTTGAGGATTTCCCAAAACATGGAGTTATAGCAAGGTTGGAATGATACCAGAAGAATCTTAAGTATAGCATCCAAAGGAGTAAGATGGGTCTAATCTCTACTTCTGCTTACTCAGCTCATAGATTTTAACTATGGCCTAGCCCTAGTCCCTTTCATACTTTTATTTATACCAATGTTCTCCAACCTGTTACCTCCAACTGTGTTGGTAACCTCTCCTACCAATGTTTCATGTTTGGTCTAGAAACATGTCTTTATATCTCCAGAACCTTTTATGATGATCATATGCAGCTTCCTAAATTTCTTTGGAATTAACAAGTTTGGGAACAATAAGAAAAACATTTATTTTTCTCCCAAACTACTTGGAGTTGGGTAAACCAGTAAAGTAAAGCAAAGTAAACCAGACTAAGAAATTAATACTGTAGAGATTTTATTGAACAGCTGTAGTAACAGAATTTTACAGGCCTGAATGTGCTTCTCCCTCTTTCACTTTATGTGAACTAGGAAGCGGCCTATCGGAAACATTTTCTCAGGTTATTTTATTGGTCTGGGCTCAAACCACTTATCTGACTGTTGCCTTGGTGGCAGCTCTTCAAGGACATTCCATCTGCCCTATACAAGTAGAGAATGGGCTCCACGAGATCTGCATGTCTGCTAAATTGCCTAAGCAGTGGCCACCAACCTTTTGTGCATCAGGGTCTGGTTCCATGGAGATTTTTCCATGGATTGGAGGGGACATGGTTTTGCATGCTGCCTGCATCCCACAGATGGGGCTTCATTTGTTTGCACAAATGAAAGTTTCTAGCATGCTGCAGCCCGGTGCCAGTCCATGGACCAGGAATTAGGGACCCCTGGCCTAGAGGATTTCCTTTCCCTGGTCTGATACTGTTAGTATATATCTCCGTGAGGAGAAATGAGTGCAGCCAGGAAAGCATGAGTAGAGAGACAATGAATAAGACACTGGACACAAGGAGTAAACTGAATACAGGAAAAGTTGGTTTTACTATCATTGAGGATTTAGCAGAGTCCAAAAACAGTCCAAGTCATACACGAAACAAGTCAGTCAAATATCAATATGTCCTTGTCCTTACCAATCAGCAGGCACAGTTCGTAGTTTGTCCAAACAGTAGTCAAAACACAGAGAACCATAAACAGTAGGTAATCAACACAGTGATAGAGCAGAGAACAGGGGGAAGAACCAGGTTTCTGGCTCCCTCTTATGGCCGGTTGCTGTAGCCACAGCCAATCACATTCCGGCTACTCTTAAAGTGACATACACTGTCAATCCTGGTTTATATATTACAAACCCAAATGTTAGCTATACTAACAGATACAGTGGTTCAGTTTGTCATCTCAGCATAATATAAGCTGTTATGTATGTAGGTTTAAATGTCATTGGTTTAGTTTGAACTGTTCTTGTAAAATGTTAGAAATGATTGGTTTAAAAAGTGCGGGAAAACCCTGCACTCTGATTGGCTGGCAACTGCGGCTGCTGGCTATAAGTAGCAGCCGCAGCCCAGCCAAAGTGGGTCTGTTATGAGCTGTAGTCACTAATAAACAAAGAGCTGAAGCACTCCGCGTCTGACTCTTCATGCAAACTTAACACTGGTGACGAGGATGGGATCCCCCTGAAGAGAAGACGACGCAGAAAACAAGCAGGAGAGCGAGATGGCTGCGCTGAACACCCCCCCATCCCCGTTCGATCCGACGGCAGAAGACTGGGAGTCGTATGCAGATTGTTTCCAAATGTATCTGGAAGGAAACGATCTCGCCGACATTTCTGAGAAGCGGAAGAGGGCGGTCTTTCTCATGCACTGCAGTCCGGCAGTTTTCAAGATGGCGAAGGCATTGGCGGGAGCTGCAGACGTGAAGGTAATGGAATGGCCTGACTTAGAAAAGTTGTTAAGAGCCCATTACACCCCACAAGTATCGTGCCTCATTAAGAGACACGAGTTTTACTGTCGGGATCAAGGGGAAAGCGAACGAATGACTTCATGGCAAGTTTAAGAGACATTGGGGTGCATGTGAATTTAACAATTTAGAAGAGGCCATCGCGATCAATTTGTTCTGGGCCTTAAAGACAAGGTGCTTCAGAGCAAGTTATTACTAAGACCGAAGATCACGCTGAAGGAAGCAATAGAAGAGGCCTCTTCAGCAGAAGCTACCAAGTCCTCAGCAGCGGCCATGAAGAAAATCAACAAGGCCACAAGCCATCCTGATGTGGAAAAGTCCACAACAACTCATTGTGAGCAATTAGATTCTGAGTCAGACTGTAGTGAGGTGGAGGAAGGAATTTACAGACTCAGAATGGAGAGGAAAAAGAAAGACCTAGGAAGAAAGAGGCAAGATTTCTACTGCAGAGGGTGTGGGGGAAGCCACCCCTGCACTGAATGCAAGTTTTTAGACACCATTTGCCTCCGTTGTGAGAAAAGAGGACATCTAGCAAGAGTCTGCAAATCATCCAGAACTCCACCCATCAGAAGAAAGTTTGCTACAAGTAAAGACAAAGAATTCAAGCCTAACAATCTAAGTGAGAAAATGGGGCGCAGCACAGAAGCAAATGGGAAGAATGAAACTCATCAAACAGTCACCATTGGTCATTCATCACCTTTAAGAAGCAGAAAAGTGCATGTAAAGGTACTGATTGAAGGAAGGCCTTGCTAAATGGAAGTGGACTCAGGCTCATATTTATCTATGGTGTCATGGGACACTATTCACAGACTACTCCCAAACATTCAGAAGCATTTCCAGAAGCAAGCACTGACTCTTAAAGACTACCAAGGGAACAAGATTCCAGTAGTTGGAACAAGAGAATTCAACGTGAAGTTCAAAGGCCACACCAAAGCCCTGACCATTGTGGACAAGGATCGCCCAAGCTTGCTGGGACTTGAGTGGTTCAACCCACTGGGCATCGAAGTGACTGGCATCAATCACGTGAGCAACACTGAATGGGAGGAGGCTTTGAAGTCTGAGTTTCCAGAGGTCTTCAGCGACGGATTGGGCAAGTATATGGGGACCCCTATCACTTTCAATCTAGACCCCAAGGTGCCACCAATCCGTTTAAAGGCCAGATGGGTCCCATTTGCCTTAAAGGAAAAAATTGATGCACAATTAGATAAACTAATAGCACAAGGGGTTTTAGAGCCCACTGATCACTCCAGGTGGGAGACACCTATAGTCACACTAGTCAAGACTGATGGGTCAGTAAGAATCTGTGGAGACTATAAGGGGACATTGAACCATGCGCTACAACAGAGCGCATATCCAGTTCCATATCCAGTGCATCATTTATTACATTCCCTTGGCGGGGCCACAGTCTTTGCCAAATTGGATCTGGCCCAGGCATATCAACAATTAACAGTTGATGATGCCACTGCAGAGGCCCAAACCATTGTGACTCATAGAGGTGCTTTCAAATGTAAAAGGTTACAGTTTGGAGTAAGTGTGGCACCAGGTATCTTCCAAAGCCTTATGGAAAGGATGCTCCAAGGACTGCCAGGGTAGTGCCTTACTTTGATGATGTGTTAATCTCTGCTGAAAATGACACTCAGTTACATGAGAGACTCAGAGAAGTTCTAACCAGATTCAAAACAGCGGGGTTAAAGGTCAAAGAAGAAAAATGCACTCTTAGAACTGACAAGGTAGAGTTCTTGGGCTATATGATTGACAAGCATGGCATCCATCCTACAGATGCCAAGGTTCAGGCAATCAAAGAAGAGGCCAAAATGCAAAACAGACTTGCAAGCTTTCCTGGGACTCATTAACTTCTATCACATGTTTCTACCCCAGAAGGCAACCATTGCAG
This sequence comes from Naja naja, assembly GCA_009733165.1. NCBI lineage: Eukaryota > Metazoa > Chordata > Lepidosauria > Squamata > Elapidae > Naja > Naja naja. The sequence continues at coordinate 22,088,750 of CM019148.1, read as the reverse complement.
AACCACTACACAGATTGCTAGACAAAAAGTCTGTTTGGGTCTGGGGCAGAAAAGAACAAGCTGCCTTTAACACTATTAAGAGACAAATCACGTTGGATGCTGTACTAATACAGTTCTCTGAGAACTTGCCGGTTGTTCTGACTTGTGATGCATCCCCTTTTGGATTGGGGGGGGTGTTGAGCCACATGCTTCCCGGAAGGAAGCTCCTATTGCATTTACTCACTTTGTCCAAAGCAGAGAGGAACTACAGCCAACTTTAACCAATCCGGGCTGTGACCCTTGGGTGGGATGGTTTTAATGTTCGTATTAATTTTAATTTTGTATTACTTGTCTAGTTTAATTTTAAAGTATTTATTGTTATTGTTGACAGCTCCAGAAGCAGGATACAAGCCACATAAATAAACTTGACAAGGAAGCTTTGGCAATTGTAGCAGCTGTCAAGAAATTCCATGAGTATCTATATGAGAACATTTACTATTGTCACAGATCACAAACCTCTGTTAGGCATTGTGGGGGGACAAACCAATGCCCACAATCCTGTCACCAAGAATGCTGAGATGGACTGAATTTCTTGCTGCTTACTCATACAAACTCATCCACAGGCCTGGAAGAGACATTGGGCATGCAGATGCTTTGAGTCGCTGCCCACTTCCTTCACACACTGAGGATCCTGCTCCTGAGACTTACACCTTTTCCTAGAAACTGTTGCCAAGCTTCCAGTACAGCTGCTGAAATTGCCAGAGAGACTGCCAAAGACACTTTATTGGCTCCTGTTATAGGCTGGATTAAGAAAGGTTGGCCTCTTCAAGATCTACCTCAACTTGCCCAACCTTTTAAATCCAGGCAAACTGAATTATCTGTATTAAGAGGATGTATTTTGTGGGGTAACAGGGTGGTTATTCCTGCAAAACTGCAAAAAGAGGTTTTGGAAATGTTACATGAGGGTCATCCAGGTATTGTCAGAATGAAGGGATTGGCCAGGAGTTATGTATGGTGGCCAGGTATTGACAAAATGGTTGAAAACTGGGTTGCATCTTGTCCCAACTGTCAGGTAGTCAGGCCTGCCCCACCTCTTGCCCCCCCACAGGAATGGGAATGTCCTAGGGGCCCATGGTCCAGGATTCACATTGATTTTGCTGGCCCTACCAGAGGGCACACTTTCCTTATTATAGTAGATGCATATTCCAAATGGCTAGAGGTCATCCCTATGGCATCCACCACAACTGATGCTGTCATCAAACAGCTTAAAAAGCTTTTTGTAACTCACGGGTTACCTGATGTTTCTGACAATGGTCCTCAATTTACATCCAACCTTTTTGAATCATATCTAGCACAACAGGGTATCAGACATGCCCTGACAGCCCCTGGGCACCCTTCGCTAACGCCGGGCTGAACGTATGGTACGCATTTACCAAGGAAAAACTTCAGCAATTGGGTCCTGGGGACATCACTGAGAAAGTTGAAAAACTTCTCAGTGTCCAGCATATCACTCTAACCCATCAACTAACTTATCCCCAGCAGAGTTGTTGATGGGTAGGAAACTCAGGTCTCCCCTTGACCTTCATCCCATTTAACCCTAGCACCACTAGATTCCACTAGCAAAGTTCAGCACGCTCACTGTGGGTGATTCTGTTTATGCTAAGAACCTTATGGGTGAACCTTCATGGATTCCTGCTGAAATAACCCAAATCACAGGCCCTCGATCTTACAGGGTACAAACAGAGGATGGTGTCCTCTGGAGCAGGCACATTGATCAGCTTAGATCCAGATTACCTCAGGAACATGCAATTGTTCCTCTCTAGTTCCCATACCTAATACCTTTCTAGGGGAAGGGAGGATCATGAGGATAATCAGCAAGCAAGAATCAACCCCATGTGTAACGAGCCATTGACAGGAACCATCCCAAAACCTGTCACAATGCCAAAATCCATCCTTACAAGTGGAAGATTGCACATCACTACCTGACTTAGGTGCTGACATTGGGTTGGAGATGGGTTGGGAGGAGAGACCAGGTTGTAACAATCAAACAGGGTCTTCTTTTACTAGAAGTCCAAGTAGGGAAATGTCAACAGACACATTTCCTCTCTCACTGGGTGAGAACATTAAAACATCTGAACCACAAAGGTCTCAACGTACATGTAGAGCCCCACCTATTTAAAAGAATACATTAGATAGGTTGGGGTTTGAGTATGGACTGAACCTAGTGGGAGGGGTGTTATGTATGTAGGTTTAAATGTCATTGGTTTAGTTTGAACTGTTCTTGTAAAATGTTAGAAATGATTGGTTTAAAAGTGCGGGAAAACCCTGCACTCTGATTGGCTGGCAATGCTGGCTATAAGTAGCAGCCGCAGCCCAGCCAAAGTGGTCTGTTCTGAGCTGTAGTCACTAATAAACAAAGAGCTGAAGCACTCCTGCCTGACTCTTCATGCAAACTTAACATGCTTCATACTATTTGGTGTTAAAACAATATGATTTGTTTGGACAGTGCATTGTTCATTCATAGCAGTGTCTTAGTATATGAATATGGGTCATTTTCACCAGAATTGATCAGTCCAGGTGTTCAGGAGTAATTCATACTGGTTATAGAGGAGGAGCAGAAAATGGTTTGTGGTGGCCTCAACTCAAAATTATTTTAAGACTTTTACTTCCTGTTCCGACAATTTACTTTCTGAAAAACCTGAACCAGCCCTGGGAACACAGAGACAGGCTGTTTTCAGTGTGAAACAGACAGTTTTGCCCATCTCCAGTAGTTTGTTAACCCAAGATAGGGTTTAGTATGCTCGTGAAACCATAGTTATAAGTCCTTAACCCTGAAATGCATGGTTTCTGAGAACAGAACTGCTGCAGCAAGTCTACACTACTCGTTGTCCGAGGTTCCCTGCTGATGTTGTCCTGGGTTCCCAAGAGGAACGAAGTCTCAGCCCTCGCCGAGACAATTTAGGGGTCCCCGCAAAGGATCTAGAAGCCAAATAAGAGACACCACACAAGAAGTTTCTAAAGATGAGAAAGCACAAGTGCCTGGGGTGATGTTGTGTCCCCCCAACAGATCGCAACAGTCTCCTTTATTAAGCATTTAGCAGGGAGGGGTAACTACAGCAAAGGGGGAGCAGTGTGGAAAGTTACCAAACAGCGTGAATCTGAGCATGCGATCAACAAAATACCACCTGGTTTACAGGAAATCACAAATTCCAAGAACGAAACAGAAACCTAAGCTCAAAACTTAATTAGAGGAGGAAGGCAATTGGGTACTATAACTCAAGTCTGTTAGACACTAGGTATTTTGCACTTCAAAGGAATGCGATGGGAGTAATACACTCAATTGTGCCAGGCTCCTGTTATCTTGTAGCTCTTAACAAGGGTATGTCACATTCTTTAGCTGAGGCCTGGAAAACATAAGGTACCATATAACACCATTTGGCTGTGAGGCCTAGGAGAACATGAACCAAGGATATATCCATATCTCCTCTGTTTTATTTTTTAAGATGGTTAATAACTTCTAAAGCTAAGACATCCCTAGGAATCCCTCTCCGGGAGATCCCGCAGGGAGTTGGCACGTTTCCAAAGGAAAGTTTCTGATCCAGAGTCTACATCAGACTCAGAGGCTAATTCTAAAAGAGGTTGTTTGAATTCATTTTCAACAGTGTGCTTTAGCAAGAGGACATCATCACTAATACCATTTAGTCGGTGTTTCAAGAAAGGAACTCTCCCCATGACACATGGGCCAATTGTACAAGGAGCAACAAAATCAGAGGACCGGCTAGGGCCGAGAGAGGTGGTCAACCAGAGAGAAGTTGAACATTTCCTGAAGTGTGGATTGGGAACGCTTCTTTCTCTATCTTTAATCGGGTATTTAATTCAGCCATAGAGTCAAGCACAATGCCCGAGCTGTCGGTGTAAAAACAACATTCCTCTTTCATAACACACACAGACCGCCTGTTTAAGGAATAGCAAGTCCAAGCCTCTTCTATTTTGCAGGACTACTGGAAAGAGAGGTGAGGATTTTTGGAGGGCAACCATAGATTGCTCAATGCGTTCGAGGTCATCATCTATCGCAGCACTGAGTTTGCGGATGTTTTGGTCAGCCACGATCATGCCTGCGATCCTGTGGCCGCGACCAGCTGCTCAGGCCCAGGAGAAGGGCCAGGGTCATGGTAGTAACCATTTCCCGCTTGGCTCATGGAAAGTACTGGAGTGTTTCCATGCAAGAAAGGAACTCATTGTTGGAAAAACAGACATTTTAGGGAGAAGATAAACCTGAATGCAAAAAGCTTCTTTGTGTGTAAAATGTCACCACTGACACATGCAGTAGCACCTGTAGAGGCCCCAAATAGAGCCATTGGAAGGAATAAAGAACTGACTGTAAACGTTTGAAAAGGTTGCAGTAGTTGATAGAGTAGTGTACATAACAGCCCACCCTTCAGCTGCTAAACCCTAGCCTTTCTTTTGATAAATAGATAGTGCAGAAAATATAGGCATCTGAGTGACATTGATGCAAAAGTGAGAAAAGTTAGAGGGTACATTCAAGGCAACAACCTTGACCTTCAATTGAGGATACCAAGATAGAAGAGTTAGACCACCTGCAAGCAGCATCTGAGGTACTATTGGCAAAAGGTAAGGCAGAACCTATGGCCTCACAAAAAGGGGGTTGAGAAGAACATAGCCAACACTTACTATCATTATTAGGAAAGCATGGCTGCC
>CM019148.1:22002198-22074720 GCA_009733165.1 Naja naja | reverse complement strand
TATTTTGGCCATCGGGTTGAGTGGGAATTCAGGCTTGGTTGATTTAAACCTGATTTACCTTATTTCAGTTTTCTAGGCCTACAGAATTCACTGAAGCACAAACGAATCTCACTGACTGTTTCTAGACAAAATCGTTAGGCTAAAATGAGACTGACGAGTTTATAATTTGGAGTAGAGCTACTCTTTCTATCTCCAGAGGCTCAAGTACAAACATTTTTAAAAACCATAACAAAAGTCTGTCCTAACAGGCATCAACTGATAACAGGATCAAGTATTTCATAAGAGCCTAACTTCCGGTGCTCATCTTCTAGAAGTGAAACACACGGCCCAGTTTCAACAGGCCTGAAGAAGCACACCTGCATTTGAGATGGGTGCAAACTGTTTATTTCCCCACAAAGTGATAGCTACAAATGACAGCTGCAATTAAGAGATTTTATGGCGGTGGGGGGGGAACCATGACTCAAATCTTGTAAAATGAGCCGCAGGGTTCTCAGACTCAAATTATAGGTGTGTTCCTTGAAGGAAGGCAAACATCATTTATGGAGGAACAAAGTTTTTTTGCAGTGTTAGTTTTCATGGCAAAAGGCAGCTATTGTGGGTTTTTTCCTCCCTTGCTTAGAGCAAGGCCCAATTCCAACTGCAAACATTTGTTTGTAAAATCTTTCTAAAGCTTCCTACATCATTTTTAAAATTGATTATTCAGTAGTTTGCTACAAATCTGGTTCTTCTTCGCCCTACTGCCCTGTCTTCTGTCATACTGAAGGAGCTTACAGGTAATCCTTGAGTTACGATCATAATGGTTGTAAGTCACAACACTCATAAACTGGGACACCTATGTGGCTGACCCAATTTGATGTCCTTTATTGCAGTGGTCATTAAGCAAATGCCCTGGTTGTTAAGTGAACCAATGGTTTTCTATGGGCCAGTTTTGCTGAAAACCTGAAATAAATGCCGGTTTTCAGCAAAACCATGCAGTCAAATGCAGTCATGTGATTGCATGCAGGATCACTGCAATCAGTCGTAAATGCGAGCCAACTGCCAAGCACCCCAAACTGTGATCATGTCACTAAGGGGATTGTTATGTATGCAGGTTTGAATGTCATTGGTTTAGTTTGAACTGTTCTTGTAAAATGTCAGAAATGATTGGTTTAAAAAGTGCGGGAAAATCCTGCACTCTGATTGGCTGGCAACTGCGGCTGCTGGCTATAAGTAGCAGCCACAGCCCAGCCAAATCGGGTCTGTTATGAGCTGTAGTCACTAATAAACTTTTCACTGAAGCACTCCGCGTCTGACTCTTCATGCAAACTTAACAGGGATAGTGTGACGGTAGTAAATGCAAGCACCGGTCAGAAGTGTGTGGACTGGATTTTTTCCTCTGCACCACTGTAACTTTGAAAGATTGCTAAATGAATGGTCCCAAGGCCAGGGCTACCTTTCATCCCATTCTGTTCTGCATTGGTCCGACCCCAGAATTACAGGGCCCAGTTCATGTTACCACACTTTACAAAGCTTTCACTTTCTCACACATTGGAGCAAAAGCAAGAGAAGGCAATGAGGATGATCGAAGGAGTGAAAGCTAATCCTGTGAAGAGATTGAGGGAGATGCATATATTTCACTTGAGACAAGACGATGCAGTAGTAATAGCACAGACTTTATTTATTTATTTATTTATATTTCACTTATATGCGCCCCATCTCCAAGACTCGCGGCTTACAGCTAAACAGGAACAATAAATAGTTAAAACAATTAAATTAAACTATAAGTTCAAACATTATACAACCCTAAAACCACCCTCACCCAAAGGGGTCACAGCCGGGTTGGTCAAACAACCAGGTCTTTAACTCGGCAAAGGTTTTTTGCGGAGGATCGGGGGCCAGGCGGAGCCCCAAAGGCAGCTGGTTCCAGAGGCAGGAGCCGCGACAGAAAGGCTCGTCGTCGGGAACCGCAGGCGGCAGTGACCCGCACGGGACCCGAGGAGTCCTTGTATGGGCTCGCCAAGGCGACCCGGTATTTGATATTGGAAGAAGACGTCCCTTAAGGTATTGAGGAACCATGTCATGAAGGACTTTATAAGTTAACACCAAAACCTGAATCTCACCGGAGCGCAACAGGCAACCAATGCAGGCCGCGCAGGAGGGGGGTCGTATGGAAACCGGGTAACTCCCATCACCACCCAAGCGAAGCAGGATTCTGCACCAGCTGCAATCTCCGGATGGTATGCAAGGGCAGTCCCAAATAGAGACCCCAAAGGATCACACACATGGTCACAGATGGGGGGGGAAACCATAGTTTCTTTTTTTAGCTTAGCTTAGAATGTGTTTATCCAACCTTTATTATTTTTATAAATAACTCAAGGCAGTAAACATACCTAATGTTCTTTCCTCCTCCTACTTTCCCCATAACAACAGCCCTACCCTCCTCAGGCACAAATTCAGGAGGGGAAGAAGGCCAGGCAATTGTGACAAAGAACAGGCCTGCTTCATGCAGCCTTGTCAGGCCCAATTTGAAGCCTGCACAGGCGATTACCTAATCCTTCCACTCTAGTCTTTCCTGGGGGTTTGTCTTCAAAACAGCTGCTCTCTCAGCTTCTCTGACTTCTGCTGTCTAGAAAAGCTATTAAGCCAACGAAGTTGGTAAGTAGGCAAAGAGCCCAATTCCTGGCACTTGAAATTCCCAACGTGAATAAAGTGGTTCAGGGCTTATTTAGTCAGCACTTTCTTTCTTTTTTTATAATTTTCTGGAATGAGTCCAGCAAGGACACATTCGTTGCTGGTTAAATCTCTTGTGTGTGTGTGTTTTTCTTTTTTTAATATAAATGTGTTTGATGTGTTTATTGTTTTTATACTTCTTTTTGGCTATATGCCACCCGGAGTCACTTGTTGCGAGATGGGCAGTTACGTAATTGTTGTAAGTAAATAAATGAATAAATAAAAAGGAAAAAGAAACTGAAAGTTGTCCTAACTATCCCTCCTAATGGTCTTTTCTCCAAGTGACTGTGCTTTGGAAGACTAAGTGACCAGGTCTTTTGCCGATGCTCTTCCTGAATTACAGTGGTGTCTGGGAAACTGGCCTTTATATTTTTCTAAGTGCAGATAAAGAACATCTTTTGTATTTTCCTCTATTCATTTTTATGCAGACTGATGAAAGAACTTTTCTTCATAAAGAAAAGAATTTCTAGTGCATGGCACACTTAATTAGGATGTAGCCAAGAACTCTGTTATTTATGAAGGTATGCATGCGCAAATAATAATATATTATTAATTATTAATTAATAATTATTTATTAGACTTGTATGCCGCCCTCTCTCCCTAAGGACTGAGGGTGGCTCACAGTATAAAACACAATACAATAATTTACTTAAAAAATAATTAAACAGTACAAGCTCAATAATACTAAAAACAATTAAAATTATTTTAAAAAGAAAGAAACCCTCCCCCCTTAGTTCAGTCCAGACCGGCATGCTGAAATAGCCAGGTCTTCAGGTCCTGGCAAAAGGAGTGGAGATCAGGGGCCAAACGAAGGTCCAAGGGGAGCTGATTCCACAGGGTGGGTGGCATAAGACCGTCTTTCATTCTACATTGATGTAGTGCAGTGATTAAAGTATAGTATTGCACGCAAACTCTGCCCACAGCCTGGAGTTTGACCCTAGCTCAAGGTTAACTCAGTCCTCCATCTTTTCGAGGTCGGTAAAATGAGGACCCAGATTGTTGGGGGCAATATGCAAATGTTTCTACATTGTAGACTGCCCACAGAATGCTGTAAAGCACTTCGGGGCGATATATAAGTCTAAATGCTATTGTTATTGCTATTACTGCACTCAACTCTTCTTTGGTCTGCAACTCTCCCAGGCATCCCACATTTCCACTCATCATCAAGAGAAGACCTCAGGAAGGAACTCTTTCCACTGGACTTCTTCAGGAGTTCAAGAAGACCCATTGGAGAAAGTCACCTTCCTTGGAGAAATTACCCATCCAATTATTCTTCCCAGAAATTGAGTGGAGAATTTCCAAAGGTCTCTTGTGCCCAAATCTGTACTAGCCATAGAGTAGATGCTCAGAGACTCCACAAGGCTGCTGGATATCTCCTTGGAGTCTTTGAGTTCCCACTTTAAAACAATGGTTGGAAATTACAACCTGGTCCAGAAGAAGGACACATATTTCCAAACTCAAGCAGACTTACTCTGATGCAAGTATCGTTTCCGGCGACTCTTCCTGGCTTTCCCTCCTGAGAACAGGGCATCCATGCGCTTCTTCCATGCCGTGTGGCTCTCTGCATCATTGACACCGCAGCGAGGGAGACTCATGTGATGGAGAGTGATGGCATCCAGGGTGCCACTGAGGGGCAGGTGAGAAATCCATTGAAATTCCCTGTAAGAGCACAGGAAGTGAGATGGAAGTTGCATGATGCTCCTTCGTTTAAACCAGTATTTCTCAACCTCAACCACTTGAAGATGTGCAGACTTCATGGCTGACTGAAGAATTCTGGGAATTGAAGTCCACACATCTTAAAGTTGACAGCATTGATTTGGAGACATCCGAAGTTGGTTGAAAGATGGGTGGCTATATAAATGTTTTAAATAAATACATTGGGAAACACTGATTTAGCCCTTGGTTTTTAAACACGCAAATTCCCCTTTTTATGATCCTGTAGTGCCTATTTGGATAGAGTCACAACTGGATAGAGCTGAGCATTTGCTGGCCAGATACCTTTCCTGACACCTATGCAGAGTTCACAACAGATATTTTTTCTTTGCATCTTAGGAGAGAAACATCTGTTGCTACCTAGAATTGAACTCTCAACCATCCAAATGGGAGGCAAGCATCTTTACTACTAGGCCACTAGGCCATTTTTAAGCATTTGCCACTATAACCCTACAAAATTTGAAGCTGGTAGCAGGGAAAGAAAATAAAAGATTTAAGAAAGAAAGCAACCCAGAGGGAATAGTGGAAGATGGCTTGAATCCAGAAGGCAGCATTGGCATTTGAGGAATCTACCAGCTGGGTCAAAACTGCTGCATTGGTCATACTACGAAAGAAACTAAGCCCATACAAGGGAAACCACTGAGCAGAACCCATCATCAATGAAAGCTGGCCAGCTGCATGGTCTAAGCTAGCAACAGACTGCATAGGAAGGCATGGGATTTAGGGATTAGCTAGATATTAAATGGAGATGGAAGTCATCAACTAAAAGCAGCAAGAGAAGAATGGGAATCACAGGCTTACTTTATGGCATCTGGGAATCCTGTTAAGTCCGGTACTTGGTGCACAGACTCAAAATAGCCATATTTCTCCAGAAACCTCTAAAATCAAATCAAAATAAATAATAATAGATAAGACATTTAGGCTTTATTTGAAAAACAAACAAACCAACCCCTGGCATTTTTTCATTATTTCCCTGTAACAAAACCCACAGTCTTTTTATGTAAAGGTTGTGAAATGCATGCAAAGTCTTTACATATTTCGGATTCTGAATATTCTTGGTCAGTTTTAGAAAGTATAGTTAGTTCCCTCTTTTAAATATTGGGCCCTGCTCAAAGAATATCTATCCATTTGTAGCTGCATACCTCCCACTTCAAACACTGTTTATGCCTGCGGAGAAGCCAGTTTCAATTCTGAGTTGTAAGATTTGTCTTGCAGTTATTGTATCTGCCAGAGAAACTTCCTCATTCTAAATTGTCTCTATCAGCTCTGTTTTTCCAGCACTCCCTTTCTTTCCTTATCAGCTTTTGATTCCTAAAACAAATTCATTCCAGGGTGAGCAGAGCAAAAGGGAGAGAACTTCCTTTTCCAGCCCTATTATTTCTCCAAAGACCAGATAATCAACAGAGATACCCCCACAACAGAAACCTGATAATGCAATATCTGTAATATGTAATGTGACTATATTTTTCTTGGAAAAAAATAAAGGATAAGCCTGAAAAAGGAGGAAATCTGAAAGAGATTAATAAAGAAGGGGAAAACACTTAATTGTTTATGTTTATGCTTTAGCGTGGCAGAAAGTACCAAATTACAGGTGATTTCCCCATATGCACTTTCTTTTAATTCTCTTGTGTGGAATGAAGGTGATTTTATACTGCTGCAAAAATGGAAAGTTTGGGAAGGGAGTGAACATTTGTTCCATATTTTTTCAGAGGGTTTATTTTTAGAAACACAATGAAAACTATAAAAACCACCATCGAATACTTCTAAAAGATCTGGAAACAATAACAAAATGCAAGGGCCTGAAAAATCCTGTATGGGCAGAGCTGGGGAAAGCCATTTTCATCAATCCTGAAATGGGAAGAGGAATGAGTGTTACTGACACTTTATTCCTATCTGTTTTAAAGTGAAATTGACAAGGCTTTTTACCACTTTGTCAATATCCCTGGGCAATGGGAGGAGATCAGTGGCAAATAACGCACACAATTATGTTTCCCTTCCACTTTTTGTTTTCCTTTCTGGCATGTTACAAGAGACAAAATGGATGGATGGATGGATGGATGGATGGATGGATGGATGGATGGATGGACAGGACAGATGGATCATACAAGGCCAGACAATTGTACAGTTTGTCAAAAGATGTGTTTGTGCCTTTGAGTTAATGTTAACCCTAGTGATCACCCAGACTGTTGTGCAACAACAAATGTATAGAGGATTTCCTTAACCTTTACCATGTGAAAACAACTAATGAGAATACCTTCTGCCAGGGAAACTAGTTATATACATTCATCAGCATTTCAGGAAATTGCGGTGACAAGATCACCATGGATACAATTGTAATGAGGTTAAGAAATGCCCTTATAACAATGGGTGACCACTAGCAGATTTGTATCATTATGGGAAACTATAAACAGTGCAAGGAAGCCATTTTCCTGACCAGTAATTAGCAGACTTCCATAGCTTCAGTTGTAATAGGGAGGAAAAGATCCTTGTACAAAATCAAAGTGGTTTTTTTGGAAATGTGCACACCATTTGCAAGAGACAACGTAAAGTAATAGTTGAAAGTGTTGCTGAGCCTGACAGGGAGACTCAAATTCGAATCCTCCCTTAGACACAGAAGCTGACTAGGTGACTTTGGGCCCTGGATTGAAAAGTCAAAAAAGATCTATTATGCCAACTGCATTGGACTAGCTTAGTACGATCTTTCCATTAAAAAGTCCTCATCCTGCAATGGATTTGTCTGATTATTTTTTTATATTTGTGCATGAGAAAGCAAAAAGAAATTATTAAAACCATTAAAAAGCAAAAGTTAGAATATTTCGAACATGTGATGCGACACCCAGAAAAATACAGCATACTTCACTTAATCCTCCAGGGAAAGATTGAAGGCAAATGAGGTCCAGGCAGAAGAAGAACATCATGGCTTCAAAATCTAAGGGACTGGTTTGAACAAAAATCAACAGCACTTTTTTGTGCGGCTGTTGATAAAAATAGGATAGCCAACATGATCGTCAACGTCCGACGACAGATATATGGCACAAGAACAATATTTCTGCATGTGTGTGGATAATACAAAATTTCTGTTGTTGTAAGATTTTGCAACGTGTTTTGGAAGCAGAGGTGGAAGGCTATATATGCATCTTGCCAGAAATACAAATTAAAAGATTGCATTATGTGGCCGCAGCAGCAAGTTTAATCAGGGGCAGGAGGAAATTCAGCTATTTAGACCGTGATTGAGCAACAGAAAACAGCAAAGTCACAGTAAAAAGAATGTGGTATTATTCCTCTTCAGATAACCTATATGGAATCATAAACAGAAGACAGCAGCAGATTTCAAAGCAATCATGAAAGGAATTTAAATGTGTGATATTTAGCCTGTACAGTCAACATTTCAAGGAGTCAAATTGATTCAATTTTAATTGGGGAGAATGTCTAATTTGGTAAGTTTTTGTAGGGCTGAGAAAGAGATAAAATGTGTTTATAAAAATTAAACACTGAGTTCCCTTCTCTGCACATCAGTTCCAAATTAGAACATTCATGACACTCGGCAGAGAAAACATAATGTTATAAACTGGCCAGATAATATCAGATTTAAAAGCTGCTTCATGAGTCCAAATCAGGGCTCTCAAGTCTCCTTCAAAACAGCTTTTTAACAGCTTTAGTCTTGACCCTAGAGCCATAAGTAACTCTGGGTCTCTTCCTCCCACCCTAATTTCCCCAAGGAGGAAATTCCATTTTCTATAGAATATTCTGAAGCAGCAGGAAATAAAGACGTAAGCATCATGGGAAAACACACTGCAAAATGTGCCCTAAACTGAAGAGATACCTCTCTCATTTATTTTGTGCAATGGGGAGGGGAAAAAAGGAAAGATGCACAGATGCAGCCAACCCACTCGTCTCATTAATTTCTCTCCGGGCTTAAGACCAGAGGCTGCCCCCAGAAACTATAAATCAAGGCCTGTCAAGACTGACTGCTGCTTGGATGACAAGTAGCCCCACAAGGACCAGAATTTTAGAGAGGGCGGGAGAAAAGCTCTTTGTTCCTCCAAGACAGCAGAGAAGCAAGAATTAAACTGTATGTTCTTGTTAGGACATGAAGTAGTAATGCCAAAGAAATAGGCTTGGAAATGCATTCTAAGCAGATGCTTTCTGCAAATTAGGAGGGTTGCTCCAGAGATTGGGGGCAGAGGCTTAAAGAGTGGGAAAGGGGGTCATGAGGTTGACAAAGGACAAAGCTAACATTACACCATTATGATACAAGGTCCACTTCTTTTTCACTAGTGCCATAATAGCAATAACACTTAGATTTATATACCATTTTACAGTTCTTTACAGCCCTCTCTAAGCAGTTTGTAGAGTCAGCCTATTGCACCCAACAATCTGGGTCCTCATTTTACCCACCTCGGAAGGCTGGAAGGCTGAGTCAACCTTGAGCCTGGTGAGATTCGAATTGCCAAAATGCAGGCAGCCGGCAGAAGTAGCCTGCAGTACTGCATTCTAACCACTGTGCCAAGCATAAGTAATGTTGCAAGCATACACAGAAGAAAAGAAGTCTGCATCGCATTGGCACGTTGCTAGTTTTGTCATTTCAACAAAAGCCACATGTCCTGTGGACACATCTACAGGATCTATCGCACTGGTAGATGAGCTGCTGCAGGTGACAGATTGTCAAGTTCTTTGCCAACTGCCTCAAAACCAAGGCCATATCTTTTTCAAGCACAATTTCCCCAGTTTCTTTTGGATGCAGCTGCAAGAATTACAGCAACTGACTTTACAGCCAGTATATCCCCATGTGGTTACAGGCTGGAGACTTTCTGATTTTCTTTCAAACAGCTTTTTTACAGCTGGTGTCTTCATGGTAACAGGAAATCTGGCAGCTGGTTGTTTATATAATGGTCTCCTAAATCCTTATCAGTCTGGGAACCAACTACAGTGTGACACTGATGCTGAACAGCGAAGAAGACTGGCAACAAGAAGGAACATGGAGCTGTTTGTGTAACACAACCTCTCTTGCATCCCCTAAACAGTGGTGGGATTCAAAAAATTTTACTACCGGTTCTGTGCCTGTGGCTTCGTGGGCGTGATGTGGCTTGGTGGGCATGGCGGGGGAAGGATAATGTAAAATCTCCATTCCCTCCCCACTCCTGGGGGAAGGTTACTGCAAAATCCCATTCCCTCTCCACTCCACTAACCTGCTTTCCAGCTCCGTTCTCCTGTGCAGGGCAACAAAAGAAGGCCCAGCTAATCAGCTGGGAATCGGGAGGCAGAGAATAGATGGGGGTGGGGCCAACTGGTTCTCCAGAACTGGTCAGAACCTGCTCTGCCCCTAAACCAGGGGTGTCAAACTCGCAGCCAGTGGTCCGGAATGTGTCACTGCTGGCCACGCCTACTCCCAGTTTAGCAAAGGGGGAAAAAGTTACAATATGACAAGTGACGACAATGTGTCATCGCAAGTTTGACACCCCTGCCCTAAACAGTCCTATTTTCACTGGTTGTCCAGCTTCTTTTCTAACTGAATCTTATTTGCTAGCCCACGCAATGATTTTCATAGCCACTGGTCTAGTCAGATAGATCCGGCAGGTGATTTTAGCGCTGATGCTTAACCTCATAATCCAGATGCTTTTACCTTCTGCCCACCAATTAACACCTTCATTTTAATCACGATTTAGCCACAAAGCCCTTGCTTGGGTCCAGAATTCACGTACAGGTAGTGTAGAGAGTAAGGAAGATTACCTTGTAGCAGGCAAAAGGGCTGATCTTTTTTAAAATCCAGGGCAGCCAGACAACATTTGGAGTAAGCTCAAATGGATGCCTCCTAATTTACTGAACTATCAGGGGGAGGGGGTGGAAAATATAGCACAATTAGACTTGCAAGATTTTGGTATTAGAGCCAAACTCAGTAAAGGAAGTTTTAGCCTTCCTGTGAAGCTAGTTTTATGGTCTGGGCTATCCAGTGGGGCTGACATGTAATTTTATTTACGAAGAACCAGGCTTCTTTTGCGTACATGTTCTGACTGAATGAATCTTTCAACAGTGCATCTTGGGAGAATATCTCAGGAACCAGTTCCTGTTTACAAAATTGTACAAAGTATAGGTCACAGCGGTCCCAACCTTTCTGGCTTGGTGGATGGGAATGTGGGGGGAAAGGGGATGATTCTGTGTGAGTGGCAAGCCAGTGCACAAGTGTGCACTGCTCCATTTGCACATGCTCCATTGTGCAAATGGAGCTGAGTGTGCGAGCAGCCACTGCTTGCTCAAATGGAGCTTTGCACACACACACACACACACATGCCACTTGTGCAAGTGAACCTGCACATGCTCTCTCGCCCACCACTTGCACAGCCTGGTTTTGAACAGGGCCATAGTCACTGCGGACCGGTGGTTGGGGACTTCTGGTATAGGTAGTTCTCAATCTACAACCACAATTGGGATTGGGACTTTTATTGCTAAGTGAAGCAGTTGTTAAGTGAGTCACATCCACTTTTATGATCTTTTTTGCTTGCAGTCATTAAGCAAATCTCACAGTCATTAAGCAAACCCAGATTTCCCCATTGGCTTTGCTTGTTGGAGGTCCAGTGGGAAGGTCACAAATGGTGATCAGGGACCTCGTCCTAAAGGTGTATGCTGGTTGCCAAATGCCCCAATTTTTATCATGTGACCATGGGGACACTGTGATGGCCATAAGTGCAAAAACTCGTCGTAAGTGACTTTTTTTCAGCCCCATGGTAACACTGAGCAGTTGTTAAATGAATGCAAGCACAGCAGTGGTGCCTTACAAATATTTTTACCACCAGTTTGGTGGTATGCTGGCTAGAGAATTCTGAGAGTTGAAGTCCACAAGTCTTAAAGTTGCCAAGTTTGGAGACCTCTGAGGTAGACAGTTAACAGAGCCTCTCTCCACAAAGGAAGCATTGTCAGAGATGAGGAACCCAGGACTGGGGAGTACCAGTCTGGGGCTCTCCAACTAGCTTAATTTCCATATTCTCTTAGAAGGAATTTTAGACCCACACATCAAGAAAACTTCTGTATAGGACGAATGGCACGTTTAGAATCACAGCCTCGTTCAAGTAACTTCCAAGCTTCTTTCACTTTTTATGACAAAAGTTACCTCTTAGCTAGTCCCCTCGGTAGGCCAAGATCTAATGCCGATCCTGTCTCTGGGCATGTACAGAGGTCTCTCTTTCTCTCCCTTCCCGGCTGACTAACCCCTGCTCGGTCCCGAGCTCATGCATCCCCTCCCGCCTGCCTCACCTGAGCCGCTCCGGGCTGGCTTCTCCCTCCGGCGCCGGTGCTCGTTTGAGCGGGCAGGAGCCCGAGCAACGCCGCGATCAGGGCAGCAGCCGCGGCCATCGCCTCGCCGCCGCTCCGCCTCCCGTCCCACCGAAGGAGCCGATCGATGGAGCGGGAAGCTTAAGCCACGCTCAGCTCCCTTCGGCTTCGGTCTCCACCCATCCGGCAGGGCTGAACTGAGCACGCCCCGGTCCGCGGGCAGGGCGCCGGTTGAAGCCCCCCGCCGCCCTCCCGGGCTCAATCGGGAAGGTAGCTTCGCCTCGCCTCGCTTCGCCGCGTAACTCGGCCGCGCCTCCTGTCCTGGGGCTTCGGGGTGGGCAGAAGCCCAACCGGGGAAGACAAAAACTCAAGGACAACGCACGCCAGCACCCGCTGCTTCTGAACAGAGGAATCCCCTTCCTCGTGATACTTTTATGGGAGCCGGTGTTCTCCAGCAAAAAAGTAGAAACGCTAAGTTGGAAGTGGGAATTGCGAGGAAGGAAAGAAAGACACCCCTGGGGAATTAACTAGATCCGTTGATCGATTGCATCCGGTAAACTAAGGTGTTGCAAACAGCGGCCAGAAAAGTAAACCTCGGTTGCCCCGTTCACGAGCCAGAGCAAAAACCGATCCATCGATTCCCCATCAAGCTGGCCGATGACGTCATTCGCCGCTCTCCCCCCCCCCCCAAACAAAATCCCAGGGAGATTTTAGCTAGTGCTAAAGAAGTGGTCAATGTCTGGAATACTCTACCTGACTCTGTGGTTTCTTCCCCAAACCCCAAAAACTTTAACCTTAGACTGTCTACTATTGACCTCACCCCTTTCCTAAGAGGTCTGTAGGGAGCGTGCATAAGCGCACCAACGTGCCTACCGTTCCTGTCCTATTGTTTCTGTTTATTTTTCTTATATGTTTCCATTTCATGTATTCATAATTATGTTTATACTTATACCTATTATCTTGTAAGTGATTGACAAATCAAATAAATAAAATAAAATAAATAGTGCTCCCGCATATTTCAGATCAATGCGTGGCTATCCATCTCCAGAATAGACAATTCTAGTTCTTTTGGGTATAGAAAAGAACTAGAACTGGCATTTGTCCAATCTTTAATTACACTGATCATCAGCCCATGAAAATGCACTTCTGGTACTCCACGTTGCTTTGGTTAGTTGAGACTTTCTCAACAGTGGTTTTGGCAAGATAAAGAAAGTCTCAGCCAAGTCAGCTTTGGCACATTTGGGGCAGTTTGCCATAAAGATCACCAAAGCCCCATTAGGCAATTACACAAACTAAGACCTCTAATCTAGAGACTGCTTGGCAATCTAAACTAATATTGTATGTTGGAGACAGATATTTCAATTTTAATTCTTATATATTGCACTAAAGGCTCAAATGCAAGGATGGAAGAGGCATCAGCTCTTTCCTTTTGTGAAATCTTTTTTCTTTTCAAAATATCTTTATTCAATTTCAAAATCAAACATTAAAGTACAAACTAAAATAAAAGGAAAAAGGAATAACAGGACAGATTTAAAAATGACAAAAAATACATCAAACAAATCTAGAACAAAAATGATCTCCAACTTTTTTAGTAGAGAGATAATACAGTAACATTATAAAAAACTCTCTTAATTTTAAGTGAATAATACCAATTAAAATAACATAAAATACATTCAACATTCTAACAAACTCCACACGAGATCTTGTATCTCCCTTCAAGATTTGCTGATGGGAGAATATTAAAGCCAGTGAAGTTGAAAACTCTCCAATATTTAGGGAAAATGAGTTAAAGTATTATGTTGCTTATGGGATATATACAAAGCAACTAGTTGTACACTTGCGGACATTATGCTTAATCTTTCTACCTGCCCATTTCTTAGTCTCCACTCCAGGATGTATTTGGCAGACCTCTACCCCATGCCCCAAATCCTGGGGGAAAGCCTACCTATTCTATCTTTCCAGGCTGCATGGAAGGAGTTCACCAATATCAGTGGGGCCAGGTTTTGTGGGAGGAAATTCTACTTAGCCAGACATTACATAGTCTCACTCAGGCTGGTAACAGACTTGGAGAGAATGCTGTATTAAGTACAATGTGCCACTTGATTTCCCTTTAAAACCTGGATTGGATAGACTCACCCAGCCAGGAATGATGGAACCCCAATTCCACTCCATAAAGAAGTTCAGATAGACATATAGTTTGTCAACCATGACAGCTTTAAAATGTGTGGACTTCAACTCCCAGAATGACTCGCTGGGGAATTAATGGCTGGCTGGGAAATACTGACTGAGGAATTCTGGAAGTTGAAGTCCACTGACTTAATGTTGTCACATTTGAAAAAACACTGATGTAGTCTTTTTTTCTCTTGAAAATGTTCCATTCCAAAGACTATTTTCTGTCTCCATCCAGTCTGGGAATTTCCACGGTAGGCGAAATTTTTCAGGGATTATGACCAAACTTCAGTCTTTGGTTATTCAGTCTGTATAAGTAAATAATCAGGCCAGGACTGGCACCTACCATTCCTGAATGTTTTTTTAAAATATATACTCCAGAAGAATCATGTCAATTTTATGGTTTCTTTCTGGATTTTGGGCATTTTTGACATTTGTAACTAGCTAGAATGGGAGAGGATGTGTACAGCAGTAGGTTAGTTTGCAAAGTGACCTCCAGAAGAGAAACCTTAAATCCACACACAAGAGTGTAACCCTGTTTGAGATTGATTTGGATTTTGATTGCACTAGCCAAAATATGCCCATAATGACCAAGAACTGTCCTATCAGGAGAGAATTCTGCACATAGCAAAGGTGCAACAAAGCTAGGTTACCTAGTTTAAAGCCTTTTCTTATCAAAGAGTACAGGTAATATTCAATTTACGACCACAATTGAGCCCAAAATTTCTATTGCTGAGACATTTGTTAAATGAATTTTGTCCCATTTACGATCTCCCTTGCCACAGTTGTTAAGTGAATCACTGCAGTCGTTAAGTTAATAATTTGGTGGTTAAATGAATCTGGCTTCCTTTAACTTTGCTTGCCAGGTCGTAAAAGGTGATTACATGATCACAGGGCACTGCAACCCTCATAAATATGAATCAGTTGCCAAGTGTCTAAATTTTGATCAGATGACCATGGGGATGCTGCAACAGTCATAAAGGTGAAAAAGTCACTTTTTTCAGTGCCGTTGTATGTTCGAATGGTCACTAAACAAACTGTTGTAAGTCAAGGACTACCTGTATTACGTAAAAAAAACTTGATTGATCAAAGCTCAGATGAGCAGTAGTCAGCATCAATGAGTCCCTTAGCATTTGTGAAAATAACGATGCATTGTTACAGCCCAGTCCTTTGTTTGAAAGTATGCTTAGCTGCCTAGGGCAAAATCAGCTAAGCTGGAATGATAAAAAGTATGAGGGAAGGGGAAATGGAGCAGAGGTGGCATTCAGCAGGTTCTGACCAGTTCTGGAGAACCGGTAGCGGAAAATTTGAGTAGTTCGGAGAACCGGCAAATACCACTTCTGACTGGCCCTGCCCTCATCTATTCTCTTCCTCCCGAGTCCCAGCTGATTGGCTGGGTCTTCTTTTGTTGCCCTGCACAGGAGAAAGGAGCTGGAAAGCAGGTTAGTGGGGTGGGGAGAATGGGGATTTTGCAGTATCCTTCCCCCGCCACGCCCAAGCCACACCCACAGAACCCATAGTAAAAAAAAATTGAATCCCACCACTGAAATGGAGGTAGAGCAAGGGAAAGATCTTGTCATAGGAAGGCCTTGTCTATAGCATGCCACAAATAGCATGTTTTGTAGAACTGTCTCAAAAACATATTTAAAATATGAAGTTCTTGGTGTTTTCTGAGTTTGGTTATTTATTTATAGAGGTTTTGTTATCCATGTTAGGTAACATCATTAATGCAAGGGTGGGGTTTGCTCACTGCTTATTTACTGTAAATTGCACTGCAAATTTTGATGGGGCTGTGATTTTCTCATTAATAGTTCTTTGATTAGGGTATTGTTTTCTGTTTGATTGTTTACTTAATGTTAATCCCTACTTATCTGGGTGTTGGCTGCTAGAGAGGATGTGTTCTGGATTTTGTTTCCTTCTTAGCTTTTTTTATTGTCACTTTTGAATGGTGTGTAAATATAATTTATTTCTATAGGGTATTGATGGCTGACCAGTCTGAACATCAAGTTTCCAGGAATTCCCTAGGATTTTAAATTTTAGCTTCGTCTAGGATGCAGTTTCCAGTTAAAACTATGGTAGAGTCTGTCCACATGTTGTGAGATTTCTGAGACACCCATTTTTGTCTCGATTGCTTGTTGGTGTACATGGATGCGCTCTGCTAGTCTTCTGCTTGCCTGTCTTACGCAATGGCTGTTACAATCCTTACACTGTATGTTGATGATTCCTGTTTTCTTCTTCTTGGGTTACTATGTCTTGGGTTTATTTAAGGTGTTTTTAGATCAGGGGTGTCAAACTCAAGGCCTGCGAGCCAATTCGGCCTGTGGAGTGCTTAGATCTGGCCCGCAGCGGCACCATGGAAATAACGAAGGACCAGTCCATGGTGCCTCACCCATTGAAAATGGAGCTTGGGAGGGCCGTGTGTGGCTCTCCCAGGCTCCGTTTTCAGCCATGACGGCCTCCTGTGGCCCCCCTGCCCCCGAGGTCAAACACAACCCTGATGTGGTCCTCAATTAAATCGAGTTTGATACCTGTTTAAACGGTTTGCTGTACTGATGTCATGCAGTTGTAATAGTCTGCTGGTTGTTTCTGAGATGTTTTTAATCTAGGGCAGTGCCATCCTTTTCATAGCTCTTGTTGGCTGTGCTGCAGTGGGCTGAGTGATCAGGTACTTTATGATGAAGTTTCATGGGTATTCATTTTGTTGGGTGGTTGTATATACATTTTCTTTCTTTTTTTTCTGGTGTTCTGGGTTGCTGCAATGCATTTCTATTTTTTGCAATGCAGGTAGTCCTCGTTACGACCACAATTGAACCCAAAATGTATGTTGCTAAGTGAAACATTTGAGTTTGTCCCATTTTATGACTTTTCTTGCCATATTTGTTAAGCGAATCACCACAGTTGTTTAGTAACAGGGTTGTTAAATGAATTTGGTTTCCCCAGTAACTTTGCTTGTCAGAAAGGTCGCAAAAGGGAATCCCATGACCCAGGGACACTGCAACCCTTGGAAATGTGAATCCGTTATTGAGCATCCAAATGTAAATCATGTGACTATGGCGATGCTGCAAGTCATAAGTGAGAAATTGTCATCACTCACTTTTTTCAGTGCTGTTGTAACTTCAAATGGTCACTAAGTGAACTGTTGTAAGTCAAGGACTACCTGTATGCTTAAAGCTTGCAATTTTAAATAGATGGCATTCCATCACTTTGGGGCTTCCAATAAAGAACTTGTCTATTCTATCACATCACCAAGGTTTGTGATGCAAAAAAATCAAAATAACTAATTCTTCTGAATATTTATCTTGCTTGGTTGCAAGATCTACTTGTTTCCACTGCATTCCCACACCAAAGCCATTGATGCAGTGCGGCAAAGCGCTTGCTAGAACTCTTACACTGGCCTGTTGCACAGCTCGATGCTGTTTTAGGGGTTAAGAGGAAATGAAAGGTCACCCAGTTGGCTTACGTGCCTGACTAGAACAGATCTAGCACCTTAAACACTAAAAAAAAAAACCCACACTGCCTATCAAATGCAGGTACCAAACTGTTCAGGGCTTTAAAAGATTAAGTCCACTTTGAATTAGCTTTTGAATTAGCACTGGATGTCCTCTCGATTGGCACATCACTATAAATAGTATTTTTTAGCATCTGGATGGTCTATGTTATTAGGCAGAAACTGAGGCAAAACATCAGTGAGAGTTGTTAGTGATGTAGTCTTTTCTACTATCAATTAATTTCATTCGGTAAAATTTATGAGAAAAGGGAAAAAGAAATCTTCCTGTCATAAAAATACAAGGAATGCAGATTCTGGCATCAGTTATTTAAAGAATGAGGAGTGGCAACTGAGTAGCACCCAACAGCAGCTGATGTACTGTCTGGAGCCAGATGAAAGCTCCATGCTCAGCAAGCCAGAGGCATGAATCACACTTGACAAGGCACCGTGAGGCTTTTAAAAGGATGGACCATCACTCCAATTAGGAGACAAGCTATTTTCCTGATCATGACCACTACTGCCTAGACAAGGCAGCCTTGAGTGGCCAAACTTACACTCTGAAGGAACCACCCTGTTCAGGAGACAATGCATCTATCATTGTCTATACACGCATTCCCAGGTTTGGTAAAATGGTTAGTCCACTGTACATGCAGTACAACCACAGCCCTGAAAAAGCACCTTTTTTAAAACAGGATAACAGACTTAGAAGAGATCTTGGAGGCCTTCCAACCTCCTGCTCAAGGAGACACTACCATTTCAGACAAATGGTTGTACAATCTTTAAAAAACATCTGGTGAAGGACCAGGGGAGACATGATAGCCATGTTCCAACATTGCTGTGGCCCAAGATCAAGTGGTCACCTTTTGCAATCTTTTGACAAGCGAAGTCAATGGGGAAGCGAGATTCACTTAACAACCAGGTTACCAACTTATCAGCTGCAGTGATTCACTTAACAACTGTGGCAAGAAAGGTCGTAAAATGGGGCAAAACTCAGTTAACAAATGTCTCTTAACCAAAATTCTGAGCTCAATTGTGGTCATCAGTTGAGGACTACCTGTAAGCAGGGGTGGGATTCAAAAATTTTAACAACCAGTTCTGTGGGCGTGGCTTAGGTGGTAGGCATTGCTTGGTGGTCATGTGACTGGGTGGACATGGCTTGGTGGTCATGTTATTGGCTGGGTGTGTCCAACTCAATATCACTCACATCGAGGCATGGATCTCCTCTCCTGGCCTCTCATAACTGTGGGGATGCTGCAAGTCGTAAGTGTGAAAAATGGTCATAAGTTACTTTTTCAGTGCCATTGTAACTTTGAATGGTAACTCCACACAAGCAAAGTACCAGCAAAGGAGGGGAAAAAAACTCCAGAGACATTCCTGAGACAGGAAGTCTAGTCCTGCCAAGAATGTAATAAGTGTTAACGGAGAGGCAGTTTCTGTAAGCAACACGAGAATGTTTCCTTCCTGCCTTCCTCATAGGATTAGGCCAGTAATTTCTTCTAACAACCGGTTCTCCGAACTGCTTAGAATGTTAACAACCGGTTCTAGCGAATAGGTGCGAACTGGTAGAATCCCACCCCTGCCTGTAAGGCATATGTGCACACACCACCTTGTACACCCATTAATAATTCAGACATGACTTGGCTGCACCTCACTCACCTCTCCCAAATTAATTTTTAAAAATGTAGCAATTACCAAAATATCTTGGCCAAGGTCAACTTAATTTGTGTCTATCCCTGACATCTGGTGAACATTTCAGCTATTTTTATTTTAAATTCTCAAAATAAAATGTCCATGTAACACAAATTCTGCATGGAGTTCCCTTGAAGATGGCAGATGTTTAAAGTGTATTTTATACATTTACATACGTGTGCATACATACCTGAATTATTTAAAAAAAAAACTTTAGGTTGTCCTTAATTTACTGCCAATAACCTTTATTGAAGGATGATCAAATTCTCCTAAAAGGAAAAAAATTCATTCTCCCTCAGTACTCCACACTTAATAGAGTACCATCTTTTATTTTATTCATCCAACATCATTCCCCCCTTAAACCAATATTCCCTTAATGCAGGTTTCCCTTATACAGAATATGATCTTTCCCATGCACCCCTTTGCAATAATCTCAGTTCTCTTTCCTATATAGTCTGAGTGTCTTTAAAATAATAGTACAATATTTCAAATATGGCATCATACCCCAATCTGTGTAGCACAGTGGCTTATTCTCAATCTCTTTTACACAATTCCAAAGCTGCAATTTGTCTCCTTTTCCTTTTCAATTCCACGTTGAGAATCCTTCATAGAAAGAGTAATCCTTCTCTCTCCAAATTTAAGCCATTCATTTGATTTTTTTGATGGAAGCAAAGAGCACCACCTACAGCTCTGTTTCCTACAGGACAATCCAAACTACTTGTCGTGAAACACCCATATGAAACATCCAGGTGTTGAAACCGACTGACAATTTCCAGCATCCTGAATGCTGCAACTTTCAAATGATCACAAATCAGGACTTTTCAAAACTCGGCAGTTTCGTTTTTGTGAAAAAAAAAGAAAAAAAAAGTATGGATTAGCTTTGTGTTGCCTTTCAAGATGGGACTAAAAACTACAAAGCAATTTGAATAGATACCAACAAGGATTCCCCTTCAACTATAGATTTAGAAGAAACTGCCAATTAGGTGGCACAAAAATTTTGATAGTGGATGACATTAGTTCCAGCTTGATGGCCATTCTGCTTTTCATTCTAGATGCAAGTAGATAAGGGCATTCAATGATGGGAAGTGTGCTCAGAGAGCGGTTTCCATTAATTAGCTTATGGTACTCTGTTTGAGCCTTAACCAAAATAAATCCACAAATGTTGCAATCTCATCCAGATGGGAGACCTGCTGCATGCATCAATTCTCCATTTGCACAGGTATAGTTGGAGACACCTAAACTGGAAACTCTGGGAGCCATTCAAGATTGCTTTCCCTTCATCGAGCTGGAATGGTGGGCCTATTTGCAACTCCAATCTAAATACTTAAAAGATAACAAAGAATGGGGTATCAGCAGGAATAGAACTGAATTGGATGAAATCTTATTAGAACCGGATGAAAAGATGACAAAAAAATATACCAAGTTTTATTAGAAGTTAAATTAGAAGAAGAAAAAGTCAAAGAAACAATGATTGTATGGATGAAAAAATTTGGTTACAATATAAATTTAGATGATTGGCAAAAAATCTGGACCAGAAATAAAAAAATAACCCTAGCGATAACTTTCAAAGAAAATTTATACAAATTATTTTATAGATGGCATATACCTCCAGCAAGATTGGCAAAAATAAATTCAAAACTTTCCCCCACCTGCTGGAAGTGTAATCAAGAGAGAGGAACCTACTATCATTTATGGTGGAGTTGCAAACAGGCCCAAGAATATTGGCAAAAAATATGTGAATGGATGCAGGAAATATGTGAAGTGGAAATACACTTCAAACCGGATTTTTTTGTTAGGAATTAATACCAGGACATATGCTAAAGGAACTATGTACTTAATGATCCACATTTCCACTGCAGCAAGAATGGCATATGTGCAAAAATGGAAAAACAAAGATACTCCAAGTGAAGCGGAACTATTGAGGAAGATTACGTCATGCACAGAAATGGACAAATTAACAAAGGAACTAAAAAACAAAGAAGAAACAGACTATTACAAAATATGGAACAATTTTTATGGTTGGTTAGAGGAGAAAGATCCAGTAATCTTTTGAACGATTGGACTTAACGAGTGAAGGACAATGAGGGAAGCAAGCTTAGCTGTACCATGTTCCAAATGTAACGTATGTTTGTGTCTGTTTGTGTATTTATTCAATAAAAACTATTAAAAAAAAGATTGCTTTCCCTTCAATTTTTAGTGTTAAGAGCAAAATGAATACAAGACTGAAAATCAAATTCTATTACTGGTATTACTGCCATGAGTGTATATACAAACATGTTTTTTTAAATACCAAAGCATTGTGTTTCTGTTTATTTCTCAATAATCCCAACTTTCAATTCAGTGCAGTTTTTTCTATCTCCAAAGTATACTTATTTATACAAAAATACATAAAATTCCTTTTGGTAGATGGGTGGCCATATAAAAAATGTAAGGTTAAACACGACAGACAGACAATCCTTAACATTAGCTTGTGTGGATGTGGACAATACCCATTAAAATTCTCAAGTTCAAAAAGATTTCCAATAAATCTTGGCTATGCATAGCCTAATACCTCTTCACAGCCAACAAATTGGTTAGTATATGCCAATTGGCATAAATTAGATCTACAGAACACAAATGATTTCATTCCAAAACTGTTCACATTTTAGAATAATCCAGATCACCATTTAAGCACTCTCTACACAAGGGTACCTCCAAGCTGAAATACAGAAAAATAAATTATTTAAATAATAATGGCTAAAAGCAGTCAGGATGTCACAAATAAACAATCAGCTTTTATTTTATTTTTGTATTATAAAACATGTCAGATTTTTGGCAAATATTTTACAATTTTACTCCATCCTTATTTTAAGAGCCTGTGAACAAGTGTAGTTGGTTGCTCGGGGAAAATGGGGGAATGTTGGAAATAGAAAGATGAAATTTTAATGGACTTGCTAAAAAAAAAGGAAAGAAAAAAAAACCAGGGAAGAGTATCCCAGTCCCTCCCACCAAATTAAAAATCCAGTTTTTACATTTAATTCCACTATCCAAGGGACCATGGGATAAAGCAGCAGGCGAAACTCAGCAATTCTGCTGTGAAAAGCCATTAGAAAAAAGAAGGGGACATTCTATGCCTTTTTTTTAGTAGGGTCTGTTACGTTGATCATTTCTGAAGTCGTTTCTGGAAAAGAGGAAAACAATATTCAATTCTCACACTTAACTTCCTTGTATACAAAGTGCATAAAGCTAGTTGCTGCAAGTGGTTCCTAATAAGGATGTTGGTATCAGTCACAAGCAATAGACATGGAGTCAAACCACCAAGAAGTAAGGGGAAGAGGGAAACCTGGTCTAGTTGAAAGTCCTGTTCTTACAAAAAGCTTTCTGGTTTTCAACTTTGCCCCTAAATAAACTCAGAATATTGTAACTGGAAGAATTACAACAACTAGCAATACCAATAAGATATAGTCAGAAGTTTAAATCAGCTCTTAATTCCTCCCTTACCTATTTAAAGCAGACAAAAGCATAATACAGCCATTGTTATATTTTTTTAGGATTACCCAACAGATCCAGGCTTCATAACTGAATGTCATCCTAACTAAATGCTTTAGCATATCTCTCAAAAACTCTCCAAGTTTTTGCATATCTGCAAAGGAAGATCCATAAACAAAGCTACACCTACATCTATCTGTTCCACCAACAACTTCCAATATAGCTTAATAGTCATGACTTCTTAAGTAACACAGAAGGGCATATTGTGGGTCCTTTCAGCCATGTGGCAGGAAGAGAGTCTTTTCTGTGGTGGCACCCACCCTGTGGATTATTATCCCTAAAAATCGGATTGGTCCTGTCTCTGCTGGTTTTTTACAACTGGATGTATTAGAATGCAGAGACAGTTTATTAATGGGGTAGAACATGTGGCTTGATACTTTCACTATGCCAAAGCTTAGCTGTGCCTGGATGGGAACTTATACTGAAGAACAGCAGGAAGTAAATAAAACAAAACCATGAAACTAAAGGTAAGTCTTTTGAGGAATTTACAATAAACCCAGACAGCCAGTGCCCTGAGGATTTAAGTTTAGACAAATGTGCAACTGGCTATTAATGGTCCAGGAGCAACCATTATTCTAAGAAGCTAAGTCAGCCAACACAAATCCCCACTTTTTATCCTCATGACTATCCTATGCAGCAGATTATTCCAACAGAACAAGCTGCCCAGTGAGCTTCAGGAACCCAGCTCACTTCTACCACTACCCCATTCTGGCTTATGACAGAAGCATATTTTATTCCCAAATGTTTCTGGTGTGACTAAAACCAAAAGTACAATCAACCTCTCCCTGAAAATCTGATCCCTGGTTTCCTTATGAATCACTCTTTTGAGCCTGTCTCTTGATAGGTAGGTTGGCATTCTAGAATGAACTAGGCAGCTTCCACTGCGGGTCGGTCTCTGGAGGCCTCCAAACTTTCTTTCTCTATTACTGAATTTTAATCTAATATATCTGCCAATTCTCTGCATCATTTGGAGAAAAAACACACTTCTGTATTTCTGTAAAAATTCAGTACCAACCTTCCTCCCATTTTGCCACCGAAGCCACCACCACGGCCACCACGGCCTCTGAACCCCCGATCACCTCCAAAACCACCTCTACCACGGAAATCTGTGAAGAAGGAAGATAAAACAAGAAATCCTGAATGTCACTCCAGCCAACAACATTCCCCATTTTTGAATGATAGAGTTTTCACGCACCACCTCCAGAGGGACGCCCATCATCCGGTCTGGGCTCATTACACTGATTGCAGGAATTCCGGCGAGCAAAGTTCATATTTCCACAGCTCCTGAAAAAGACCAGGAAACACCTCTCAGTAATGGCTAAGAGACTAAAAATGAAAGTAAGGGCTATATAATACATTTTATACAGGTAGTCCTCGACTTAAGACCACCATTGAGCCCAACATTTATGTTATTAGCGAGACAGTTGTTAAATGAATTTTGCCCCATTTTATGATCTTTGTTGCCATAGAAATCACTGCAGCAGTTAAATTAGTAATATGGTTGACAAGTGAACTTGGCTTCCCCATTGACTTTGCTAGTTAGAAGGTTGCCAAAAGTGATCACGTGACCCTGGGCACTGCAACCATCAGAAATATGTCAGTTGCCAAACATTTCAATTTTTATCACATGACCATGGAGATGCTACAGTGGTAGTTAAATGTGAAAAATGGTTGTAAGTCACTTTTTTCAGTGCGCTGTAAGGTCAAACAGTCACTAAATGAACTGTATAGGACTACCTGTACAGCCCTAATTTAGAAACATTGATTTTTGCCTCTTCATCTTATTAGACTCCAATTCTCAGTAAACTTTAATAGTATTGGTACAGCTACTGAGTCCTGAATCAAACAAAATAAAGGAGAAAAAAGTACAACTGCCCAGGAACAAGATATTTGAGTTGCCAAATGGTTCTCTGACTGAAATCTACAGCATCTGACAGAATCTCACTAATCGATCTATTATTGAAAGGGTCGCCCAGGGTCCCATCTGTTTAATGTTTGAGTGAGAAACCACTAGGGATCTGCAGGACTGCACTACAGAAAATCTGGAGGAAAAAAAAATATTTAAAGATGGCAACGGCAAGCTACTTCTATGATGTTGCCTCAAAAATGACATGGACTGGTCCATGAGATCAGCAGGAAGACAGCTCAAACAGACAGAAACTAGCAATGTCTGAGTGAAAGGTCAAACCCTTCTAGTTAAAGATACCAGATTACATAGGCTTCAACCTCCATGTTTCAGCAATCTGAAAAGCTACTTATGAAATGACAATTTGAGGATCCTTTGGTAGTGCAAACACTTTCCTTGGCTACTGTCAGATTCCCTGTTCCATTTAAATTATTTTAAAAATTCTTTTCATTGGAAAAATAAAGTTAGCATGCTGCAAAACATCTAGCATCATTTTATTTCCAAGAATGAACTTGGAAATAAAAGATTCTTAGGAAATAAAAATGATGGGTAGTTGCAACCAAGTGCTTTGTTTGAAATCTTGTACAGAATAAAGATGTAGATAAATCAGATGGTTTAAGCAACCTCACTACTTTATATTCTGGATTCTTTTTTCTTATGGGTGATCAACCCCTATACCCATAGCAGCCATTTTGTGAACAGAGAAGCCTTTTGTGGCAGCCATTTGTGGTGGGTTCCCATGCTACCTTTTCAAAATTCCAACTGTATTTATTGCCCTAAATTATCTACTTTTAAACTAAACTAGGCAATTCTAGGTTACCTCAATATGAGACTGAAAGTGACTTACGGATTAGGACAAACCCAATCACCACTTTTGGGTTCTCCACCTCGGCCCTGGAAACCCCCACCTCTTCCAAATCCCCCTCCACGTGAACCTGCAACCACAATGATATTACAATTAAAGCAAGGAAATGGGTATGTGGCCCTTATGGCAAAGACTCACAATATGCAGTATGAATAGCCTCTGACATAAAAGTAGACCAATATGTACCAGCTGTTTGGTCAGGGGTAATCATGAAAACAGGTTGGACTGAACTGTCGCTCCCATTCTGAGAGAGAAACTCAGATGAACAACCCAAAATGGAACTGTACCACTGGACTACCACGTAAAAGGGATCTGGGATCTGTTACTACCTCGGCGTCCACCTCCACCTCCACCACCTCCTCGCATGAATTCTGGCCGCCTGGTTGCGAAGGAAACCCTGATAACACTGCCATTGAATTCTTTTCCTGTAGGGGGAAGAATAGGGATCAAGAATAAATCTAATGGCCAACTACAACAAGGAAATGCAGTATTTAAACAATGAATCCAAAAAACTACACTCCATACAAAACTGATAACAGTGCAGAGTTCGCTTCTGCTTAGTCACATTTTATAAGGCGATCTTCCCTAATCTGGTGGTCCATCTAATTGACTGAACTTCAGCGCTGGCCAGGGAAACTGTTTCCCACCCATGCATTCCATTTCCACAGAACCCACCCTTGTTGTAGCAGTAAGAGCCTTCATTATTTTTTAAACATTTTATCTGTATACCACCCAGAGTCCCCTCTATGAAGGAGATGAGCAGTTTCCAAATATGACAGAGAAATAAATGCATAAATAAATTTGGCTTAACAATTTCACGAACTTTGCCTATGATGAGACATTTTGGTGCTCATGATTTAAGTGGTTGGCAAGCCCTAATGGGATAATCTTACCATCAAACCAGTCAATGGCAGCCTTAGCAGATGGAGGATCATCAAAAGACACTGTTGCTTCTCCCTTTGGCTTGCCAGTATCCTTGTCTGTATATAGATTTATCATAAGTTTACCTGTCTTTTTGTTTGTCTGAGAAAAAGAGAGAGAGAAAAAATTATTTTTACCATCCATGTAAGAGCCAAGCAATCTCTAATAATGGTGAATTTTGCCATGAACAGGAAGATCACTCCTCCAATTCTATCATCCTTCGCTGTCCAAAATCTGTTCCTTCAAAAGGTCATCCCCTCTTTCCTGCTGAACTGTATTGTTTGGAACAGTTTACCAGAACACTTATGCAATGCTATCTCTTCCTTCATTTAAATCTTTCCTCAAAGCCCACCTTTCCTATGAAAGTTAACATGAATGCCCACTGTAGCTCAGATGAAACAGCTTTCCTTTTTACATTGTCTCCACTTGCCTCTCCTTAAACTTGCTCATGACCAACTTTAGACTTGATGCTCCTTGAAGTAAGGATCTGTCCTTACTTCCAGATCTGCTGATAGAATGTATAAACAAACAGAACACTATGGCCTATTTTAAACCCTCAGCCCTCAAATTTCCTGGGTCATCAACTGTAACAATACAGAAAGGAAGCAACCTAGAAAATAACCTATAGAAGTATGACAGAGACCTAATAAGTGAATATACTTTGCAGTTCTCCATTTGGGAAGTATTGTGATCTATGGGTAGTCCTCAGGTTACAACAGCCATTGGGAATGGAATTTCTATCACTAAATCTCCTCCACCCATATACCCTCCCCAGTCCCTCTGTTCTCACACTGGCACACCCTACATACCCTCCCTGACCCAGGTCTCTAGCACTCCTTGCGCCCTCCCTGATCCACACTGCTCACTCTCTCCCTAACCCACATACCTCTTCCACACCCCCTAGTACCGGACCCATGCCTCTCTCCCCCCTCACACTTCCTCTGCACTTCTGTAGCTCCCTCCCCCACCTGGAAGCAGCTACTTAACTGGCTGCTGGCTTAGGACCTTCAGCTTCCTGCCAGCTTCCCCAGACTTTGGTTGCCAAAAGCCAGTTGGAAGTTGCTTCAGCTAATAATGGAGGAATTTGATTAACAACGGCAACTAGGACCATAAGGATTACCACTGCTAGCTATGGGATCCTGCTTTATGACCATATCACTTGGTGATGAAAATTCTGGTCCCAATTGTGTCAAAAGTTGAGGACTACCAGGATACTATTACTAACCCAGACCCAATAGAAGAAACCACTTTACACTCATCAAGACGGGGAACATGGATAATGGCTGCTTCACAGTACTGGAGGTCTGCCGGATTTAGAGATCTGCTAAATCTGAATCCAATTAAGCATCTTTTGTTAGAAATACTAACTGCCTTTTAATTCAAGCTCACATTCTGATAGTCCACATAATTTGAATGTGTCTCAATACTGTTTTTATCTATTTAAATATTTTGGTTCTGCACTGATATTCTTTTTTTAAACAGGTACTCCTCCTTGTTCTTCTGTTAGCCTGTATTCTTAGCTGATATGCCTCCCTTTTTACCACCTTAAATACCTTAATAACACCGATTTGTTTGAAGTAATCAGCTACTTGTTCTGGTGAAACATCCTCTCCAAGTCCTTGTACAAAGATGGTGTTATTATCAGAATTGTCAGACTCCGAATCTACATTGAAGAGAGCAGAAGCTATGCAAAGTATCACAGCCTTTTTTTCAAATGTCTAAGAAAGTTCATTTCTTATGTCAACCAGCGAGTCTTTATAATTTCCCCCCTCTGAGCACTCAAGAGAATTAAATCAAGACATTTAAACTGCTTCAAGTTGAGGAAATGCATATACACTATCGATGCAGAGAAACCAAAAGCAAAGAACTACCCATGTTTATCTTAAGGAAAACCATTATGAATAATCCACTGTTTAATACAATTTTTAATCAGAAATATTAGCATTGCTAAAAGGTGTACAATTGTGCAAAGACATTTTTCACCCAATGCTACTTGTGGCCGCGAACAACTAACAGTTTAGAACATTATAGATTCTAAGTACAGCAACTGGACTGTTAAATGGATAAATGCTTTTTGCAAGAATTTGTTTTCAATCACAATTTTAAATTTGGACCAAGGCATGTAAAGGCTATCTTCTCCTATATGAGCCTGATTAATTGTCTACTTCGGAGGCAATATACATTAATTCCAGAAAAGCACCACCATGAAAAATGACCTGTCACTAAAATTCTTTTCCACAAACTGATGGCATGCATATATTGTAATTATCAATTCAGAAGTCAGCTAGACAAGTCATTTGCAAAATTGTTTATTTATGTGCCACTATATTTGATCTCTACTTGTAGTAGTTTGTTTTTGTCAATTATTTGTCTTTTAACAGATATTCTTCTTTGGAGACTTTTTCATTAAGCATTTTGCTATTTAGTTCAAAATATCAAACAAATAAATAGTTAAATGAAAAGTTACCATTCACCTTGAACAAAGAATCATTTGCTATTATGCATCTAAGGCATCTTTTCAAATAACCCCCTTTATTGGAATTAAAAATTCAAAAAATGTTTTGGTATGTAATCCTGCTATTCAACAGTAAAAGATCAACTGAGGCCATTCTAATGTACTTCTTTGGATTCTGTACAGCATATAGGAAACCTACATTTTACCAAAAAAATCATATTCATTAAGATTAGAAAACAAAAGCCATCCTGCTCTCATCAAGTAACTCCAGCATCCCTTTTCTCCAATAGTGATAAATCAAATGGCTCTAGAAAGGAGAGCTAAAACATAGCAGCCATTATGTGTGTGCACCTTGAATCTAGTCTGTCCTCCTCTTTTTGTCTTAAAGCCATCTAAGCCGATGCATTTTATCAAACATAAATTCATCCCTTTCATTTTAATTGATTTTGTTACCTATCTACAGTATTCAACAGGGAACCAAGAATTTTTTTACCCATTCCCTTCCTATCATTCATGGTATTTAGTAATAGTACAAATTGTTTTGAACCAAAGGAAACCACCAGTCCTGCTAATTCAGAATTGTCTTTGTTGACTGAGATGGCAGATTGTGCTAAGAAATGATTTAATAAACCATGATTCACGAACTACAATTGTCAAGTTTAAACAGTAGGCTTATCTGAATTTGGTTTAGTGCAGGGGTATCAAACTCAAAGCCCAGGGCCTGGGTTTGGCCCGCGCGGTGCTTAGATCTGGCCTGCGGGCCCTGGAAATAGCGAAGGGCTGGCCGATGATGCCTCTGCCAGAAAAAACAGCAAGCTGTTTGGGAGGGCTGCAGGTAGGTCCTCCCGAGCTCCGTTTTCAATGGCAGAGGGTTGCAGGAGGCCGTCACAGCTGAAAACGGGGCCCGTTTTCTCTGGGGCCACCACAGTCACCCCCGACACTGGCCACATCCACTCTGCCCCCCCCTTAAGGTCAAATACAACCCTGATGCGGCCCTCAATGAAATCGAGTTTGACACCCGTTTAGTGCGTTACATGAATCTAGATACTCTAGTATTAGTCCTCCAGGATCTCAGGATAGTTTCATTGCTGGCATTTCCTGATAGGGCTGGGAAAGGAATTCCTAGCAGCATATGTTCAATGATTATTCCAATTTGCCCTAGTTTTATTCCAGTATAATTAAAGGATTACTAAAGGTGCCAACAAAACAAGAATGACTTCATGAAGAAGATGGCTGAGTTAACTGCAATTTTATCTTTTCCGAAATACTATGAACAATCCTGACCAAGTCTGCCACAAATTTTGGGAACTGGCCCAAGGCATCTGGATGGCACCAGACTGCGAAAGACTACCTTATATAAAACTAAAAGAGACAATCATAAAACTGTGTATCATACCAGTATTGGCTTCTACATTTACCTGCATCTGACTTTGGCCCAAAATCCCTTTGACCTGTGAAACAGGAAAAAAAAAGCAATGGGCGTCTAAGCAACACCACACACAAAGGAGAATCAACTATTCAGTCTTGATTTAATTAATAAGATATGTGAAACCAAGAAATTGCAACTAAGAATGACACAAGATTTTGCCCAAGAAGAAAACCAATTATGGTCTCTAAGCTGAAGAGTGCCACATAGGTTTATGCTGGCATTTGCTTGTCTTGTAGTTGCTGTTGGTCCATATAACTAAGCTCTTTGCCACAAAAATTTTCTCACTAAGACAATGTGCTTAGAAGATTTTTTTTTTTGTAGATGCCATCTGAAGCCAACTATGAGTTGCCAGAAAAATCATTTCATGCAATTGGGAAATAAAAAAACAAAACCAGGAATCTCATTTTAAAAAATGTATTATAAAAACTTTAAAAAAAAAAGCTAAGCACACACACACACCAGCCTCAGCTCAAACAGGGAAAAAAAATCAAATGCTTCTAATGGATAGAAACATGAAAATACAGTATTCGGTGGCTCGTTAGGGGTTGGGATATTTTAGCACCTTTTAATATAGAGGTTTCCACTTTAATATTTTTTTGATGCTCAGGACTTACCACCATAAATTTTGAAGCCACCTCGGTCACCACCACTGCAGAGGAAAAATTGAAGAAATGATTTCTTCTTTAAGTCTTGACATGCTGAGCCCAAGGCTCAAAAGCTGCACTTACTGAAAGTTTATTTACTGCATGTTCTATAAAAATAGTCTAATTTGTAGTATATACTTTTTTTTGCACCACACAGATTAAACAAGGAAAATAACTTTCTGTTCATGACTATAGTGTAGATGACATGATTATAGATGGCTTTTTTTTTACAAAACCCCCAACATCCTACTGAGTATTTCACTGCAGAATTCCTCTTGCTCTCATATAGTGTCAAACGTCCCAACAATGTGGTAAGACAGTTAAAGTGAAAACTGAATGCTTGCTTGAAATGAAATTGTATACATGGATTCAAATCCCACTGATCTTCAGTTAAGAACTAGAGCACTCTCTTTCAGCCTTACCTACCACAAAAAACTGTTGAGAACATTCGATTTAAAACAATATGCACTGCTTTGAGCAAGAGGGAGGAGAAAAGCCATCCTTAGTTACTTAAAGGCCAGTTTAAAAAAAGGCAAAAATATCTAAATTTTAAAGAGAAAAAAAATTCTACCCAGGTTTCTTTATTATCTTTATGTATTAATAAAGACATGTGAAAGATTTTCAGATAATGTGCAATCACTAATTGATTCATTTCATTACTTACTTGAGATTAAATTCCCAGAGAGCAAGGCAAAAATATCTCAAGGCCAAATCTGGCATCCTTGCATTACAGTACTATTACACACCATGTCTGCATCAAATGAACCAAGTAATATGGACAGAATCAGGTACAGTAAAGCCATTTTAGTCTGGGGAATTTTAAGCATGAATCTTTGGTTCTGCGGTATTAAGAATACAATGAAGTTCTACAGTATTAAGAATAGGATTAAGGCTATCAGAAAACAACAGGAGGTAAGTCTAGATACAATGAGTTCCAATTATTTTTTATATAAACAAAATTCTATATATACAAAACTATTCTCAAAGGCAAAATAAGGTTGTCTAAAAAGGCAGAGTTGTTCGCTCAACATTACAGAATGGTTCAATTTAGTTAGCAACACAGAACATAAAATTATATACTATTATAAATTGCTATTTTAACACTCACGGCCTACTATGTTTCTATCCCTCTATTTGCTTATCTCCTCTGCTTTCCATCCAAATTATAGCTAAATGTTCTTCTCCTCTTGGTCTGCTGTTATTCTCCACCTCCTGATCTGGCAACATGTTCTTCTTTATCTCAAACAATAGCTATTCATTTTCTTTGGCTGTGCTTTGTACTGGTAAGACATTGCTGGAACGCCACCAAACAGTTTTAGAAGTGTTAATTCTACAGCTGAATAAATGAATGCCATAAACACTTCACATTTATATAGTTTAGGGAAAGATGCTTATCCTGGATATTATTAGCATGTGCTTAGAGCACATATGTGAACAGATGACAGCACATCAAGAAGGATGTGGATTTTAATATAGCAGAAACCTTTACACTGAGAATTGAGCAACCTATAAATCCACAAGCACTTAATTTGAAGCCTCAAGATTGGGTTAGCTAAATATTTCAGACTTTTAATTTTTCCCCCACGTAGGGATAGTTAAAGGGGAAAATGTAAGAGTTAACTCTACAACATTTCTGGGAACATTTGGCCCTGTCATTCTACCTATCCACATTCCAGATCTTAAAATATTAGTTGTCTTTCAAGTGGTATCATAGCATCAGTAGCCAGAATCACAGCAGCTCTATATAGGACAGAACTAGGATGCATATCCTTTAGGCCAAAAAATAATACTCCATTTCATTCCTATTTTAGCTACCCTCTTCATGTCCACGTCTATTTGCTTTTGCCAATTCTAAAACATTTAATTTAATTCTGCACATTTCGAGGTTGCTTGTACCTTCTGTAGAATAATTTGTGCAAGTCTTAGTAATTCTCATTTAAGTCAGAGTTGCAGATGGGTAAGAATACAGTGCCAGTTAACGCAGTTAAAGAACCAAGCATCCAAATACTATATTAATTGTCTCTATTATTTTAAAATACCCACTACATAAAATGAAGTTTCACAATGGAGGTCAACTGTGTTTTTTAGGTATGTACATACAAGTATTCCTGTCTTATTTACTATTATGTACACTAATGATTTAGTGCTTCAATGACAGGCTGATACTGATTGCAAACAAAAGCTAGCATTCTCTTGTTGATTTATGCATATTCTCAGGTTATATTTTTTGCACTGTTATCTGATTCTCAGTTTGATTTGTTTTGTTCCCTAGAATATTATCATCCACATTTAGACACATTTGCACTTTTTCAAGCCACTTCATAAATTTACTTTGCAGACAAAATATATGAAGTCACTGGACTTGGTGGTCTCTCATTATTATTTAGTCTAAGATATTTTAAAAACTGCTGATGAGGAAAATGCAACTTAAAAAAATAAATTATTAATAATTGCCATCAAGCATGTGAATGTGATTCACGTTTCTCTGGTTCCAAGTAACAAGGCAAGGCAAAAAAATGTAGGCTTTTTTGGCATTTTTATATAAAACATCTGGCTTGTATCAAATTATATCCCTAATACAGCTAGTCCTGTTTAGTTGAAGCCCTTGATATCTTTAGACGGCACTGCCAGGAGTTGGGGAGTGTCAGCATGCAAAACATGCACTTTCATCACTGAGCTATGACCTCACATTAATTTTAAGAGGCATCATAATGTCAACTATATTAAGCGATCCAGTTAAACAGTCAAGAAAAGAATTTGAATGGCAGAATACTTAAGGGAGGAAAAAATAGAGGAGGAAGTAAACATCCTCCCAAAACCATCTAGATATAATGCTGTTTTTCCGAATCCAATTTAATAAATCAGATTAAGAATTGCTTCCTTTTTTGTAACATATGTAAGACATGTGCCATTTTATTTTTAATTTTTTTTTGTAAAGAGTAATCAGTGGTTGGATAAAAAGCAAGAGATCAATAGATTGAAGATGAGGAGAACTTGTGAACAATCAATAAGAGATGTTTTTGCATCCATTGTAGGTCCAACAAGTGTATTTACCCTACACCTGATAAAAAATACAGAACAAGTGATCCTGCTTCAGTTTCTGCCACCTTGTTCGTTCCATATACAGAGGTAGCAATAGACTGATTCAGCACTTATCTATTCTATATCAACATGCATGTTGAGCATGGCCTACCCAGGTTCAATCTTCTAATTTATTTTGAGAAAACAGCTTTCATCCATTTCTGTTTCACAATACAAATGAGGGGCTATCTAATATTTTTAAATGCAAATTTCCTATACCATTTTGATATCCATTGTTTTACTTCTGAGGCAGTTCTCAAAACTTGGATGAGATCTGTTATACCCAGAATGCCAAACAACAAGGCTTCATTTGCTATGTTCTGCTTTGAAATCCCCCAGCCAAAACCCTGAGGTACAATTTAAACCAAATCAGACATTGGCTAGAATAGGCATTAACATCAGTTTCAGAATGAATAATTTGCTTTTTACTTTATAGGGATGGCAGTCTTAAATTCAATTCTGATAAAAGTCTCCTCTGGTTCCTTGCACATACAGAAGGTTAGGGAGGCATAGCCTTTCTGGCAGTGACCCATGTGCTATAGCATCTTTATTCTTGAGAGATTTTGGGTTTTCTTTTCAGCATTTCAGAAAATGGTTCCAGTATGTTAGCAATGAGGGTTGACTGCTTTGTTTTGTACATGTTAAGTAGTAGTTCTTTTTTATTATTATAGTTTTAGTTTTCCTTTTTTCTAGATTTGTATTTCCTTTTTTATGTTATGTAGTATCCAGGCTATGGATTGGGACAGGCTACAAACATTGCAAACAAACACAAACATACAGCACAGAGCAAAAAAAACAACAGGGAAGTTGATAAAAGCAGACTTTCTCCTGGTCAGTGCAGAAAATTCAAAACTCAATTGGCCATATACACCTCTCTTCCTAACTCATTCCATTCCTAACTTTATTCCATCAGGTTCAAATGATTCAAGTTAAGGCAGCTGAGATGTCAATGAACTGTAACTGCACACTGAGGATCTACCCTTTGGACACAAAATCAAATACAATGCAATGATGCTACCCAAATAGAATATAGAAAATATTCTATTTTCAGATATCTGTTAAAAACAATGCTGAAACAGAACTGCAAATTCAAAACAAGTCGTATCTACTGCCTTCACACCTCCCTCCAAACTCAGGCGTAAATACAACTGTACACACTTGTTGCCTCATCTGTAAGTTAAGTTCAGCTGGCAAATAGTGTGTAACTTGGTAATTTAAGCTTAGCATATCCCAATAAGAGACTGCTTCATCCACATGAAAAAAACCTTAGAGAACCGAGTTAAAAGTAAAACATGATATTGTTTCCTGGCTACTTGTAGCTGGACAACCCTGAATCTAACTAATAGAGCAATTGCTAATAGAGCAATCATCACAAAGCCAATCTTATAGTTTAGCAGCATGGCATGGAAAAATTTATTTCAAAGTATTGTAAAAGGCTCAGGAACAGCGGACAACAAAATCTTCAGCAATCCCACTTCTCAGATGCTAATGAGGAAGAGCAGTTGCCTCTCTTGCATGTATACCTGGGTGGGATTTTTTACTGTTTTAATTATTTTAATTAATGTTTTAATGTTTTATTGTTATTTATTCTGACTTGTTATATTTAATGCTTGTTTTATGTAAATTTGGTCCTGTTTTATTGTTAGCCGCCCTGAGTCCTTAGGGAGAAGGGCGGCATACAAGTCGAATAAAACTAACTAACTATTGGCATAAAAGAATAAAGGATACCTGGCACAGAAAAAAGCCTGGCACAGAATAGAATCTCAAATATCCTTTTTCTTTTATTAAAAAAATATTTTAGTGTTCAATTACAAAAGGTAGTGTTTTCTGCATTCCTGATCAATTCTTTGTATGAGGATAAGTATAGGCTGGATTATATGTTATACTAAGCAATGACTTTTAAGTAATAGTTTTTAGTTTTTAGTAATAGTTACTAAATAGAGGCTACAATGACTGGATCCAAACCTGAACACTATATGCCATCACATAGGTTATGAGTAAATTCTAGCCATGATGGCTAGTTTTCTATACCATGTTAAGCCTAAACTAAACAAATCATGAATGGCTTAGTAGGCTCATGAATCAGCCAGAAAGATAACCTAGATTAGTATTTGGGGACTTGAATGTTTAGTGCAGTTCATTAGTATTCACATTTCAGGAAGAAAAAGTACTCCTTCAAGTAGTTTTTAAGAGCATTCATCCAAGCAAGCAAGGAAAACAATGGACTAAACAGGTATCTTAATCCATTTCTAGCTTCTAGGTTAAATCTTTTACCTCATGCCAGACATAGTATTTCTGTTGTCAGAATCAAATCTGCTTCCACTTCGTGGGCCCCCATAGCCTCGGTTATCATCTCCATATCTATTTTTTTCACGACGATCATCTAAGGAATTTCAAAGCAATTATTCTTGAGTAGATTAAAGTAAGTGACTAATTAGTTTAGAATTACACACACACTGAATAAATTATACTATTAGGATCTGAAGATGAAAAAAGATTAGAACTCCATTCCGTCAAAATTTCTTAATATTTTAAATGAATTTCTTTCAATCAATTAAACTGGTAAATACTGAAATACTTGTAGAGGGAGAGAAATACTTATTTGGCTTTGGATGTTACATATGTGCCACAGCAGGCGAGATAATAGAATAGGCATTTTGGCCTACATGAGAATAAAAAGGCATGCTAATCTCTAACGTAAAAAAAATAAAATAAAATAAATAACCCAGTAAGAAGAGGAACTAATATAATTTAATAAACTCTTATCATAGTACCTGCTTTAAAAAATCAACTGGAAGGAAGCAACTCAGTAGAACTGCCAATATTATTTCTTCATGTCATGCCCAAATCAGAGGAAAGATAATGCAGCAACAAGATGCAGTTGACCCATACAACTATTTATGGTTATACTCTTAGCTATTTAAACTATATTTTTTGCAACCTCTGGGTACTAAAATCCCTCAGTTTCTATAACGTTTACCACAATGCTTTGTTCTGTAAAATGTATCTGTCTGGACTCCATGCAGTGCCTACCTTGCATGTTGGGTCCATAGCTTTCTTTCTGTTGTGTCTGGTATGACTGCTGGTTCTGACCATATGAGCCTTGTTGCTGGCTGTAGTTTGGCTTCTGGTTGAATGAGCTTTGTTGCTGCTGCCCATAGCTCGGCTGAGGTGGCTGATCATATGAGCCTCGATTTTGGCTGTATCCTGACTGCTGGTCATATGAGCTTTGCTGTCCCTGCTGGTTATAAGTTGATTGTTGATCAAATGATCTTTGTGGTTGTTGGTCATAAGATCCTGGCTGCTGGCTGTAGCCTGAAGACTGATTGTATGAACCTGGTTGCCCATAGGTGGATTTCTGGTCATAGGAAGACCTTATATTGAAGCAAACAAGAAATTAACTGCACTCTCTCTTTTATTCAGAAGTGCATACAATGATAGAGACAACTTTCCTGGTCTTATCCATTCAAAGAATGTCAAAATCACCAGATACAATCAAATAGAATAATAAAGAAAAAATATGCCATCAAGTTCTATTTCCTTGTCAGTACAGGAACCTGAACTAAAACATCCGTAACAAATCAACATTCAACTTCTGCTTGGAGACCAAGCAAAGGGGAGGTAAATATTTCACAGCTGACTTTGAAAGAATCTTTGCTCATACCTAAGTTTACATGTGTTGCTGATGTCTATGAAATTCAACTCCTGAACTGGATCTGTGCATTAAGTCAGACTTAAGAATGTGAAGATTATTAACTACAAAGTTATAGTCATGTCTATGTTTTCTTCCTTCCAAAGTTTCTTGAAATAATGACTGCATCCCTTCAGTTAGATTCGCCAAAGCTCCCTCTCAAATTTCTGAGGTTGTGGTTTGGATAGAAAAGGGAGAGCACACAGTTCCCCCAGACATTTTCTCTCCTCCCTGATCAAGTTTTGAAAATTATTGGTTAAAGCCAAAAAGAATATATGGTATCAACTGATAATCCAATCAAGTAGGAAGTAGGAAGAATTAATATAATTAGACTCCAATAAAAACAAAATGAATGCCAGCTGTCCCCAACCTTTTTGGATCTGCCAACTGGCAGTGGCGATGGTGGGGAAAGGATGGTTATACGTGAGCAATATAATCCTGGAAATGTGCAAATAAAGCTTTGCATGATCACCCGCTGCTTGCACAGCCCGGTTCCCAACAGGCTGAAGACCCAGAGGTTGGACACCCCTGGTTTAGACTACTTCCTATATAAAACCAATTTAGAAAATATAAAAAAATGTTTGTAACTTTGAAAGCAATTTATCACCTAATCTGGTCCCATGTTGTTCAGACCTTAAATAACACAGGGTACCAATAGAAAAGAACACAAAGTCTTACCTTGCCAACGTGTTTTAGGAAAGGGGATGTATCAACTATTCGTTCATATGGTCTAGAAAATTCACTGCAGACAAATCAGTTTGTTCATACAGTGTTAAGAAAGCTAGGATTATGAGCTACTGACAAGGAAAGTTTAGTAAATCTAGTTTTTCAATCAGAATCATCAGCAAATTCTACTCAACATGAACATTGAAAAGTCCAAGTCTCAGAATCAAGACTACCATTAAATTCAAGAATGAGATGATAAAGGTTAAATTTTACACACAGTCCTTGATTTATGAGGGTAATTGAGATGATAATATCTATTGCTAAGTAATGTGATTGTAAAGCATGGCCACTTTGCTTAGCAATGGCAATCCCTGCAGTTCTAATTGTTGTGATTAACCAAATCCCATCCTTATTAAGCA
Source organism: Naja naja (assembly GCA_009733165.1). NCBI lineage: Eukaryota > Metazoa > Chordata > Lepidosauria > Squamata > Elapidae > Naja > Naja naja. The sequence goes on along the minus strand of CM019148.1, from coordinate 22,036,082 downwards.
ACGCAACTTCCTGCAGGCTTCTCAAAACCAAAGTCAGTGGGAAACTGGCAGGAAGTTGTAAGCCCCAAGTTGGCTGGCTATCTGGCAGGTAAATGGCTGCTGCTGGCTGTGTGAGGCTGTGTGACAGATGTGACGTGGGTTAGGGAGACTGCATGAAAGTGTGCAAGAAGTGCAGGATGGGAAGTGCAAGGCATGACATGGATATATGCAAAGCATGGCACAGGTGTATGTGTGGGGGACTGCAGGAATGGGGGAGACTTATCCCAACAACTTGTCACCTTCCTTACCAGTTTCCCCATTGACTTCCTGGGGAAACTGGCAGGGAATGTTGCAAATGGTAACCATGTGATTGCAGGCCACCGAAACCGGTCATAAATGTGAGCCAGCTGCTATGGACCAAGACTGTAATTGTGTGACCCTGGGGGTGCAGGGACAACCAGAACTCTGAGGACTAGTTGTAACCACCATTCATTCAGTGACATCATAACACTGAGCAATCACTAAAAGAATGGTGAAGGGTTGAGGACTACTTGTATGTTGTTGTTTTTAAAACACATATGCACCTTGATTTAGCTAGTATTTATATTAAATGTTGTATTACTCTTCCAGATGCATTCATGACCTCAACTAGAACATGCATTATACATATTGCGTCTTCTAGCTAATCCAGGCAGCTGGTAACAATAAATCAAATAAAATGCTACCTTGTTTCCCTGAAAATAAGATCTTGTCTAAATATTTTTTGGGCTTCAAAATAAGTACTAGGGCTTATTTTCAGGGAAGTACGATTTCAAGATCAGTCTGGCTGGGTGCTGCGCTGCGCCGGCACGCACAGAAAAGGCGGCAAGCACGCAGGAACTGACAGTATCTGGCAGCAGCTGCAGCCTGCTGGTCCCTTAGTCAGCGCACTCTTGCGCTGCACAGCCTGCACAGCACAAGTGAATTGATTCCCTGTCCAAGCAGCAGACAGAGGCGCGGGGGAGAGGCAGATGATTTGGGCGTGCCGCGCAGGCTGTGGGAAAGCAGTCGGTGGGCCAGAGCAGCTGGACAGCTGCAGAAGGCTCATATTCACACAGTGGCAGCAGATGGAGGCAGAGGTGTGGGGTGGAAGGCAGATGATCTGGACACACTGTGTGAGCCGCTGACAAGCCAAGAGACACTAGGTGAGCCTCCTGTGGTTGGCCTCCTGCTCCACCCTGACTCTTGGCTTTCTGCAGTCCACGCAGCGTGTCTGGATTGCCTGCCTCTTGCCCCACGCCTCTATCTCCATTTGCTGCTGGTGCCGCTGCGCAAACATTAGGCTCCCATGGCCACCTGCCCACTCCGGCCTGACTCTCAGCTTTCCCATGGCCTGCACTGTGCGTCCAGATCACCTGCCCCCCCCCGCCTCTGCCTGCTGGACAGGTAATCAACTCACCTGTGCTGTGTGGGCTGCGACTAGCCATGCTCAATCCTCTTCACTAGGGCTTATTTTGGGGGTACGGCTTATATTAGGCACACACTTAAAATCAGGCTAGGGCTTATTTTTGTGGAAACATGGTACTGAAATCTTGACCCATTTATGAGCTCTTATTTTCCTTAGAGTGTTTTCCCCACTGATTTCCTAGACAAAAATTAAATGTAATAGTCATACCAACCAGAGGTAAAAGATATATTGGATTTTGTCTGTTCTAGCCACTATTATCTCCAACCCATAGAAACCAATCATTTGCTTGGTTGCTACATTTTAATGAAAAGTTTTATAAATAATTAGTTTTATGGCCTTCATGTACATCAGTAATGCCCTCATTTTCCTTTTTTTTACAATTAATGCAAAAGAGGAAAACAAGATTGCTTACCTGCCTGACAAATCTTTCTGCTGCCCAGGATTGCCATAAGATTCCTGGTTATATGGGCTCTGGTTCTGATTTTCGTATCCGCCATATCCTTGCTGGCTACCTTGCCCATAACCTGAAGATCCAATAGGGAACGCTTTAGGTAAACTATGCCCTTGAACAGTGTACATGTACAAAAATGTAAGCATGCTCAACCAAACCTGTTGGGGTCTGTGCGTAGTTCCCTTGATAGTTCCCTTGATAGCTTCCATAGCTTTGCCCATATGAGGAAGTCTCTCCACTCTGGTCATAGCCGGGATATGCCTGCAATGAATAAGCAGGTAAAAAAAGAAACAAGGCTGGGTTTATTGAGTCTAGTTACTTAAATTCGAAAAGCACTGCACTTAGGTAGTAAGACAACTCTTAAATCTAATGTAATCTAATCTAACATTTCTGGGAAAATGTTTTTCTTTTTTGCCTTTAATTAATCCTTTTTTGTTTTGTAAAAAGAAAAACAAACCAACAAAATTACAAAAAGAGGACTTTGGACTACTGAGCAACAGACCAGGTCTGTTTTTCTTTAGCCCAGGTAAGACGCTTCTGACGACATTTGAAGCCCATGTCCAGGATCCGTCTGTGTGTGGTGGCTCTTGATGCACTGACTCCAGCCTCAGTCCACTCCTTGTGAAAGTCCCCAACACTTTTGAATGGCCTTTTCCTGACAATCCTCTCCAGGCTGCGGTCATCCCTGCTGCTTGTGCACCTTTTTCTTCCACACTTTTCCCTTTCACATAACTTTCTATTAATGTGCTTTGATACAGCACTTTGGGAACATCCAACTTCTTTTGCAATTACCTTTTGAGGCTTTCCTCCTTATGGAGGGTGTCAATGATGGTTTTCTGCACAACTGTCAGGTCAGCAGTCTTTCCCATGATTGATTCCTACTGAACCAAACTGAGAGACCATTTAAAGGCTCAGGAACCCTTTGCAGGTGTTATGGCTTAATTAGCTGATTAGCGTGGGACACTTTGAGCCTAGAATATTGCACCTTTTCACAATATTCTAATTTTCTGAAATTGTGGATTTGGGGTTTTCATGAGCTTTAAGCCATAATCATCACAATTATGGCAAATCACGGCTTGAACTATCTTGCTTTGCATGTAATGAGTCTATCTCATATATTAGTTTCACCTTTTAAGTTGCATTACTGAAATAAATGAACTTTTGCGCAATATTCTAATTTTTCGAGTTTCACCTGTATATTTAATTTGCTAAATGGCCATATGAGGTGTGGATCATTGGTGGGTGCTGTTGGAGGAGCAAGGAATGTATAGCTGTGGATAGTTGTGGGTGGACCAGAGAGGCATGCCAATAGAATATGTTGTGTTGATAAACTGATAATGGTAGATGAAATAATGTGTTGTGAAGGTTGTGGAGGAAGATGGGATTCTGTGTTGGGACACTAGTAATAGGTAAAAAGAAGGGAAGGAACTTTTGGGACGAAGTCAGGTGGGGCCCAATTAGCACATCAGCAGCGAGGTGATCCTACACGAAAAGCTTGTTCTTCTTCTGCCACCTATTTTCCCCACAACAACAACAATCCTGTGAGATGAATTGGGCTGAGAGAAAATGACTGGCCCAAAATCACAGCCAGCTTTCACTTTATAAATTAATGGTTTCAATAAAGATACATATAATCAAGGCAATAGGAATCTACTGATAAGTAATCTTACTGTGACTATGTTCTGTCATCTCAGAGATACTTTTTAAATTTTTCTCCCCAAATGTTGTCTCATTCTTCCTCTACAGGACAGCAAAGTATTATTTACTGTGCCACAATCACAGAAGCAAGTTGGCAAGGTGCAATCATTATTTTGATCATAAAGAAAAACATTTTGCATTTAAAGAAGCAATGATGCAACTGTTCAGCCTACCTGTGGCATATGTGCATAATTTTGATTTCCTTGACTGCCATACCCTGCATAGCTGGGGGGAAAAGGTTATGACATTTAAAAGAAGTGCAATTACCACCCACTACTGGGGTAAAACAAAGTATTTAGATAAAACAAAACCCTGTATGACATCTTTAACACAAAATAAATACCTTCACTTGGTTGATACCCACCCACATACATAAATACAAAGAGAGAGAAGACAGAGAGAATGTACACATGAAAAAAGATAAAGGGGAAGGGGGAAATATTCCTATGCAGCAAGATCAGAGGATCCAAACTTGCAAAGGAAAATGAATATGGGATGAAATGCAGAAGTAATCTACCTTTATTTTATACATTTTTGAGTTTCACAATAAATAATTATTAAGTAGCTAACATAAAAAAATAAAATAACCCATTCTGTATCCAAAAAAATTCAACCCAGAATGTCAGTCATTTTTTTACTATGTCATGGCCCTTCTGGTGCTATATACAGTAGTCCTCAACTTATGACTGGTGCTTAGCAACCATTTGAAGTTATGACCTATCTGAAAAAGGGCACTTATGATCTATATCAAAAATTTCAATGGTTGCCCGTAGGTCACATGACCGCACTTACTTTGCCACATTTACAGCCATTTTGCAGCGTCCTACAATCATGTGATGTTTTACCACAAATTTGCCGAAAACCAGCAGTTACTTCCATTTTTTTTGACAAAACTGCATCAATAGTGAACCACTGCTTCATGTGTTTACTTAAGGACCATAGCATTTGATTTATGACTGCTGCATCCACTTAATGACTGCCATAAAAGTATTGTAAAATTGGGATGTCACCATTACAACTTATGACCATAATGGACAGGCTCTATTACAATTGTAACTTGAGGACTATCTGTAGAGTGTTTTTTTTAATTTTGCTAGTTGCCTAGCCATTGTGGCCAAATACACCCCCCAAAGATCCAAGAGAAAAGTACTTCCCCCTTGTAGAATTGTTTTCTAGGAAAAATAGAACATTTTGAGTCCTCTTCTACACATAAGAGGCAATCCTGAATTGGTACTACTGTCATTTGTGCCAATTGGCATAAATTCTGGCAACACACCCTTTGGGAGCATTTTGGCAGCTCAGCCAATTAACTTGTGGCACAGTAGCTACTATAGAGGTATGGTATCACTGAAAACACTCAAGAGACAGACCATGACTGCTTCAAAGAATTGGAAAGTAAAGCTGGTGATTGTGTGACAGTGCCTTGAATTGCATCAGGGAAGACAAAGCAAGGAAACTAGAATAGTATGTGCACTTCATAGTGTTTTACATATGGGATCTGAAGTAAAAAGGTTGTCAAAGAAAATAAGCACTTTGTGATAAAAAGCCAAAAGAACATATATCATAGACTGAGGACACTGAACATACCTCATTCCCATTTGACCATAACATCTTTGTATACAATGCAAGAACACATACCTTTGCTGATCCCCAGATTGGCTGAAACTTCCAGAATCTTAAAAAGAAATAAATACACATAAATAAACTGCAACTAAGCATGTAGTCAAAGAACACATTTACATCTTAAGAATTTTGAACTAATACTATAAGTTGTGATGAAGGCCTTTAAATTTATTTTACATCTCTTAGGAAACTCTTTATTCAGAGGAATTTCCACATTCTGTTGTGCAGAATATTATATTTAATTTTTTCTTCTAACCTTTTACAAGGGACCTTTACTTTTTAATCTTGAAATCTAGCAAATGAAAGTAAATAGGAAAGGCTAATCTCGCTTGGAAAGCAGATCTTTATTTCTATAGAGGATAGAGAGGACTATCCCAAAGACCCTGAAGACGTGGCTTTGTCAGCAGGCCTGGGGATTACAAATGGAGATGGCTGATACAAATGGCTGATTAAGTGGTTGATTTGATTGTATTGCTGCTGTCACAGGGGTGGGATCAGATTCTATGTTGTAGGCTTGTAATGTTATAACCGGCCCCAGGGTTACTGTGAGTTGGGCAGCCTTATAAATTTGTTTGATAATTAAATAAGACTGGTTAAGAACAGCAAAGAAAATACAGCATACAGTTGGTTAAAAGTAACCAGGATGTTTGCAGATTATAAATATAGCAAATAACATTTGAAAGTCGCCAATACAAGAATCAGGGACATTGGTACACCAAAATTGACAAGTTTAACTGTTTCAACATGGCAAGCATTACAATAATCAGTATTAAAAACACAAGACTTATCAGTTTCTGGTTCTATCCTGGGGGAAAGAACTGTATATGTAAGTTTGTTTTATTATGCAAACTATTAAATGATGTGAAACAGATAAATTAGGAGTTGGGAACAGGTTAAAGAGATCAGCTTCTCACTTTGGAATAACAGTTTGAGATTGAAGTGGAAAACCAACAGACAAACTTATATGTGTGCATCCATTATTAAAAAGGACCCAGAGCAGATTAGGGATAATTAGAAATGACACTGAAAATAGAGGTGCCACTATCATAATGACCAATGGTGCGATCTCATCTGGAATATTGTATGCAGTCCTAATTGCCATGCCTCAAAAAGAAGAGAACAGAGCTAGAGAAAGTTCAATGGAAGTAAATGAAGATGATCAAGAGGCTGGAAGAGAATACCTATGAGGAAAACTTGTGACATTTGGGGTACTTTAGTCTAGAAAGGAGATCAATGACAGAAGACTAAGGTGTATAAAATTACAAGTAGTCCTTTACTTACAACCATTCGTTTAACAACCGTTCAAACTGATTGAATTAAAAAGGGACTTACATCCAGTTCTTGCAGTTGTAACTGCCACAGCATGCTCATGGTCACACTATTGAAAAATTCATGAAAGTTGTGGGGATCAATGACTATTAGCTTTGATGGCAAAGTCACTGGCTCTGAAGGCCACCTGCTGGGAGATTTGTCAGATTCCCTGTGCAGTTAGTTGGCCATTGTGTGAACAGAATGCTGAATTTCCTAGGGTTTGAGAACAGGCAACTGTTTTTGTACCATAAAAAAATGAGCCAAAGCAAAGGGGTTGCTCTCATGTAATAAAAATTAATTTTTGTATGTGATTTTTTAGAACATATTCTAAAGATCTTTAAAACTTCTTCTAAAATCAATTTGGATTAACCCCCAGTTAATCCAGAGGTCTCCAAACTTAGCAACTTTAAGACTTAAAGTTGCTAAGTTTGGGGACCCATGAGTTAATCCAACGGGATGCACGTAAGAATTTCAGTGTAATCAAGTACAAAATCATTATAGTAATGACAGGCAGAACACAATGTACAAGTTCACGTAGAAGACCAAAGTTCAAAATATTTGATAATTCGTTGACTGAAGGTAAAGTATGTTTTTATTTTCCAGTCAGTAACTGGAGACGGATTGGTGCTTGGATCAAGTGTGATTTTTAGACACAGTGAATGAGATCTGCTACATCTATTACTATAAATAGTCCGTCTGAGATACTACTTGTTACTTAATACTGGTCAGTCACCACCAACACAATCAAACGTATATATCACACAAGTGAATCCTGTGTAATGGGATCTGGGTATGTGGAAACCTGTACTTTGTTTCTAAGACTAATGTTTTTACCTCCCTCCCAGGATAAATTTACTTCATGATTATAAAACATGCTATGATCATGTGGAAGGGGCCTGTTTTCTACCACATACACATATGCATGCTGCAGATGCTTCCTTTCATTCCTTAACCTCTTCTGCAATTAGTATGGAAAGCATTTTTTTTACATTATGTACATTCTTATAATAAATTTGTACAGTAATAAGTTTTAAATATGCCCAAATCACAAGCAGATGACTGACACAATTGTAGAATAGCAAGATTTGCAATGGTAGCTTTACTTACATTTGAAAGCCACTAAAGCTCACAAAGCATAAAATGAGCAACAGAGCCATTATGGAAAATGTAGTTCATTAGCCATCAAAATCTGAGATAAATTTGAAGGACACCTTTAGCTGGTGATCTCAATTACAATTCAAAAAAGAACAGGTAAGCTAAGAATTCTTTAAATGAAATGTAATGGAAGGCAAAGCAGAGAAGGGGGGGGAAGCTTGGCTGCAGAAGAAAACTGGTCACAAGTATACCTGTTTCTTAAAAAAAAGGTGCCTCAGAGATTTTTGCTAATCTATTTAACTCCCTAAATGTGGAGCTTTTATCAGATATATAAGCTTAAACCTTAGTTAACATGCTCTCTCACCTTTATTATGCTAATCCTTTTGTTATCAGAAAGAGGTTCATACTATTCCTTAAAATACATATGGAAGGGAAGAGAATCTCTTTTAATAATTTTATACTAACAGTTAAAGTACTATGCCTTAGAACACTATACTGAAGATTGTCTGGTTAAAAATTTACCCTCCAATCATTAAAATCTGCCTAGAAATCCTTTTTGAGGGCTGTTTTTCAGATATGGGGAAACAGGCCTTATTCTCAAACCTTGGAAAGCTTTTTTTCCCACCGTCAAGTAGCGTAGTGCTTAACATACTGAACTGGGAATAGAAGATCCAGGTTCAAGTTCCACTGGATTATGAAAGCTCACAGGACAATTTGGAGCTAGTTTTATCTGTCAGTCCACAAGACTGTTATTGAGCAAAATTGCAGGATGTAGTATTCACATACGCTTACTTGTTGCAGGAGGAAAGGTGAGATAGTCCCCATAATAAATTGATCTAGTAAATAATCTCCTTCCTATGTCACTTGCAAACTGTAGATAACTTTATAGAATAGCCAACACAGGGAGCCTGCTAGTTGTTCTTTGTTACAAAATACCCCCAAAACCTCAGAATTTTCCTTATTACTTTAGTTTAAGTACCTGGGAATGGGGGAAGAGGCATACAGATGCTGCACTTGTACATAGTTCATTTTTGAGGAATGCTTATAGGGCCCATATTGGGCTGAGAAGTACCCTTTTAATTTATAATAATGCTGGCATTTCTTTGGGAATTATATCAATTTCCCACTTATAATTTTTTAAAAAGAAACTAAAACAAAAATGAAAAACAGCTTGGCAAACTTAACGTGGTTTGTTTCACGAGTTTACACTTGTAACCTTCTGCATTTTCTCATTCTATACCCTGACATTATTCAAAATATTTTTTACTTGCTTCTTCCACCATTTTTCTTACCAGCCCCCCCAAAAAACACTGGAGGTTAAGGACATATTTTTAAGACTACTATTATTTCATATCCTACAAAGTCATATTTTCTATAGAACCTGACAGGGTAGTCCTTACATTTTTATTAACTATGTAATAAAGGAATCTAGAGAAGTTAAGTACCTTCACCGCAACTCTTATCAAGTATATTAAGCTAAGAAAATAACTGGCCCAAGAGTGCTGGAGAACTTCATGAATAAACTTACTGATTGAATTAGTTCTTTCCATCCTACATTAACTACAACACAGTTGTTTTTTAAGAGAAAGCACAATCACTAACAAATAAAGCCTTCATTATAAACAGTATATTTGCGAGGTCCGGTGAGGATGAAGAGACACACAGAATTGAAGACTTATTTCACTCATGTCCTGCCTGCCGAGCTTCCCAGCCATGTCAGATAGGAGTCTGTATGAAACAGGTTAATGAAGAAAGTAAGATTTTGGTCTGGTCCAGAGAGGCTTTTTTCGTATTCTTAAAAATTGAGTTACCTCACTACTTGTGTTAATTTACTTGAAAAAATAAGAGTACACAGCATTCTTTTGTAAATTTAATAGACGGGCAGAGTCAAGTTCGGGGGGGGGGGAAGAATACCAAAAAAACGAGTCGGCCACGCCCAGACTGGTCAAGCCTAACTTGAATAAGACCGATAAGACCCGGGCGAAGATTTCGAGGTTGAGGGAGGGTAGAGTGGTAGACCGAGAGCGCAGGCGCATTAGCCTCTAAGATGGCGACGACCAGAACGGTCCCGCTAAGGCTCTCCCGCCTCCTGCATACACCACGCCCTCTCCCGCCTCTTTTCAGCCCCTCTAGTGACAGGCCTCAGTTTTCCTCATTCGCCCAACAAGGGGAGAAGGGGGAGGAAATAAACCTACCCGACGCCATCCCGGACACCAACCCCAACGGGCAAACCAGCGGCGGGGAAAGCAAAAAGCCCCCCGAGCGACACACTGTATCTGCCCCCTCCTCCGCCAGCAGGCTCACTGACTCTGGCGGCGGTAGCGTAGTCGACGCCGCCGTCGCTTCGACTGCGGGGCGACGCAGCCAATCAGAGCAAGCGGAAGATACCAACTTGAACGACGCCTGCAGCAAAAAAGGGGGAAAGTTAAAGGAGGGAATTGGAATGATCCCACTAATTTGTGGGATGTGGGGGGAGAAAGAAATAACAACTTGAAAGAGTCTCTGTTCCCAAATGGGCTGTACCACCATGGCCATTAAACAGGAGGGGGAGGACGACAGGATACGAAGGAATGTCCCATCGTAGCTTAAATAATAAAAATCTGCTTTCAGGCAAAACGAATTCATTTGTTTATTACAAATGAATTTAATGCAATAAACAAGGCGCTGTCCACTGAATATTGATCCTCAAAATAACTACTGAATCGTTAGGTCACTGCTCAGTCGCAGAGCCTTAACATGTGTGGATTTCAAATCCCAGAATTCCCTAGCATTATGCTCAGCTTGTCCCCTCCCTCCACATTTTTTTCACAATTTATAATTATAATTTTATTGCTGTACATATAGTTGTATTGTTTTATCGGTTTTAACTTTTGTAAGCCGCCAACAGCTGCAAATAAATTTAATAAATAATAGTAATTTCAAATGCTTAGGAGAAAAGTTGGGATGATAACCTTTTCCAGATTTTGCAGGGAAATTCATGGGATTCTTATCCACAAACTTTAGTTACAAAATCCAAGATTTTATTATGTAAGGAACAAGGTTCAAGGTGAAAGCTGGTTTTTTTTAAGTTATTTATGGTTACAATTTATATCACTTGACCTGGTAACTCTGGGCATCTACCCATACTAAGACCACCATAAAAATATAAGACATTTAGATATGAGATTGTATTTTTTCTTTTCATCCAATTTCAGGAAAGCTTATTGGGTTCTGAATCAGTGCCTGGACCCATAAATAAGACCGATAAAGATTAAGAAATAAAGATGGTGAATTATGATATGAGTATCTCCCCAGGGCAGAGTTCAACAAGTTGCCTGAAGTTCCTAGTGTGATTACAGCTCTTTGATTTTTGCCAAACTTTCCAACATTTCTTTATTTAATATAAATTTTATTAAATTTAATTATGAAATGAAAACACAGAAAAAAGTGGAGAAGTAAGCAAAAAGAGAAGTACAAAAAAAAAGGAAAAAAAGTAACGACTTCCAACTTTTTTCAGTGCAGTAAAGTACAAAAGAATTACAACCTCAATCTTTTCCTTTATATCTTACATTTCAAGCTATTGCTATAATAATTGTAGAAAGCTAGCACCTACCCCTCTCCTAGAAGAATGAAATATTTTAGGAAATATTAAAAAAACAGAATATTATATTTCCCCAAACGGAGAAATATGCTCTTGGAGACAGAAAGTAGCCCCCACCTTTCTTAACAGCCCTCAGCAGATATCAGCATTAAGAGATAAAGAGCTTATTGAAAGAAGCCAAGTATCTAGGTAGGTCTATGTCAGCTTTGGAAGCCATATTCCACGCTGCCACATAGCCTGAGAAAGTGGGAGGGGGTGATTTCAATTGAGTAGTTCTAAGTAGACAAAATAAAATTCTTTTCTTAGTTCAAGGTTATTAAGTGTGGTGCAGCAGAGAAAAAGGATTTTACACTGGGACAGATCGTGATTGGTCCATGTGATGTGATGATGGGAGAAAAGAGGATGGATTGTAGTTTGGGACATTGTGGGAAGTCCGGGAAACTTTTAGTTTCGAGATTCCACAGATGTGCCAGGTGCTATTCTAATAAAGGTACTTTTGATATTATGCTTGTCTCAGAGTTACTGATTGGAATGGAGGTTTGCTGGAATGCTGACATTCTATTCATAAGCAAATAGCCCTCACTCAAGATCCAAACCAGGACAAAGCCATTAAGCCATAATAGGAATTGCCCAACACCCTTTCAGAACACAAGCCTCTTCATTACATCATCTCAGCAGCAAACTTCAACTAAACCTGGGAGCTCAGACAACCTAGAAAGCCAGCTTTGACTCCTATATAACCCCTACAACAGCCAATAGAATATATGTTCTTGCACAGGAACAGGAAGTTCAAGTGCAAAGCCCAAGAGAAGGAATAAAAACCCCTCACTCTCAACTCCACGTGGTCAACGTCACCATGGTCATCGTGGTGGTATTCAGCCAGTTTGCACCAGTTTGGATGAACCGGTAGCAAGGATTTGGCGTGGGTCACCAAACCGGTAATATGTTCTCATTGGCCACGCCCCCGACTAGGTCCCCTGTCTGCCGCTGGCTCGTTTGCCCTGCCCGCCCGATGCTCACTCATCCTGCCTGTCTGACACTCGCCCCTTAAGGTATTTCTTTTTTCCCCTCCCAACAATCAGCTGTTCATACAATCAGTTGTGCTGGGATGCCCCTAGGTGTCTTACTGCTTTGCCCAGGAGGATTCCCTGAGGCCCAGGAAGGCAAAAAATGGAGGGAGGGGTGCAGCCCCCCCTCTCCATTTTTTGCGTTCCTGAGCCCCAGGGGAACCTTCTGGGAGCAAAAACGCCCCCCCAGGAGGCTCCCCTGAGGCCCAGAAGGCCCCAAAAATGGGTGGGATGGGTGGCTGCAAAAAAGCAAAAAAAAAGAAGGAAAAAGCCACGCCTACCCAGTCACATGGCCATTCCCACCAAGCCATGCCCACCAAGCCACACCCACAGTACTGGTAGTAAAAAGTTTTGAATCCCACCACTGACCAGAACCATGGGCTTGGTGGTTCTGCTTCATCATTAAACCATCTTTCCAACCAGCCTTCATGTTTCCAGTGTCTTTCTCCCAGATTGGAATTGAACCAGATGGATATTTTTACACACATAATAAAACCAGTCTAATTATCAAAATCTAAAATCAAAGTTTCATTTTCATGAGTTTTGAGAAAAAAGTCCATAAGCAGTTTCCAAATAGAAACAAAGATGATTCTTTTTGGTTAAAACAGTTTCCCCATCTCTGTTGAACCATCCACTGTTCCAGAATTAGTGTGTTTTTCCATCTTTGTGCATATAATATTCTTACTACTGTCAACTTATATGATAACAAAGCCTTAAATTTTCTTTCAAATTTTTGGTCCTTCAAATCTAAAATAAAAAATTTTGGTTTCAATTTTATATTTATTTTAAGAATCTTCTGATTAAAGTAAATATCTGGTCCCAGTATTTCTTTACTTTATCGTAAGTCCACTAGAGATAATAAATGTAAAAAAAATACCCTCGGAATTGCAGTTGCATTTCCAACATACAGTTAAAACTCCTATATATACACAATTCCATTGTAACTTTGTATCTTTTTGACAATGCCTATGAAACACTATTATAAATTTTTCTTTCAAATTATAATTCAATGCAAATTTAATCAATTAGTCTGCATATTAAAACTTTCCAACATTTCTGATAGTTAAAAAAACCTCTGGTTTTGCACACTAATCAATTATATCTGTTTATTTTAACTGTTTTGCATTTTTTACCTCTAATTTATTTATTCTTGCCATAATCAGAAGAAGGATGTTAGACCTATTGATTATATCCATAGTGGGCAAAAGGTTTTAACACTAGTACAGTGTTAAAGTCAATTTAAGATTGTGACTGAACCCAGTATTATAGTTGTAAGTTATCATCATCGGACCAGACCTGATTTTTCATCATTTTTTGTGGTGGTCATTAAGTGAGCACTGCGTTCAGTAAGCAATTTAATTTCCTCCAGTAAGCATTTTTTACTGGAAAGAGAAAGTAAATGCCAGAAACAGGCAAAAATCACAGACACATGACTGCAAGATGCTATAAAACAGCTATAAAGGTCAGCCAGTTACCAGGCACCCAGCTTGCAATCATGTGATGGGATGGGGGGCAGCCATTGTAACTTCAAAAACAGGTTTTAAGTAGAATTAAGGGGGATCGTTGTAACTTTGAAGGGTCATTAAGTCATAGATTGAGGACTATCTGGTATATGGTAGAGGGAAAGAGGCGGGGAACATGCCATATTAAAATACTGTTATAAATGAAATCCCTATCCTCTGCCACCTTTATAAAAATGCCTTTGAGAATCATATGGGATGCATGGACAATCTTAGAATATAAAATGATGAGTGATTCATCTGCCCTGAAAAAAAATAACAGTAATCAATAGAATTGTGGAAGCGAATTTGACAGGGTATTTTCAATCATTATTTTGTTACTGGATATAGATGATCAAGCAGAGCCCGAGGGTGGGGTCAAATTCATCATCATTTTTGAGTGTTTTCATCTCTATAAGAGACCTAAGTCCAACCCCACCCCTTGAAGTCTGTTGATTCTTATCTGGTGCCAATTTGCCTTGACCAATGGTAGTTCAGATTTTTGCGTATAGGTAGAATGAAATAAACCTGTAGTACAGGTAGTCCTTGACTTACGGCCCCAATTGAGCCCAAAATTGATGTTGCTGGCGAGATATTTGTTAAGTGAATTTTGCCCCATTTTGCAAGCCTTCTTGCCACAAGTTGTTGAGTGAAGGTTGTTAAGGTAGTAACACGGTTGCTAAGTGAATCTGCTTTATCCATTGACTTTACTTGTCAGAAAATCACAAAATTTGATCAGACGACCCCAGGATACTGCAGCTGTCACAAATATGAGACAATTGTCAACACTCTGAATTTTGATCACCTGACCATGGGGATGCAAGCAACGGTGATAAGTATGAAAAATGGTCATAAGTCACTTTTTTTTAGTGATGTTATAACTTTGAACCAAAGGTCTCCAAACTTGGCAACTTTAAGACTTGTGAACTTCAACTCCCAGAATTAAAGTTGCCAAGTTTGGGGACCCCTTTGAACGGTCACTAAATGAACTGTTGTAAGTTGAGGTCTATCTGTACTTTTGAACTCTATCCCAGCTCCTGACCTTTTGCGTCTCACACTGGCTATGCCCATGTGGCAGCCATTTTCTGAACTGGGACCATTAGCCGTAAACATCAGCACTGAAACCATTAATCAAAGAGGCCTCTGCTGCTGCCATCAGCACTTTTCTTATTCCCTCTTATCTTGAAAAAGGCCACAATCAACTTCCAGGATTTCCAACATGCTTCTTACTGGGGATATCAGAGTTTAAGAAGTGCTTTTGTTTTTTAGTCAATTTAGTGGCAAGATTGACTACTTTGATTAAAGAAAGGAACATATGTACTTTTGTTTCCACATGGAGACCACTTCTGAACTTCGTGCTTGATGTGGAAAAGAATGAAACTCTGAATTTGGATTGTACAGATTAGACTGATAGATCTTAATGACTTGTTCATACTATTATGGAAAAGCAAACAGTTGTGATTTGATGTTAATGCCTTATTTTACTGTAACAGAGAGAGTTGGAAGTCAATGCTTCTTTTTCTCACCCCCTATCTTTTCTCACTTCTCTTCCCCCTTTCCCCTCCCCCCATTGCTTTTCTATTTACCTTTGTATTTTGTATTTTACAACACTTTATAAATCAATAAAAATGTAATTCTGTTAAGAAGTGCTTTTCTTTTATCAAGACGAAACAAATCCCTTGATTCAGGGATCAATTTTAAGCTTACATGTTTTGTACAGTTCCAGGTTTGATGGATCCAAGAAATGAATCCAATCCCATCAACCTGAAAACTGCGAAAACAACCATCCTTGCCAAAAATAATCTAGTGTTCTTAGTTCACATGCTTCACTTCTTTTTAATCTGTGAGATTTATTTCCCCAAAAGCAAAGGGGATGGCTGCTGCCTCTCTAAAGAAGGTCCAAACAGGGGTGTTCTAAAAATTACAGAACAGCCTAAATGTTTCAGTTTGAAAAGAAGGCATGTTCCAACAAAGAAAAAAATGCCAGTTGGGAGAAAAACAAATCTAATCTGGGGCGTAGCTTTCCTCTCTTTTGTCAGCGGACTATTCTGGATCAGCAGTCCAAGAGACAGTGAAAATTGGTGCTAAGTCAGGATCAGCCACCGGAGAAGGTAAAATTGTAAGTACAATTTTATTCAAAATTAAATAAAACAGTAAAATGTTTTCTCGAAATGCAGCAGGACCAGTTTTTCTTTTTCTGTAGGTGGCATTTTCTTCTTTCGTTTCTTGAAACAAAGTCCTCAAAGCTATGATGACTCACATTCTACCAGAACAAGAAGATCCTGCAATGAAATGCTGATGTGTATCCCAACCTCCAAGAGTCATTCCAGATCTTCTAGCCAATATGTTTTTATTTTCTGATGTTCAACATGCCATGACTACTGAACCTTTTCAAATGCTAGAAGCATTTTATTTATTGATGGAGGCACAATTACAGTACTACACTGTTGTAGTCTTTTGATTATACTACTATAAAGTTAAGGTTGCCCTAATTAACTATTTGAGGGCATAACTGAATTCTTTTGGCCAAGACAAAATTATTCACTTGGTTCGCTCAGGCTAGTTAAGAAAGTACAAGATTCTAGGTGACAGTAGTTTAAGTCTTGGAATAAGACATGGCAGAAACAAGGTTTGAAGATATGAAGAAGTATAATGAATTGAAGTAAAGTATATTTAGTGAGATGTCCTTTTCTCAGATTTCTTTTGTGTATTACTTACTTTTTCAATTTAATGTAAATTTAATTCAAATGCTGAATAGCGCTAAGTTCTAAATTTGAACAAGAGTGTATGCAGAACCGAAGAGCCACTTCTGAAGTTAAAGAATTATATGTGATATGTGTATTCATATTAAAGTAATTTAATACATAGTGTGAACTTCAGTAAAGCTTAGTATGGAATGTAATTCCTTCCTGTGAAGTCTCCTGCAAATTTATGGAATTTTAAATTATAACTTTCTGGAAAATGGGAGTAAGTAGGTAATCTGTATTTTTTGAAACTTTAGGTCCAGCCAAAGAAAATGGCTTCACATGGAGTATCTATGATGATTCTGTTCTTTATCTCCATCTCTGTTATCAATATTTCTCGGTCTCAGAACCCACAAGCATTTCAAAGGAAACATATGACATTTCTGGATAACATAGACCACAACAGATGCAACAGTGAGATGCAAAATAGAAGGATTGCTTTGACTAGGAGTGGATGCAAACAGCTCAACACATTCATTCATGCCCCTGAGAAGCTTATTGATCAAACCTGTGTGTCAGGGAAACCATATGTGATCCAAAATTTGGAATATAAGAAGAGTAGCATGAAATTTCGTGTGACAAGTTGCAGACTTTCTCAGGAATATGGAAAAGATTGCAAGTATAAGGCAGAAGAGAGCAGATGGAAATACATTGTGGTTTCATGCAACCAAAATGACCGTCCAGTCCATCTGGCAGGGATACTTACCTGGTAAAGCAAGAAGATGAACAAATTTGTTTCTCAAGTAGTCGCTTTATTTTATGTGTACAGTAATGAAATTTTTCTGTGGATTCTAGGGAGAAAAGCTTATTCTGTTGTGCCAATCTTAAAAAAAAAAACTCAGATTTAGTTTTAGTGCCTTGAAAGAAAACTAGGTTGAGGTTTTCTTCTGAAATTCTACATATCAAACAGATGCTGAAAAATATAGGGCGGGCCTATTTTGCTGTCCTTTGCTCCCTTATAAACAGCTGGGATGTAAAATTATCCTTAAACACCCTGAAGAACTTTAAGAATATAAGTCAACTGCATGGATAATTCTCTTTTTCTAGTAATTACAAGACATTTGGGGAAATGAAATGGCTTCCCAGATAGTCTCCAAGTGCTGGTTTTGTTCCCTGTCTGAAACAAATTCTTGTGCAAGGCCAGAATCCAATTAGACATTTATAATTACCTACCAAGTCAACCCAGTTTCTACACTCAGACCCAAGTGCTGCACAATGGAGTGAGCTCCTATCTTTGCCCAGCTGGCCACCTAACAGTTTGACAGCATGCGGGTAGATAAATAGGTACCACTTTGGTGGGAAAGTAACAGTGTTCTGTGCACTTTGTACTGGCCACATAACCATGGAAATCTTTTCGAACAACTCTGGCTCCCTCGCTAAGAAACGGAGATGAGCACCTGCCCTTAAAGTCTTCTGTTGTGAATGCTTTTCCTAATTTGCAATATCTAGTCTATTAAAACTATTGTTGCAGTTTTCATATCATGTAGAAAATTGTTAAAACATAATTTGTAAGTATAACTGTTGCATGGTTTAACAATATAAATGTCTACAAGTCATTCTGTAAATAATTTTATGTCTATTTCTGTTCTTGAGCATTTTAAAAAAATTAACATTTCCAACATATTTGATACAGTTCAAGAGATTGAATAGCCATAGTTGATGCCACTTCTGGAGAAATATATCTTTATATCCAATAGCTCTTAGAAAAGCTGAAAATCACTGGGAAGTTTTGGCTCTGCTTAGATGTATATGCAGCTACAACCTGCTTGCCCTATACACAACCAATAAGTTATTTTAAGCCCAAGGTTTGAGATATATTTTGATCACATATAACATTAAATCATGACATTTAATTATTTGTACACCAGATTTATTCACCAATACACTAAGTCTCAACAATTTGACCAATTTGTGAATCTATCTGGTACTTCTTTTCAGCTCTGGTCAATCAGTCCTAAAAAGCCCAGCTAGCTCAAATACAGATCACAGAATTATAGAATTTTAATTCAGACAGGATTTCTGCCTTCATAAGGCCCACTCAAATAGAAGCTTCAGATTATTTTTTGAAGTACACTTGGCAAACAGATTAAGAGAGCCAGTTCGGTGTAGTACTTATTTATTTTATTTATTTTATTTGGACTTGTATGCTGCCCCATCTCCGAAGACTCGGGGCGGCTCACAGCTAAAAACAACAACAATAAATAGTTAAGAAAAAATTAAACCAATTTCACAAGCCCAAAGAGACAAATTTACAATCCTTAAAAATATAAAAACCACCCCCCCAGGAAGGGTCACAGCCCGGGTTGGTCAAACAACCAGGTCTTCAAATCATGGCGGAAGGTGCGGAGGTCAGGGGCCAGGCGGAGTCCCAGGGGGAGTTGGTTCCAGAGGTCAGGGGCTGCGACAGAGTAGGCTCGTCGTCGGGGGACCCCAAGGAGTCCTTGCCTATGTGCTCGCACAGGGCGGTTGGTATTCGATGTCGGCAGGAGTCGCTTTCTTAAATATTGAGGACCCATGTCGTGAAGGACTTTGTATGTTAAAACTAAAACCTTGAATCTCACCTGGAGTGCAACCGGCAACCAATGCAGGCAGCGCAGGAGGGGGGCAACATGGGAGAATCGGGAGACTCCCATCACCCCCCTCCGCCGCATTCTGCACCAGCTGCAATCTCTGGATGGTATGCAAGGGCAGTCCTAAGTAGAGGGCGTTGCAGTAGTCGAGTCTAGAGGTAACAAGGGCAGGAGTGACTGTGCGCAGGGCATTTCAGTCCAGAAATGGACGTAGTTGACGAACAAGGCAGAGTTGGGCAAAGGCCCCCCTGGCAACGGCCCCCACCTGCTCCTCCAACTGAAGCCGTACATCCAGGAGGACCCCCAAATTCTGCACCCTATCCACAGAGTAGACTATCCACTAGAGTAGACTATAAACCAGAAAACCGGTGTTCTAATTAGACTGTGTTCTAATTCTGCTTTAGGCCCAAAGCCACTTGGGTGATCTTGGGCCAGTCACTCTCTCTCTGCCCTAGGAATGAAGGAATGGCAAACAACTTTTGAAAAATAATGACAATAAAATTGCAGTGACTTCAGTAGTTGCCAGGAGTTAAGACTAACTTGAAGGCACACAAGCAAACAAACCTCAGTTAAGCAATGGAAACAGGTTTAAAATATTGTTATAATCTCAAAGCAATATATGGGAATATAAGCAGTTGTGCCAAGCATGTAGCCTAATTTCCATCTAACCAACTCTGGATGTAGTGGATGAAGACAGTCAAAACATCTCAGACCAATCTGGGAAATAAAAATCCAAAATCCCAGAAAAGGCAATAATAAAACCATTTTCATATTGGTGTCATGACAAAAAAAGGCTACAGTTAACAAACTTTATAATTCACTACATATTATTAGTTTCCATCCATAGCTTCCTGTCCTGCTTTGGAGAATAGCTTGACTCCCGCTTCTTCGAAGCAGAATGAACTGTTGTAAATACGGAACCCCGCTCACAGATTGAACACAGCAGAAATGGGCAGGACCACTGCAGCCGCCCTATCAGTGCTTCGGAGCCTTACTTGGCTCCGCCTCCTTTCCGCAGCGGTTGTTATTGGGCTGGGGGTAATCCATAGTGTTCGGTTACCACGGCAACGGAGAACGACTTTCTTTTTCGGGACAGGACGGTGGGGGAATATTTGGGCCTCACCTGCCCAAGCGGGAAGGCGGGATTTCCTGTCTGCTTAGAGTTCTTAACTATATTAATCGTGACCTAACCCGGAAGCAGAATATGGGGAAGCTTGGTAACCGGGACGATCTGAAAGTCGGGTGTGTAAGGTGAAGGCGGGAAAGCATGGAAAGATTTCCCGTGGCAACTTGCATCACGATTTTGCTTTCGATGCTGGTCTCCGGGCCGGGCCTGCTGCAGCGGAGCAGGAGTAACGGCCTGCCCGACGACTTCCTGTCGGGGTTTTTGCTGCGGCCGGCGGCGGTGCAGGAAGGGCAGGGTGAGCTCGAGGGATGATCCTCCTTTCCTTCCCTTCCCCTTCCCCCCCCCCGCCCCGTGGAGCGAGGGGGAGAATGAAAGCCAAACGAGATGGAAATGGATCCTCCATGGGAAGGAGCAGGCTACCATAGCAGTTACGATAAAGACGACTTGAAGGCTCTGTTCTTCATGCTTCATGGAGGACATCTGGCTGGTTTCTGTTGGAAAGGACTTAAGGAGGTCCTGGGGCGGTTACATGAGTCATTCTATTGTTTTTCAGCGTTTATTTAAGTTAAGCATTTTAACCCAAGATTGTTGACCCAAGATTGTTGGGGGCAATAAGCTGGCTTTGTAAAAATGCCGCTTAGTAATAAGCAGGCATGTACAATGGAATGAAGGCTATTGCTGAGCGCATTGGGTTGCGCTCCAAAAATTGTAAGCCATCCTGAGTCTCCGGAGAAGGGCGGCATATAAATATGAATTAAAAAAAACCTGCCCAGAGTTACCTTGAGGTAAGATGGGGCAGCCTATTAATTTTTATAAATAAATAATTTAAAAAAAACATTTCCTAGCCAAGACTGATTTCTTTAAGGCTTCCATGGAAGACAGTCTGGCCCTTTCTCCTAACCTCTGCTGGACCATCGTCATCGTTAATTTCCATACTCTTTTCTTGCTTCTTCCTGAGGGCGAATACAATTCATCTAGGCAGCTTCCTTCCTGAGGGAACTTTTAAAAGCAGAGTTCTTCTTTCTGTTACATTTTGAGTTTAGGCTTCTTGATGATTGGCAAAGCAGGAACGAATGGAAGGTAGGTCTGGATTATTTGCAGGCAATCTGTAAAATGTTAGGCTCCCAATATTTTGAAGTATGACAGAAAGCTCCTCTCCCACCCCCAAAAAACATGCTATTGATACTTGTTTAGATTTGCTAAAAGCAGTGGCAAAACTCATTTTTCTAGGTCCTTTAATATTTTCATAATAATTTGAAGGTCTAACTGAGGATCTATTCTGTTCATAAACATTCTAGTTATGACAGCCTGCATTCAACCAAGCATGCTGCCTCTTCATGGTTCAGGTTTTTAAGCTCTTAACTCTCCTATTCCTGCATTGGTTTTGAAGCTAAGGAACTTACCAGATAAAGCTGCATGTTATTGATGGATGGATTCAGATTATTTTTCCCAGTGATTTGACATGCATGTTGAAATGCAGGAAACAAACAATATTAAAGCACATTTACTGATTTTTGTTGCTTTTTTCTATTTATAAATTATAACTGCATGCATCTTTATGAGACGCTCTAAATTGTTAAAAGAATAGGCCATGTATACATTTGCTAAATAAATTGGAATGCTGTTGTAAGCAATAGGCAATCTATTAAATATAAAATTTTAGGAAAAAATAGAAATATCACAGAGTACTCCCCCACCATCTATGCTATCTAGACAATTTAAAAGACTATCATAGCTAATTTTGTCACATATTAAAAATTCCAGAAGAACAAAAAAAGTTGTGTTTTTCAGGCTGACCAAACTAATTTGTCTGTGTCTCCTTTCTCCAGTCTTGCAAAACCAGGCATGTTCAGTTAGAAAATGGCCAGATCACAAGCCTTGTAAGGTATACTTTATAGTGCTAAGGAGACCCTAGGCAGTGGGCCTTTTCTGTGGTGGCACCCACATTGTGGAATCTTTTCCCACCTGAAGTGAGTTTGATTCTCAGTTTCTGAGAATAGAATTGAATTGAATTGAATTGGATTGGATTCTTTATTGCCAAGTGTGATTGGACACAAGGAATTTGTCTTGGTGCAAATGCTGTCTGTATACATAAAAGAAAAGATACATTCATCAAGAGTCAAGAATCATAAGGTACAACACTTAATAATAGTCATAGGGTACAATAAACAAATATTAGGAAACAGTCAATATAAATTGTAAGGATACAAGCAACAAAGTTACAGTCATACAGTCACAAGTGGGAGGGGATGGGTGATAAGGAGTGATGAGAAGATTAACAGTAATAGTAGTGCAGGCTTTGTAAATAAAAGATCTAGTAATGCCAGAAAGCCTAGGGGCCCCAGGAGCTGAGTGAACTCTGTTAATATTAGAATTCTATTACTGACATCTCTCCATCTGTTATTTCTTGTTTGGTTTATTTTTAGAGTTTTAAAAATGTTTTTATAATTAACTGGTAAGTAGTTTTACATATTTATAAACTGTTTTAGCTTGTTCTGCACTGCCTAGAGTAGTTTTTGGTGAGATGGTGGCTATGTAAATTAGGTAAAAAAATACTTAAGTGTCTTACTAAGCCCAACACTCTTGATTCTAGACTTTTGATTTAATGCAGCTCTCCACCCTGCTTTAATCCTATCTCAACCTTTCAGTTCAGGTTGTCTTTGAAGTTGGCACCATTCTCCCAAAATTATGAATAAATTTGGAATTATTTCATAGTTGTCTGTCATTTATTTGCCAACTTGGCTCTTTTTGCACAGTTTATAGGTTGGTGACCTACATCTTTGTTTATGAGGATGTGATCTCCTTGGTATGCAGTGCTGTTATCATCTGGTACTTCGCTGGCAGCTTTGAGAAGATGGTGGGAACCGTGAAGCACTCCTTCCTCACTCTGGCATTTGCGGTTTCCTTAGCTCTACTCTACCTTGTACTCAGGACTATGGCATCCAGCCTGTTGAAGATGATGGATGCTGAAGGATTCACTCCTGTAGCTTTTGCCATGCTGGCTGCATCAATTGCTCGCTCTCAGATGAAGAGAACAATGCTCTTTGGAGTGAACTTCCACATGGCATTTGTGCCCTGGTTGTTGCTTTGCATAGCCTGGATTATCCCAAGTTGTTCTTTCCTAGCAAACCTCTGTGGCCTCTTAATTGGGAATATATGTATCTTTTTATAATGAATTGCATAACCTATCCCTTTAACTTAAGTTGCATCTTCCATATCTAAAGAATACTTGTAACACATTTTAGGCTAGATAAGCATCTGCATTATAAATGGAACAGATACACTTGAAGCTTGTTTTCTTTAATGATTTAGTATAATAGCCCATCAACAATGTTTTCTATTTTGGGATTTCCAGATATAGCAAGACTGTTCATTGCTTGAATGGACAAAGTAGATTGCCCCTATGCAAAATTACAAAGGTAGCAAATTACATTAAGAGTAAGTGGGATGCCATCCACTTTGCATTCTTAAGTTCTTCCTTTCTTGTTAGTGCAGTTCAAAAGTATGCAGGGAAGCGAAGAAAATATAATATTGGTGTTCTGTGCTCATTAGAACTCTCAGAGCCTCCATTGAGGTTTCTGAACATTTTAAAAGTGATCTGGGAAAAATTCAGAAGACCAGGCTTAAAAATGCCTTCTTTCATATCCTTTTTCTGGCTCCTTAACTGCTGAATTTTAGATGGTTATGGTTACTGCTTTGCTTTGGATTTCTCTGAATCAACAGCCTCTTGTTTAGATCAGAAGTTCCCTTTCAGGCTGTTGAAAAGAATTCCTGGGGTAAAATATGTTCCAGGATCCCTGGCAGAAAGAAGGGCTTTCCAGAACAAAAAGTAAGTCTGCTAGCCACATCATAATGCTTATTTAATTTTCTGCTCATAACAGTATTTCTCAAAGTTTCCGTATCTTCACAGAATTTAAAATTTGATGACTTGGTTAGTTGATGCACCTCAAAAATAATTCTGTTTTTAATCCTACATTTAAATCACTATTATCTTTCATGTGAGCTTGTAAATAAGAGTTGTAGCCTCGCTATTTAAAAGATGTATATCTGAGATAAAGATACATTCTCTTGAAGGTGTTAATGTTAAATATTGGCAGTTTTAATTTAGCACATAGTTTTGACATGTTTTCCTCTTAGCTTTGTTCTGTAAATTTGTGTTATGTATATAAGAATGACAAAGAAATAACTTCTATTAAAGGTGTGGGTCCGGTACTGTGCATAAAATTTCAGAAAGGTGGAAAAATGGTGTAGCTTATTGAACATTAATGATCTTTAAAGAAAAGTATCATGGCTGGTAGTAGCTGTAATTTTAGTTTTTCTGTGCTAAACTAGATACAGGTAGTCCTCAACTCACGACCACAATTGAGCCCAAAATTTATGTGGCTAAGTGAGAAAAATTTGTTAAGTGAATTTTGCCCCAATTTACGACTTTTCTTGCCAGATTTGTTAAGTGAATCACTGCAGTTGTTAAATTAGTAACACTGTTAAGTGAATCTGGTTTCTCCATCGACTTTGCTTGTCAGGAGGTTGCAAAAAGTGATCACATGATCCTGGGGATACTGCAAATCACATGATCCTGGGGATGCTGCAATGGTAATAAGGTGAAAAATGGTCGTAAGTCACTTTTTCCAGTGCCATTGTAACTTCAAATGATCATTAAGCAAACTGTTGTAAATCAGAGGACTACCTGTAGTGGAAATGTTACCTATGGAAATTCAGGCTAGGAAAGTTATTAACAATGTTAATGTCAATAACATATGGACTTAGAAAAAATGTGGTCAACTATAATAAGTTTTTTAGTTTGGGATGATTGCTTTATATAGTATAAGTGATATACAACAGGAATATAGAATTATTTATAAATATTACAGGGATGTGTTATTTTGAATGGCAAGGGTTTTTTTTGCCCAAATGAAGTAAAATCACAAGAGGCAATGCTATGCAAGAACACACTAATAACGTTAAAAGCTTTGGAAAGAAAAAAAGCTATATAGGTTTATCTGAATTTCAGAAAGTAGCTTGATTTATGCATGTGCCTTTATCATGCAGGCTTGTTCCCTGTCTGCTTCTTTCATGTCATTAATTTATTAATACCTGTTAATAAATATTATTAGGGGCAAAGAAAGAGACAAAGTCTTCAAGTACAGGAATTATGTAAGCCATAAATTGGCACTTAAGTGGTTAGATTGACTTTGATGTTTTCTTGTGTGAAGACCAGTTGATACTTTCCTTTCTCCCTGGAGGATAAATATGCTTTCCTTCAGGTCTCCAGGTCCAGATGGGTATTCACTTCTCAATTTGTTCCTAGAATAGGAACACATGAACTTTAAGAAAAAGTAGTCTGGTTAATGCAACAATGGTTCTTTACATATTAGGCTGAAATTGCTGAAATTGATTTCATAGGATTGTTGGTGGGAAAATAGGAAGTAGGATTATTAGATATGTTTGCCATCTTGGGTTATTTATTAAAAGACAAATAAAAAGATATAATTCCCATGGGATCTGTGTAACTCCTGCCTTCATAATAATTAGCTGACTGGGTCACTTCACATGTGTTCCTCGTGCATTTAGTCTATTAACACATCTCTCTTCTTCTTTCAGGTTAAATCCAGTGCCAGGTTCTTATCCCACTCAGAACTATCACACCCCCCTCCTCCATTGCTTGCCATGCACATGCAGCATCTTAACGCACAAATTCCAGCACCTGGACCACCATGCTTTCAGAATCCCACACTGCATCATACTGCTGGTGCTATGGGAGAATTGTGCATCCAGAACCATTCCCACTCACCAGCAGGAGTCCCATCTGCTTCTCATCTTGTTGGTGCTAATCCATGGGTGCCTGAAAAGACAGGTGATTTGGGTGCCCACCAAGCACCAGGATTTCTGACCATGGGAAGTTCCTCAAAATCAGAAGATGTTTGTCAAGTTCATGTAGGTTGAGTCTAGTAGGTAACTGCAAATGTTGGACTATGCTACAGTAACAGTGGTTTCCCTGAGAAGGGAGTCAAAAAAAAAATGGAGATCCTGAGAAGCTTGGATCTAATTGAAGAAAGAGACCGTTCTCTTGTCTTGTGGCAACTGGTAGGATCAAGTGACAACAATCTCTTGGCTGTTTAATACTGTAACTTAATTTATGCATTAACTTTGGATGGTGACAGTATGACCTTCACAACTTCAGATTGTACCTTCTTTCTGCATCTGACCAATTTTATAAAAGGTGATGGAAATTTCCCACTGATTGATTGATTGAGGCACTGGACTGTTTAGGATTGGTTTACTGTGCTTCTGATAAAACTGTTGTTTCCGTAATATTTATTTCCGTAATAGGAAAGCTGTTTAGGATATTTAAAAAAATATTGCCTATGGATGGATATGTCTGTTCAACTGAGATATATCCCAAAGGTGCTTTTTCAAGGTGCTTTTTGACCTTTGGGACAACCATGACCTGGATGACTGAGAATCTCCATAAACATTCAACTGAGATACTTCTTGTCAGCTGAGCACCTTGGCTTAAACCCCTTATTATTTTATACAATGACTTGTTATAAATTTTAAAAATCTACTTTAGATAAATTTGGTATAGATCACAGACAAGGGAGTGTAGCCATGCTCTATATATAGAAGATCCCAGTTTCGATCTCTGATGTTTCTAGTTCATAAAAAAGCTAAACAGCATGAAGTATGAAAGGTTTCTTGTGAAAACATTAGAATTTTCTCCCAACCATGGTCATGGGCATTATTTTGTTTAACAGATCTGGCATCTTTCTCTTGGACAGCATAACTTGGTAAATGTATAATATTACTGGAAAGTGCGATAAGCTGCAATTGTGATAAGAAAAAACAATCTACTTTGAATAAAAAAATAATTTTGTGAGGAGTGGGTCATTGTATTTGTATGGAAATGAGAGAGATATGTTGCAGAGTGGAATGAAGAAAATACTCATACTGACTGTATCAAACGTTTATTGTCAATGCACAACATGTGTACAATGAAATTGAAATGAGTCTTCTTGGTGCTGGCCCTGCAAGTCTATCATATTAAATCTAATTGTGTTATGTTGCGTTCAGAAGTCTGACATGCCACGATAAAAGCTATTTTTCAGCCTATTCGTTAGGCTGGTTGTGCTTCTATATCTCCTGCCCGATGGTAGGAGAGTAAATCATTCCTGAGGATTTTCTTCATTCTGCTGAGGCAGCGGGTCCTGGCAATTTCGTCCAGTGGTGTCGGGACAGCCCATAATTTTTTGCGCTGTACTCATCACTCTCTGTAATGCCTTTTTGTCCATGGTTGTCAAGCCAGCATACTGTACCGTAACATAATATGTAATGGCGCTTTCTATCATAGACTTTTCGTTGTTCCACCTGATATTTTTGCAAGACCCTAAGGAAATGGAATGCAACATAACACAATTAGATTTAATATGATAGACTTGCAGGGCCAGCACCAAGAAGGCTCATTTCAATTTCATTGTACACATGTTGTGCATTGACAATAAACATTTGATACAGTCAGTATGAGTATTTTCTTCATTCCACTCTGCAACATATCTCTCTCATTTCCATACAAATACAATGACCCACTCCTCACAAAATTATATTTGCAAGACCCTAAGGAAATGGAGTCTCTGCTGAGCCTTCCTAACCACCTGGATCGTGTTATTTTCCAGGTGAGCTCTTGGCTAAGGTGGACTCCCAGAAATTTGAAAGAGGAGACCGTTTCCACACAGCCCCCCTTGATATAGAGTGGGGCAGGTTCCTCTCTGCTTTTGGAAGTCTAACACCATCTAAGGCTGATACTTGGAAGAATGCTGATATTTTTCGCTGTACAGTGGTACCTAATTGGTTCCAGGAGGCGCGATGAGGTGCGTACCAAAAATGATGAGTTCCAACCAAATTTTCCCATGAGGAATAAGTGAGTTACAAGGCAACCAACATCGACAAGTTCTAGCTTGTGCATTGAGTACCAAGCAAACAATGAGTACAGGCACAAAATGTTCATGTCAAAATGTATTGCGTACCAAATTCAATGAGTTTCAAAGCAGATGAGTACCTAAGTACCACTATACACAGAGGCAGTGTTGAATATGAAAGTTACAGGGTGGATCCATTTGTGCAAGAAGATGGTCGAATTCATTAATTGCTAAAAGCTTAGGAACAGAAATCTTCTCAACTAACTGTTGACATCTGCTTAGATAAGGGTCAACATCGCTCAAGGACAGGGGGTTGGACTTAGTTCTCTTGTGTTGATGTAGATATTCTAGGCTGATCCCTCTTTTATCCCCATCCCCAAGTTCTGTTATCTCTTCTACAGAAGGTGATCTAATAATTGTGTGCAGTGGAAGAACTGGCTATTATTACCCCCAAATCTCTGTCACTTTTGTTTTATGAGGAACAGTTTCAATGAGTTGGTTTTGATTTTGCATTTTCTCCAGTTTGCCTTTTGGGAAGCAATAGCTAATTTTTACTACATTGAATTACTAACATTATCTTTCAGGTATAAAGTCCCTAAGTGCAGTCTTTAAAAGTTAATTCTCAGGTTAGGAAGCTTTGTCCAAAGGGTAATTTTCTGGGACTTTAGTTCAAACATGTAACACTCCTCTTCATAATGGTGTAAGGCATCTGACAAATATTTATAATTTATTTTTGAAATACGTTTTTACCATTTCAAAATTGCACTTCCGGTTTGCTCATTTAAAAAAAAAATCTTGTAGCAATGCGGGTACCTGGTGTCCTTAGTGTCAGTGCCCCATTTATGGTGTATTGTCCCTTCTACTAGCTGCTCTGCCCCCTAGGAAAAACAAAGGTCCTTGTTTCTCAAACTACAGAGCCTAGTTTCTCTCTTCTAAGGGCCAAAGACTTCTTCTTAGAACATTGCTTCTTCTGGATGGCTCCAGGAAGTCTCGTAAAATATGAACAGTGTTGTAAACATATATTTAGAATTAAATTTCCCTAAATACCCTGAAATTGCAACTGTTTCACTTACATTTGTTTCCTCTTCATATTGAGGTGGATATACCCACTTCCCTCTCTTCTCTCCATGCTTTGGATCATGCATACATCTTCCTTGGCTAGTAAGTGCTGGCATGATGCACTGCACAGCCAGAAAACCATCCACTCTATAACTATGGAAATACACTGCAAATAAATAGAACTATATATTTTCGGGAGACTGAAATAGCTTTGTTTTGTTAATCTGAGATTTTTAAAAGGATATCCAGGCTGGCTATGGAAGCACATGGCAAAGAATAGCAAAAAGAACTAGTTGCTGAAGATAAATTTCTGTATTTTCATTGAGTTGAAAACAACTTGATGGCAGTCAATAATTCAGTCAATCAGTTCTTGGAGGTTAGATGTCTAACCCAGGGTAATGTAGAAGAAGAGATAAGGCTCAGTATCCTTTGAAGGATACTGAGGTTAGATGCTAAGAAGAAATACCTTGCCAATAATTTTGTAGCAAAGTAGGCCAACAAATTGTTTGCATAGCTGCCCAGAATGTTTGTGCTTTCCGTGATTCTGATTTATTGCTAGAGCTTTTATGCTACTTCAGTCAAGCAGAACTAAATGATTTACAAAAGGTGTATTATGTATCTTTCTATCTCTACTTCTATCTCAAACAGATCCAACATCAATGATAGCAATAAGTATATAGACTAAACCACTGTAATCTTGATTGTGGCAAGGTAGAAATATGATTAATAAATTCAATCAATCATGAATAACTCTCATTACACATCCTTAGATAACATAGTTCATTAATTCTTCAATACTTGAAAACCTACTTAAACAACCAGGTCTTAAACTTTCTGAATATTAACAAGTACCCTTATTTCTGAGATAATATATGTCACAGGAGGCTTGCTCCAGCAGAAATATTTGCTTCTGGATTTTTTACCACTATAACCAGTAATTAGGAACTCTTTCTGAAAACATTTTGGGCAGTAGATTTGACTTGGAGCAAGCAATCTCATAGATACCCGAGTCCCAAGCCTTGTGAAACTTTTATTATTACCACGTTGAGCTGTGCTTGAAAGTAAAATGACAGCCAGTGCTGTTTTCGTGATATTGATATTATATCACAATATCAGGCAGTCCGAGCAGCACACACCCAGCTAAATTTTCACTGAAGTTTCTGGATAGTCTTCAAGGGTAGTCCCTTATGGAGCAAGATGCAGTAGTTCAACCAAAGAGCGAAAGAGGGACAAATGACAGAATATCTTGCCGATTAGACACTCTGTACATTGAATTAAACAAATAAATACAATGCTTAATTCCTAGAACGGTCACTGCTTCTACCTACTGATCCAGCAGGAGCTGTTAGCCCAAGAACACCCAAGATTATAAATCAGCTCCTTTCTGGTCTTTTTTTTTAACCTGGGGATTTCCTCTTGAGTATCTCCACCGCACCCACCCCCTGCCAAAATATTCTTTCAGTTTTGTCCCCTGCTTTATGGTCTACATCTTGTCTTTCTTCAAGGGATCTAATATGGAGATTTTTTTTTAAATTAACAGCTACTGCCCTGTGAGATAGTTGGGTTGAGAGAGAGCAAGTGACCCAAAATTACTCAGTTTCTATGGCTGACAGTGGATTTAAATCTGGGTTTCTCTAATGCTTCCTGTCCTAATCCAGTACCTTAACGAAATTTCACACAGGTTGCTTATACTTGGAATCACCTTCTCAAAGCCATAAGAACTTTCTACTGTTGTATACCAAACTTTCTCCTTTGCTGCTCCTTGACCTATAATTCCCTTTCAAGCCCCACAGAATTCTTTTCATGCTATCCCCAAGTGCATTCTGAAACAAAAAAAGGCACAATACATTAACAATCCACTTGTTGGAGCCAGAGAGTTAGAAATGCCCATTTCTTTCTTCAGACAATGGCCAATGTTTCCTGAATATTGTTTTAAATTTAACTTTTTCCCTTTAAAACATTTTGATTTTCATCCATGAAGCTTCTTCAATTCTTGGACAAGTAGCAAAACATTTTCAAGGTAAAAACCAAGAAAATCCAGTTGCCTTTTGGAAAAGCATCTTTGGGACATCCATGACCTGGATGATTGAGAATCTCCACAGAAATCTGGCCAATACTGTAGAGGCCAATAATATTTTGTGGTCCCAAACAGCTGTGTTATCTGATTATTGACCATAAGGCACCCTCCAAGGACTATCCTACATGTAGTCCTTGACTTCCAACAGTTCGTTTACTGTAGGGCTGTCAAACTCACCCGCCTGGGTTGCTAATGCCATGCTGGTCACACCCACGCCCGGTTTAGCGAAGGAAAAAAGTCCTGATACACCACGTGACACCATCACATTGCCGCAAGTTTGACACCTCTGGTTTAGTCACTTTTTGAAGTTGCAACAGCATTGAAGAAAGTGATTTATGACTGTTGATCACACTTAGACCATTGCAGCATTCTTGTGGTCATGTGATCAAAATTCAGATGCTTAGCAACTGACTCATGACGGTTGCAGTGTCCTGGGGACATGTCACCTTTTGCAACTTTCTGACAAGCAAAGTCAACGGGGAAGTGAGATTCATGCAACAACTGTATTACTAACTTAACTGCAGTGATTCACTTAATTATGGCAAGAAAGGTCATAGAATGAGGCAAAATTCACTTAACAACTGTTATTTAGAGCCGTGGTGGTGCAGTGGTTACAATTCAGTACTACAGGCTACTTCTGCTGATCACTGACTGCAGCAGTTTGGCAGTTTGGGTCTCACCACTCAGGGTTGACTCAGTCTTCCATCCTTCTGAGGTCAGTAATAGGGGGACCCAGATTGTTGGGGGCAATAGGCTGACTCTCTAGACTGGTTAAAGAGGGCTGTAAATCACTGTAAAGTAGTATATAAGTCTAAGAGCTATTGCTATTACTTAGCAACATGAATTTTGAATTCAGTTCAGAAGCAGTTCTAATAAATGTACTTAATGAATTTAGTTAATTAAATGTCAACTCTAATATAAATGATAAATTATATAAATTAAGTTAAACCTCGTTTAACCTTAGCCTTAGCCCTCATGCATTTCTTTAGCCTACTGTTTAGACCAGGGGTCCCCAAACTTGGCAACTTTAAGACTCGTGGACTTCAACTCCCAGAATACTCCAGCTGGCACTCAAAGATTTTTTAAATTATTAAACCTTCAGGAGGTATGGTGTTTTTCTTCCAGTACTGGGCATAGGAAATTCTAGCTGCTGTTACTACATGTAATAGAAGATATTTTATCTTTCTGTTATAGGTTCTTTTAATTATTCCTAAGAGAAATAGTTCTGGGACAAAATCAATTTTATTTTCAATTAACTTCTCTAACCACATACAAATCACTTTCCAAAATTTCTTCGCTTTGGGGCATGACCACCAAGAATGAAAGAAGGCACCTTGTTAATGTCCACACTTCCAGCATCTTGGTTTTAGGTTTGGGTAGATCTTAGCCAATCGTGAAGGCGCCATATACCAACGATAGAACATTTTATGTTGGTTTTGGCCCTGTTATTCTCTTATTTATTTATTTATTTATTTATTTATTTATTTATTTATTAATTATTTGAACTTGTATGCCGCCCATCTCCTCAAGACTGCTCACAACCAAAACAGACAATAAATACTTAAAAAACAATTAAATTAATTTACAAGCCCAAATACTAAAACAGCTTACACAATTAACATTAAAAACCTATCCCCCCAGGAAGGGGTCACAGCCCGGTTGGTCAAATAACCAGGTCTTTAAATCACGGCGAAGGTGCGGAGGTCGGGGCCAGCGGAGCCCCAAGGGCAGTTGATTCCAGAGGTCGGGGCCGCGACAGAATAGGCTCGCCGCCGGGGACCGCCGGCATTGGCCCGCCACCAGGGACCTCGAGGAGTCCTTGCGCACAGGGCGGCCGGCATTTGATATCAGCAGAAGACGCCCCTTGTATTGAGGACCCATGTCGTGCAGGACTTTGTATGTTAAAACTAAAACCTTGAATCTCACCCGAGTGCAACCGGCAACCAATGCAAACAGCAGGAGGGGTAACATGGGAGAATCGAAACTCCCATCACCACCACGCCGCCGCGATTCTGCACCAGCTGCAACCGGATGGTATGCAAGGGCAGTCCTAAATAGAGAGCCAGTAGTCGAGTCTGGAGGTAACAAGAGCATGAGTGACTGTGCAGGGCATCTCGTCCAGAAAAGGCTAAGCTGACGAACAAGGCGGAGCTGGGCAAAGGCCCTGGCAATGGACCCCACCTGCTCCTCTAACCGAGCCGACATCCAGGAGGACCCCAGATTCACGCCCTATCCACAAAACACCTCTCCCCTATGGCCAAAGATGGACATTCCTGACTGGGCCGAGATGCCAGTATGCACAGCCACTCAGTCTTGGCCGGGTTGAGTCGAAGCATGTTCCGCCATCCAGGTCCGCATCACATCCAAACACCGGGTCATCAGGAGAGGGCATCACTGATCTGGTTTGGGGTGGAGATGTACAGCTGGGTATCATCCGCATACTGATGGAATCTCACCCCAAAACCACGGATGATCTCACCCAGCTGCTTCATGTAGATGTTAAATAAAAGAGGGAGAGGACCGACCCTGAGGGACCCACAAGAGAGAGCCCTGGGGCTGACTCAACCCCCCGCCAACACCGACATTGACTGCCCCGGGAGAGGTGAGGTGAACCACCAAGAACAGTGCCCCCACTCCCAGCCCCC
>CM019148.1:21638377-22001198 GCA_009733165.1 Naja naja | reverse complement strand
GACCACCCTGGGAATCGCAGTCCCACCTCACGCCCCCAGAGCCCGCCGCCCCCGCCTCCCCCATGCACGGGCTGCAAGAAGACCCTCACACCACACCACCCTCCTCCCTATTCCACTAAAACACTGAATTAAAATTTTTAAAAGAAGTCCCTTAGTTCCTGATTTAAAATTTAACCCCTTGGTCACCATGCCACCTCTTGGGATCCCAGGATCCGTCATCAAGGTAAGCTGTTGACAACCCAATGGGCCAATTCAAGGACAAGGTGCAGTCCTGAGGGCCCATAACTCCAGACGCAGTAACCACCCATAAATAATGAGTTAATAATTCATAGGGGTGAGGGTAGAATATCATATAACAGAGGTAATAGATATTACACAGATGTAAAGTGTCTGAGTGAGAGAGAAAGGTCCAGGTAACAGTATCCAGCGAGTTCAACACCACAAACAGGCCTCTCACACCTGCTTGGGGGCCAGGATGGAAATAAATGACCAACAGCTCTCTCACACGCGGTGGTCAAAGCAGTCTTGAGCTGATGGGTCAGATGTTAAGCCCCTCTGTCCTCTCACAAAGAGAAGTCCTCCCATTGTCCTCACGCCACAATGGGCCCCTACCTGAGACCAAAATCCTGAAAAGGGAAGGGTTCAAAAAGGACTATGGACCATGACCGCTGCTTGAAAATGACAGCTGCATCCACAAGGTGCAGCAGAAGAGACAAAATGGCAGAACCGGTGATAGAGGGCAAAAGCAGTGAGAGTAACAAAAAGTGGGCGGAAAGTCCAGGTAGAGAGTCCATAGATGTTAATTTCACCATCACGGCCCAGGTCCAGAGCCATAAAAGGCCGGCCAACTGTGGGGGTCGCCCCTCCGATGGTAATGTCAATTCTGACCCCCTCCAGGCTGGCAGCAGCTCACCCGACCCGCCAGCGTCCTGACGGGCCAGCATTCATGGCTGGAACCAGTCCAGCCAGTTGATAGTTCTGTGCCAAAGAGCCCCAATAACTCACGCTCAAGGCATTCCAGCCATCCGCCACCAACTCCTCCACAACCACCCGGAGATCCACCAGGGTTGACAAGGCCATCGAGACAGGGAGAACGATGACTGTCCAGGACGATGGGCCACCAAGAACGCCCCCTAAGCAGTCCGGGGGCTCGTCAGTTGGCCCAGCGGCCAACAGCAGCAGCGTCCAAATTCGCCGCCGCCGGCACCACAGTCACAGCCGTTGCAGCCCAGCCCCCGCCAGTCGCCAAGGCTGCCAAAGCCACCAAGATCACCATCGCGGCTGATACCTCCACTAGAACGGCCGCCATCTCTGTCTCTCTACAGCCTCCTCCTTCACAGCCTCCCCAGCTGACGAAACCGTGGCAGGAACCTCCGCCGGAGCAGCCGATATCGCCACCACTGCCGCTCCAGCCACTCCGGCCGCCACAGCCACCGAAAAGGCTGCCAACCCGACCCTGCAGCCACTCCAAACACGCTCGAGCGTGCAGCCGCGCGGCCGCTGAAGAAGCCGCTAAGGCCGTCAAAGCCTCCAGGCAAACAGCCGCCATTTCCCCGCCGCCAGGAACAGCCGCCGAGATCGGGAGCCTGGCGCCAGCTCACCGGCGACCCAGCCGCACCGAGACCAGGTCAGTTCCACCCCTTGGGGTCTCTTGAATGATCGCAGGGAGTTCAGCAGCATTCAGGAATCTCCACGACCACTTATAATGCCAAAACTAGCCACACACCCCAGGAGCTTTCTCAGCGACCAACCTCCATCTCGGGCATGCGCAGACCAAAAAAATCCCATATTGTCCAGGGATTGGCTATTGTTTTCCCATCTTCTGTTCATCTCGTTTACTTCTGTTGGGCATCTGTGATTTTACAGAAGTTCAAAATGATCTCCACACCTTCCGTCGTGACCTAAAAACTTGGCTGTTTGAACAGGCTGTGCTGTGCTGACTCCTCGGGGGAAGGGTTTTATATGTATTATGGGATTTTTAGTTTAATTCGGCTTGCTGCAATTTAATTCTATTATAGTTAACTTAATTTATTGTATTGTCTTTTATCTGTGAGCCGCCCCGAGTCCTTCTGGAGAGGGGGCACAAGTAATAATAAATAAATAAATAAATAAATAAATAAATAAATAAATAAATAAAATGCTTTGGGGAATTAACAATTACTGTTGGTTCCACAGGTGGAAAAAAATAGGGTTGTAATGGGCAGAAATGGTTTGGGAGGGAGGCTCAGATAGGAAAAAGCAAGAAAGCTGAGAGGAAGTAGGGAATGCAGACCGGGCAGGCTGATGGAAATGCCACTATGAAACAGCAGTGGAAGCAGGGAGAGGGAAGGGATGGAAGGTGGTTAGAAAGGCTGGTTAAGCTGGTGGGATATTTTATTTATTTTATTAATCAAATTGATCTAGCTGCCCATCTCAACAGAAATAAAACTAGATGGCTCAGAGCAAACCTCTTTTCCCTCTTTTCAATAACTCCTGGGACTTGGCATCCCAGGAGCTGTTGTTGTAGAGAGGAGGTTTTGCAAACCACACTATAAAATCAATCACATCTTTATATCAACCACACCTTTATTTCATCAGAAATCTGGAGGAATCAATATGTTTCTGGCTTTGTTTCTGTTGCACCACAGCCAATTCAAATTTGTTCAGCAGATGTTCCAGTACATGATGGTTGTTTTGGATTTGAAAGAAACCAGAATGAATGTAACACTGAACCCATACATGCAACCTTCTACAATGCTGTAACAAATCTGGGACTGGAACAATACGTAACCAACAATACTGGAACAATACGTAACCAACAATAACCAACAATACTAGACTTAACAACTGCCTTGATCTCATTTTCTGCAATAGTTTGAATTCAATTTACAGAATACAAATTGTAGAACCCTTTTCCAACAGTGACCACAACATAATTGACTTTTGTCTCAACAACGTAATCGCCAATTATAACTTCAAAAAAGGTAAGAGCCTTGGTGGTGCAGGCTGTTAAACACCTAGCACTTAATTCCAGTTGCCTGCGATTACTGCAGGCTCGAATCTCACCAGGCTCAAGGTTGACTCAGCCTTCCATCCTCCCAGGGTAGGTAAATTGAGGACCCAAGATTGTTTGGGGCAATAAGCTGACTTTGTAAAAATGCTGCTTGGGGGAGGGGCAAAAGCCCTAGTAATATGCAGGCATATACAATAGAATAAAGGCTATTGCTGAACACATTGGGTTGTGCCCCAAAGATTGTAAGCCGCCCTGAGTCTCTGGAGAAGGGCGGCATATAAATGTGAATAAAAAAAAAAACTACGATCTTATAGACAATGATCTGTCATCCCTTGATTGGCAATTTCTATTCACTGGATGCAATACTGTTGAAGACCATTACAACATATTTTTACTTGAAGTTAAAAGAATCATCAAACTATATGTACCAATAACAGCTCCCAAAACCAGAAAAAGCAGATTACCCATAACAATAAGGAAGCTTCAATCCAAAAAGAGATCACTTTGGCGGAAAAACAAATCTGGTCATGTTGCCAACTTCAAAAGCAGATACAAAAATTTATGCCATCAGATAAAGACTGAATGCACCGATTATCACATTAAACAAGAGGAAAACCTACGCACCAATTCCACCTGCGCTTTCTACAATTTTGTAAACAACTAAGACTCAAGGTCCATCCCACCCCTGAAAGGACCTAATGGTACAGACTGCAACGATGACACCATTAAAGCCAACCTCTTTAACACATTCTTTGCCTCAGTATTTGTAAACAGCA
Organism: Naja naja; assembly: GCA_009733165.1. NCBI lineage: Eukaryota > Metazoa > Chordata > Lepidosauria > Squamata > Elapidae > Naja > Naja naja. The sequence goes on along the minus strand of CM019148.1, from coordinate 21,997,430 downwards.
ATGGATCATGCCCAGTATTTCCTAGTCGAACCACAAACAACTACAATGATCTAATAAATATCGATTTTACAGAAGACAATGTTGAAAAAGCACTACACAATCTAAAACCATCTCTATCTATTGGACTGGACGGAATATGTGCCTACTTCTTTAAAAAGCTATCCACTGCCATAGCCAAACCTCTAAGAATAATCTTTGAAAAATCTTTCAGGACCAGCTCCTTGCCACACCTATGGTCACAAGCCACGGTCATCCCCATTTTCAAAAAGGGAGACCCCAGTCTAGTTGAAAATTACAGACCAATCTCCTTATGCTGCGTCACCTGTAAAGTCATGGAATCAATTATTAACCAATCCATTATCCTCCACTTAGAGACAAACAATCTACTCTCAAACAAACAATTTGGTTTCAGAAAAAAACTATCCTGTAATCTGCAACTCTTACAATGCAAAAACATATGGACTACACAACTCGAGCAAGGCAAAACAATAGACGCAATCTACATAGACTTCTGTAAAGCCTTTGATTCAGTGGTACACGACAAACTACTATTAAAACTAAAATCTTATGGTATCTCTGGACACGTGCATAACTGGGTAGAAGCATTCCTGTCAAACAGACACAAATGGTCAAAATTGGGAATGTCCTATCAAATTCTGTACCTGTCAACAGTGGTGTCCCCCAGGACAGTGTTCTAGGACCAACTCTCTTTATACTCTACATAAATGACCTCTGTGATCATATTAAGAGCAACTGCGTTCTCTTCGCTGCTGATGTAAAGCTATTCAACACCACAGACAATACTGCTGCCCTTCAAAAAGACCTCGACTATGTATCAGAATGGTCAAACAAATGGCAACTTCAAATCTCAACAAATAAATACACTGTCTTACATATTGGCACAAAAAAAATCAGAAAATAAAATACAAGCTGAATAGTCAAGATCTTGTTGATGATCCAAACTCTGTCAAGGACCTTGGAGTACTCATCTCAAATGATTTAAGTGCTAGAGCTCATTGTAACTACATAGCCAAAAAGGCATTAAGAGTTGTTAATCCTACATAGCTTTTTCTCTGGTAATATCACACTACTAACTAGAGCATACAAAACATTTGCTAGACCAATACTTGAATACAGCTCATCAGTCTGGAACCCACATCACATATCTGATATTAACACAGTAAAGAAAGTCCAGAAATATTTCACAAGAAGAGTTCACTCCTCTACTCATTGCAGAATACCTTATGCCACCAGACATGAAATTGTAGACCTAGAAAACCTAGAACGATGCTGCTTTTGGTCCGATCTAAGTATAGTATATAAAATCATACATTGCAATGTCCTACCTGTCAATGAAAACTTCAGCTTCAACCATAACAATACAAGAGCACACAATAGATACAAACTCATGGTTAACCGCACCAAACTTGATTGCAGGAAATACGACTTCAGCAACAGAGTGGTCAATGTCTGGAATACTCTACCTGACTCTGTGGTTTCTTCCCCAAACCCCCAAAACTTTAACCTTAGACTGTCTACTATTGACCTCACCCCTTTCCTAAGAGGTCTGTAGGGGGCGTGCATAACTGCACTAACGTGCCTACCATCCCTGTCCTATTGTTCTTTTATTTTTCTTATATGTATTCATTTCATGTATTCATAACTATGTTTATACTTATACCTATTATCTTGTAAGCAATTGACAAATCAAATAAAATAAATAAATAAATAAAAAGAATGTCATGACACCTAGTGACTATAAGTTCCCTTGGCTGAGAATCACATTTACATGCCGCCCTTCTCCGGAGACTCAGGGCGGCTTACAATCTTTGGAGCACAACCCAATGTGCTCAGCAATAGCCTTCATTCTATTGTATATGCCTGCTTATTACCAGGGCTTTTTGCCCCCCCCCCCAGTGGCATTTTTACAAAGTCAGCTTATTGCCCCCAACAATAAGCCTTAAGTCCTTATAATAAATCCTTTCGGAGAGGGGGCGGCATACAAGTCCAATAAAAATAAATAATAAATAATAATCTTGGGTCCTCAATTTACCTACCCCAGGAGGATGGAAGGCTGAGCCAACCTTGAGCCTGGTGGGATTCAAGCCTGCACTAATTGCAGGCAGCTGCAGCTAAGTGCTAGGTGTTTAACAGCCTGCACCACCAAGGCGTTTTCTCAATTTGTTGGGCTGGGATCTTTTTCCTTGTTCTCTTCTTGCTTGATAGTGACAGTTTAATTCAATCATTACAAGTCCTTTTTGTTGCCATGGCTTTCAACCTTTATATTTGATAATATTTTTCAATTTCAAATTTATGTATTTATTACACTGCTTTTATTATTTATACAAATAAGACAGTGAACATATCCAACACACCTTCCTATTTTCAATATGTTATCTATTATCAATGTATAAGTTACTTTTATATCAATATTAAATGTATCCTTTCCCCATCATTTTTATTTTTGAGTTTCTTTTCATCCTTATGTAAAATCACTATAATGTAAGCTTTTATTGTACTATTGTTGGATGTATTGTTCTGTTTTGATTTTTTTGGTAATAAAAATGATCAAAATCCAGCACAAATTTCTCTGTGATTCATGTCCTTCACATGAAATCTCTGTTGTTAAGTGAGTTTTGCCCCATTTTACAACTTTTCTTGCCACAGTTGTTAAGTCAATCACAGTACTTGATGCGTTGTAACCTGGTTAAGTGAACCTTGACTTTGCTTGTCAGAAGGTCACGAAAGGTGACCACTTGACCCTAGGGCACTATAACTGTTATAAATATGAACCAGTTCTCAAGCATCTGAATTCATGACCATGGGGATGCTGCAACAGACCTAAGTGTGAATAATGGTGAATAATGGTCATAAGCCACTTTTTTCACTGCCATTGTAACTTTGAACGGCCATTAAATGAATTAAATGAATGTTGTAAGTCGAGGAGTATCTGTAGTTCTTAGTGGTGCTTAATCACTTCTTTATGTTTCCAAGTCCTTGCCAGAACTTACTGCAACTCTGTCAGGGCTGTGTTAAGACCCTTGTGATGCCAACTATAGTCTGGCAAGCTTCTGGACATGCTCAAACTTTAATGGTTGGCATGCACTCATCCCTAGTGCTTCATGCGTCACCTATTCCTAAAGCTAAGCTACGGAGTTAGAGTACCTTGAACTTTCAAGTACCTTAAACTTTGAACAGTTAATATTTGATGTCTGTGAAGCAAGAAAATTGGTTTAATGGAGTAAAATATAGTACAATTAACCAAAGATGAATGTATTGCGTGACCATGTCTGTTGTGACTCTCTTAGTCACCCCGTGAACTTTCGTTCCCTAAAGTAGACTTCTGGTTTTGCCTTCCCTTCAATGAAGTGTGTGGGTTTCTCTCTGTTTGTGTCTATCTTGATGATTTTACAGCAGGTGGCAACATCTGGCTGGCTGTATGTCTGCCCAGAAGCTGAACAGCATCAAGTCTAACTGCATGAGAGAACTCTTAAGAAATACCAAGGCTGTAGATCAGTTTAGGAAGCAGAGAAAAAAATTTAGAGAAAAACAGTGATCAATCACATCTGATTCTGGGGCCAAAAACTATGTAGACAAATCCATGAAATGGCCTGTAATTAAGCTGGGCTGGAAGAAAACCTTACAGCATCTCCTCTATTGCGAATGCTGTTTCTTTATAATGAGTTTTTAAATAAGTGTAATTCAGTTTGAATTATGTTTTAATCGACTAGAGTGGAAAAATTTTAAGCAATGTATATAGGAAAGAAAGGGAAAATATAGAGTTTTTTTCTTTTTTTTAATGATGGTTGCTATACCTATTCCAGTGTCAATATACTGTTCCTGTTTTAAGGCACTTTTTGCAAAGGCACTGTGTCACAGGACAGAAATTCAGTAGTAATTTGGTTAACAAATGTTTTATTGGTTCATGTTGCAATATTATAAACAATACCTGGAAATCAGTCCCATTGAATTGAAGGAAATATAATGTATATGTATAATCATAATGCTCTCTGCCAAATGCCAAGTTAATATAATATTTATTACTGTAAGGAAGAGTCGTGAAGAATGAGAGTTAGAATAATATTTGTCCTAACAAAGTTAAGTCGAAGTATCCTCATTACAGTACTTAAAATCTATTTTGTTGTTGTCCATGACTAGGAGTCCCTTAAGAAAATATTGTCTTAAAATAAGATTGATTTGATTTGTTTACAGTACACTATATAGTTCATAAATGTATGTATCATCATCTATTAATATAATATAAATATAGGGTTTTACTTTTATCAACATACAGCATGCAACTTTCTCTCCAAAATGAGATAGTCAGAGTACTCTGTAAAGTATTTTTTACTAACAAACTCTTTACCAATTCAAACAATATCCAATCAAGGAAAGGTCAACAAATTTCACAAAATTACAATGTGCCAAAATTAAAAATGAGTGAAAAAATGAGAAAGCTGCTATTATAACTTGGAATGTTTTCTCTTATTTATCAAATAGTGGACCATATTTTAGATAGGACCTCTTCTGCATGCAATTGCTCTCTTGGCCCTCATATAGATCAACAGATGGGAATTTGGAAACCCTATACAGATTTCTAAAACCTATTAAATGTATTGGGGCTAAAAATCCCAGAATCTATGCAAAGTGGACATGGTAAAGAATATATGAGGCTTAAGGTTGAATTCTTGATTTTTTTGTGTTCTCTGACCTTGCTTTTCTTCTGTAGAAATTTCATACTACTATGCTAGGTAACATAATCAGTTCCCTAAAACCAAGGGTCCATCATGGAAATTGCTGTCTTTTAGCAGGACATCTGAACAATCCAGGAAGGTGATGAATTAGAACTTGGGAGACCTCCTTGCAACTTCTCCTCAAGGAGCAGGTAGCAGCCATAGCTAGGAAATCCTTTGCACAAATTCATCTTCTTCATCAAATAAGCCTATCCATGGACAAGAAACCGCTGATAATGGTCACTAATAATGGTCTAGCCACTTCCTGTTTGGACTACTGCAAGGTGCTCTACATGTAACTGCCCTAGCTGATTACCTAGAAACTACAAGTGTACACAGCTTTGATAAGATAAGATGTGATGCAATGCAATAAGATAAGATAAAATGCAAGTTGACTGTGGCGAGTTGGCCATGGTGAGTTGGCCATGTAAGGCACAGGGACAAGTTGTTGTTGTTGTTGTTGTTGTTGTTGTTATTATTATTATTGATTATATGCGCCCTCTCTCCGAAGGATTCAGGGCGGCTCACAAATATAAAAAACATAGAATACAAAAATTAAAATTATTAAAAAGTATTAAATCCCAACAAAATATAAAACCCACAATAAACAATAAAACCAGTAAAAACCAATAAACCCCCCCCTCAGTCCAGGTCAGCCTGCTGGAAGAGCCATGTCTTCAGGTCGCAACGGAAGGATCGAAGGTCAGGGGCCAACCGCAACTCCAAGGGCAGCTGGTTCCACAGGGTGGGCGCTCCCACAGAGAAGGCTCTCCCCTTGGGGGCCACCAGCTGACACTTCTGGCCGACGACACCCTAAGGAGGCCCTGTCTGTGGGAGCACAGGCTGAGAAATCAGCAGAAGATGGTCCCCTAAATACCCCGGCCCTAAGCCATGTAGAGCTTTATAGGCAATTACGAGCACCTTGAATCTCACCCGGAGGGCAAACCATAACCAATGCAGTTCACGCAGGAGGGGTGTAATATGGGAGTATCGGGATACTCCCATCACAACCCACGTGGCTGCATTCTGCACCAGCTGAAGCCTCTGAGTGGTCCTCAAGGGCAGCCCCATGTAGAGAGCATTGCAGTAGTCGACACGGGAGGTAACAAGTGCATGAGTAACCGTACGTAAGGCATCTTGGTCCAGATAGGGGCGCACCAGGCGAACCTGAGCAAACGCCCCCCTGGCCACGGCTCCCACCTGCTCCTCTAAACTGAGCCGTGTGTCCAGAAGGACACCCAAGCTGCGCACCCTCTCTGCAGGGGGTAACACCTCTCCCCCCACAACCAAAGATGGAACATCCTGGACAGTCTGAGATGCCGGTACGTACAGCCACTCAGTCTTGGCTGGGTTGAGTTGAAGCCTGTTCCTCCCCATCCAGCCCCATACCGCTTCCATGCACCAGGACATCACGTCAAGGGCATCACTGGGTTGGTCTGGGTTGGAGATAAAAAGCTGGGTATCATCAGCATACTGATGATACCTCACTCCAAAACCACGGATGATCTCACCCAGCGGTTTCATATAGATGTTGAACAAAGGGGAGAGAGCCCTGGGGCACCTCACAAGAGAGGGGCCTTGGGGTCGATCTCTGTCCCCCTGCCAACACTGACTGCGAACGCCCCGAGAGGTAGGAGGAGAACCACCATAAAACAGTGCCTCCCACTCCCAACCCCTTGAGGCATCGCAGTAAGATACCATTGTCAATGGTATCGAAATCCGCTGAGAGGTCTAAAAGGAGCAGGATCGAGGAATAAGCCCTATCCCGAGCCCGCCAGATATCATCCACCAGCGCGACCAATGCTGTCTCTGTGCTGTATCTGGGCCTGAAACCCGATTGATACGGATCCAGATAATCAGTTTCCTCCAGGAACATCGGGAGCTGTCGGGCCACCACACTCTCAACAACCTTCGCCACAAAGCGAAGGTTGGAGACAGGATGAAAGTTGTTCATAACAGCTGGGTCCAAGCCAGGCTTCTTGAGGAGGGGCCTCACCACCGCCTCCTTCAAGGCAGAGGGAAAAGATCCTTCACTCAAGGAAGCGTTAATCAAAGCTTGGAGCCAGCCTGTGGACTTACCTGGGAGCTTTGAGGGCGGCGAGGAGGGCTTACCTCTCCGACCTCATACCATCCGCAGATAATCGTCCGGCTGCCCTGTTCAGGGTCATGCACTCCCTCTTACACCAGGAGCCGAAGGTGGACCCTTTGCGGGGCAGGACTGAGGAATTTGGACAATATCTGTCGGATAAGATCGCTCGGATCCGGGAAGGGCTGAGCTCCAATTTGCAGTGGTCTGAGGAGGGAGTCACAGAGAGTCTGGCTGATGTCATCTGGGCTGAGTTTGATCCTGTTTCTGAGGATGAAGTGGACAGGATTATGCGACGCCTGAGTTCCACCACCTGTTTATTGGACCCGTGTCCTTCCTGGATGGTATATGCCTCCAGGGAGACCAGGTGCGGCTGGCTCCGGGCAGTTGTTAATGCCTCGCTGAGGGAGGGGTCCTTTCCCGCTGCCTTGAAAGAGGCGGTGGTGAGGCCCCTCCTGAAGAAGCCTGCTCTGGACCCAGCCGTTTTAAACAACTTCCGTCCAGTCTCCAACCTTCGCTTTTTGGCGAAGGTTGTTGAGAGTGTGGTGGCTCAGCAGTTTCCACTCTTCCTGGAGGAACGGACTATCTAGATCCGTACCAGTCAGGCTTCCGACCCGGGTTCAGCACAGAGATGGCATTGGTCACACTGATGGATGATCTCTGGAGGGCTCGGGACAGGGCCTTTTCCTCTGTCCTAGTCCTGTTAGATCTCTCGGCTTTGATACCATCGACCATGGTATCCTATTGCGCCTCGGGGGTTGGGAGTGGGGGCACTGTTTTGCAGTGTTTCTCCTCCTACCTCTCGGCGTTCAATCGGTGTTGGCAGGGGGCAAGGAGGCCCGAGGGCACTCACATGTGGGGTCCCTCAGGGGTTGGTCCTCTCTCCTCCTGTTCAACATCTATATGAAGCTGCTGGGTGAGATCATCCGTGGTTTTGTGAGGTATCATCAGTATGCTGATGATACCCAGCTGTATATCTCCACCCCAAACCAAATCAGTGATGCCCTCTCGTGATGACCCGATGTTTGGATGCGGTATGGATCTGGATGGGCAGGAACGGACTGCAGCTCAACCCAGCTAAGACTGAGTGGTTGTGCACAGGCATCTAGGCCCAGTCAGTTGATTCCATCTTTGGTCATAGGGGAGAGGTGTTGCCCCTGTGGATAGGGCTCGGAACCTGGGAGTCCTCCTGGACTCACGGCTCAGTTTGGAGGAGCAGGTGGGGGCCGTGGCCAGGGGGCTTTGACCAGGTCTGACTGGTTCGCCAGTTGCGCCCGTATCTGGACCGAGATGCCCTGCGCACAATCACTCATGTACTTGCGACTTCCTGACTGGACTACTGTAACGCTCTCTATTTAGGACTGCCCTTGCATACTATCCGGAGGCTTCAGCTGGTGCAAAATGTGGCTGCTGGCTGTGATGGGAGTTTCCGATACTCCCATGTTACACCTCCTGCGAGCTGCATTGGCTACGTTGCCCTCCGGGTGAGATTCAAGGTGTTGGTGTTAACATTCAAAGTCCTTTACAATATGGGTCCAGGGTACTTGCGGGAGCGTCTCCTGCCAATATCGAACACCGGTCGCCCTGTCGCGCAAGCGGGGACTCCTCGGGGTACCGTCGGCTAGTCAATGTCGGCTGGCAGTGCCCCGGGGAAGAGCCTACTCTGCTGCGGCCCCCGCCTTGTGGAACCAGCTCCCTCTGGAGCTCCGTTTGGCTCCTGATCTTCGCTCCTTCCGCTGCGATCTGAAGACCTGGTTGTTTGAGCAGGCCGGGCTGGACTGACCTCCGGGTTTTTTTTAAAATTATCTTAATTGGGTTTTAAGATTGGGCTTGTTGATTTAATTCTTTTTAAAATATTTATTGTTTGTATTATTGTGTTTTAATTGTGAGCAGCCCCGAGTCCTCGTGGAGAGGGGGCGGCATACAAGTCCAATAAATAAATAAATAAATAAATAAATCTCCCGGGCAGCATAGACCAGCCAGGAGGGACACAGGTCCAATATACACGTGGCGGCACTCAGTCTCCCCATGATCCTGTCCACTTCCTCATGAGTCACAGGATCAAACTCTTGCCATTCCATGAGGACATCTAACCATCCCACTCTGTTGGATTAGGTATGTTCAGGTCCTCTCAGTGAAAAATTGTCATCTAGTGATATCTAGGAAGCAAGCCTTTTCCGTAACTGTGTTTCCCCAATAGAACAATTCCTCTTTTTAGATATGGAGAGCCCCCTACCCGCCTTGCCTTCTGGAAGGCCATTAAGATCTGACTTTTCCCTTACATGTTGGTCTGGGATGGGAAGTGCTTTTTCAAGATAATAGTCATATGGCACTGGTGGTGTGTTGGCTTTTCATTTTGTGTTCTTATTATATGGCTTATTATTATTTGTTGTAAGCATTTTAATGTTTGCTTTACATAATGTAGGCAGCTATGTAGATATTTTCAAACAAACTAATAAATAAATTGGTTTCCAGGAAGTTGTTGTTGGGCCCTACAAACTCAAGTGAACCTTTGGCACAAAGGTGCACTTGGGGAGATAATACCCTTTTTCTAGATAATGCAGGTAGTTGTCAACTTACAATAGTTCAGTAGTTAACAACCGTGTTATTACCTTAACACTGCAGTGATTTGCCTAACAACTGTGTCAAGAAATTCACTTAAAATGGGGCAAAATTAACTTAACTGTTTCACTTAGCAACAGAAATTTGGGGTTCAATTGTGGTGGTAAACCAAGGACTACCTTTAGTCTTATGGCACTGGTGGTGTGACTGAGTTTTTATTTTGTGTTTTTATTATTTGTCTATTTGTTGTAAGCATTTTGTTGCTTGCTTTATATAAGAGAGGCAGCTATAAACATTTTTCAAATAAATAAATAAATTTGTTTCCAAGAAACTTGTTCCTGGGCCCTACAAACTCCAATGAACCTTTGGCACAAACATGTGCACTTGTCTAACTTGTTCTGTTCAGGGAACTTTATCCCCAGCTGATGTAATTCTGCTGCAAATGTCAAATGACTTAATACATGAGGGAGAAAAATACAGGAGTCTTTACTGTAACCTCGGGGCTGAGGTTTCACAGTTGGAGAGAAAGCAGAAGAATACGTAGGCTGGAATCCAAGAATTTTAAAAGGCTTAGTTTAACCTTGGCAGGCCTACGACCAGCAGGACAAAATGATTAGAGGGGGAATGAAGGAATCTCAACAGATGGAGCTTTTGTTAAATCCTTCTAACAAGAATGCATTTTGGAAACACTTTTTCTCTACAGCCTTCCTTTTCAGAAGATCTTGCTTTCTTCTCTGTCTCGCATCATTAGATTTTAGGAGCAGAACAAAGTTGGGATTCAAATCTCAATTAAGAATTGGTGGGACTGTCTGGTTCTAATATAAAGTTCTGAAAGAACAGCGTCCTGCACACACTGAGATGTATTAATCTCATTTTTCCTAACGAACCAACTGTGTGATTCTCTTGCATGACAATCTTCCCTAGGAATATGGCCAGGAACTTTTTATTCTGGTGACCTTTTGCTCAGGGAAAAATTGTTAGTTTGATTGGTTTATTTCATTTTATTTATTAATTTGTTTGTTACATTTATATAGCTACCCATCTTCTAATCAACTCCCAATCGAACTTTGGCTGTAAATGATGCATGAAACCAACTGCTGTGATTAATAAAGCATGATTTATGACTCACTGTGTTTGGCAAATTCAATCCATTATGATTTAATCCAGGGGTTGCCAACCTTTTGGACCTGAGGGACCACCAAACTCATAATTTTAAATCCCACAGACCAGAGACCCTGGGAAATCCCCCAAAAAATCTGCAGAAAAATTCCCCACTCCGTTTTCCTACTGATCAATCATTCTTTATTTGGGATTGCAGGATACCGTCTCCAGCTCCGTTCTCAGGGGGCAAGAGAGAGAGAGACTTTTGGCTTCATGCAAGGAAAGCAGCAGAAGTCTTTCTTTCTCTCCCCCAAACTCCGCCAGAAATGAATCTTTGTCGCACTGGCGCAGCCTCTTGGAGCAGGATGCCTTGTAGGGTCCCAAAGACTCATTTCTGGCAGAGATTGGGGGAGAAAGAAAGACTTTTGGTGCTTTCCTTGTGTACAGCCAAAAGCAGAAGAAGAAAGAAGCGGAAAGAAATAGCCCAGTGGAGCAAGTTCGCCCCCTCCACCCTTTCCCCCCTCCCCTCACTACCTCGTGTTGTTTACAATGCAAGCGATGCAAGCCTTGTGTTCCTGCGGGCCATGTGGGCGGTGCGACCTTGTGTTCCTGCGCAGCCTGGATTAATTGCTTTGGGGGGTGCTTTGGGGGTGACATTTCTCTGCAGACCACCATTTTCTCGTGGACCACCAGTGGTCCCCAGCCCACTGATTGGTGACCACTGATTTAATCTATAGCTTTATAGTTCCATTATCCAGGTAGTTTCATCATCCAAGTATTAACTACAGTTGATTCTTGGCATTTCTTTTCTTCCTTTCTATTTGAAATACATCAAAGAGCCTTGGTGGTGCAGGCTGTTAAATGCCTAGCACTTAAGTTCCAGCTGCCTGCAATTACTGCAGGCTCGAATCCCACCAGGCTCAAGGTTGATTCAGCCTTCCATCCTCTCGGGGTAGGTAAATTGAGAACCCAAGATTGTTGGGGGCAATAAGTTGACTTTGTAAAAATGCCGCTTAGTAATAAGCAGGTATATACAATGGAATGAAAGCTATTGCTGAGCGCATTGGGTTGTATCCCAAAAATTGTAAGCCACCCTGAGTCTTTGGAGAAAGGCGGCATATAAATGTAATTAAAAAAAAAACCTTTCTATCTGGGTTTGTTTTTTCTGCCGTCTTTGCTTCTTTGTATTCTGCTGGCATTTTTAAAAAATGTTTTTAATAATTTGAAAACCACCCAAAGTCACTGGGAGTTGGGCGGCATACAAATTCAATATAAATAAATAAATTAAAAATCCTCCTAATTTTCCAAATCAGCCAAGGTTGGTTAGGTGCAGCTGTCTTCTAAGGAAAGCATGATGTGGAAGTGGGAACCAGCTGACCCTTTCATAAATATTACAGTTATTTCCAGCTATTTTACTGAATTCACACATTTTCTGGGTTTACACAATACTTTTGACCTATATGCTAGGCAAATCTGATGGTTCACCCAACGTGTTGGCATATAAAGCAGCTAACCAAGCTTAACATTCTGTGAAAATGCAACTGCTGTATATTTATCCAGACTAAGTTAAGTGTGTTTTGTAAACACAATCCAAATAGATAGAAATCTATTAAAACTAGAAGATGCAGCCATTAAATCCAGCCATCAGCAAAACTGGAAATCAAATTACAAAAAACTATTGTCTATCCACCCATCATCTATCTATCTATCTATCTATCTATCTATCTATCTATCTATCTTTCTATCTATCATCTATCATCTATCTATCTATCTCTGTCTCTCATCTGTCTGTCTGTCTGTCTGTCTGTCTGTCTGTCTGTCTGTCTATCCACTCCCAAAAACATTGCCAAGGGAACTGCAGGGACTAATTTAGGTAGTTGGCAGGACTCCACATTGCCTCATATACACAAACATATACATACACATACAGATATACATATACATACTGTATGCACACACAGACACATACATAGAGAGTATGCATGGATACATTTATTCAAATATATACTTCTGAGAAAACTGGGTCATTTTCATGTCAATTATCGAATTTACAAGTTGCTACTTAAAAATTCAATGAAGTAGATGGTTTCTTCAACTTTGAATGATGGAGTAATTTAAAGAATGTTGGGTCACCTAAGGTGTATATGTGTCTTGCTCACAGGTATGCCTTACTAACTAATTAAGGGATTTTATAATCATTCTCACATCCAATTATTATGTCCTAAAGTTTTAACACGTTAGCTGAAAGATGACTCATAAAGCTTTGAAATTCAGATATCGACTTGAGGCAGAGATATAAAGATAATGCAGTATGTCCACTACAACGTGACATGTGAATAAAACCAAGTATTTTTATTCATTTTCTAGAGTTATGTATACCTACTTTGCATCTAAAAGGCAAAGAGATTAGTTAAACAATGTGCTAATGACTAGGATGGCTTTAATAGGTGACAAGTTAAGGGAGAATAAAATTGCTAATGGCTAGTAATATAGATCGTTACATTGGCCTTCTATGTTCTGAACAGAGTACAAAATACTAATCAAGGTGTGTATGACATTGATTAGCATGTCAGGGGTGTCTCAAGGCCCGCAGGCTGGATCCAGTCCATAGGATGCTTACATCTGGCTCAGGGGAAACAGCAAAGGACCAGCACATGGTGCCTGTGCCAGCAAAAATGGGGTATGGCTCCCTTTTCACTGGCAGAGGGCTAGCAAAACAAACTAAAAACAAAACAAATGGAGAAATGTTTCTCCTTTTGCATTTGAGCATGCAAGGAGGGACAGGAAAGAAGAAAGGGGAAGAGGAAAGACAAAGAAAAAGAAAGAAAAATAAGGAAAAATAAGGAAAGGGGAAGGAAGAAGAAAGGAGGACAGAGAGGGAAGGAAAAGGAAGGAAGGAATTATAATGAGAGTGAGGGAGGGTCTCAGGGAAATCCTGTCTTAGTAGTTGGCCACCACAGGTGCCCTCGACATGAGTTCCGTGTCACGTCCACCAAGGTCACGCCACCTGGACACGCCCACGGCCTGCCAAGATCAAATACCGGCCGCCCTGTGCGAGCTCATAGGCAAGGACTCCTCGGGATTCCGTTGGCGGGTCAGTGCCGATTGGTAATTCCCCGACGACGAGCCTTTTCTGTTGCGGCCCCTGACCTCTGGAACCAACTGCCTTTGGAGCTCCGCCTGGCCCCTGACCTCCGCACCTTTCGCCGTGAGCTAAAAACTTGGTTGTTTGATCAACCCGGGCTGTGAGGGATAGTTTTAATGGTTTTAGTTTATATTATATTTGGACTTGTAATTTAAATTTAATAGTTTTTTAAGTATTTATTGTTTCATATTTTAACTGTGAGCCGCTCCAAGTCTTCGGAGATGGGGCGGCATACAAGTGCAAATAATAAATAAATAAATAAATAAATACAACCCTCATGCAGCTCTCAATGGATTTGACACCCCTGTACTATGTAATAACAACCAAAAAATGGCCTTTAATTTCCTTTATGTCTTTTTTGAGGGGTTCACATAGGCCCCTGGCTACTGGGAAAAAGTTTATGCCAAGGCAGGCCTAACTGAATTTAAAAACTTTATGATTTCATTCCCAGTGCTGGATCAGATTAAGGGCCTATATTATTTTCCCCAGTGGCCCAAGAAACATATCTCAGAAGTCCACAAACAGATATAGCAGAATTCACCTATGGCTGAAATATAGCAATTGAAAGGTATCATTTATTTAAAGGCAGTAGAAGCAATAAAAAAAGGAGAAGCTACACTGTGAGTTAAAATTATTTGGAAGTCCAAGTGAACAGACATGGTGATTCTGTGGAGAAAAGATTGTTAAAATAAGTGGAAGAGGGACAAATAAAAGCAGTGCTGTTGTTGGTGTCTATTATCACCCACCAGGAATAAGATTTAATTTAATTTAATTTTTATTTATTTATTTTGTCAATCGCAAAGATAAACACAAAGATAAACATAGTTGTGAATACATGAAATGAATACATATAAGAAAAATAAAAGAAACAATAGGACAGGGACGGTAGGCACATTGGTGCACTTATGCACGCCCCCTACAGACCTCTTAGGAAAGGGGTGAGGTCAATAGTAGACAGTCTAAGGTTAAAGTTTTGGGGGTTTGGGGAAGAAACCACAGAGTCAGGTAGAGTATTCCAGACATTGACCACTCTGTTGCTGAAGTCGTATTTCCTGCAATCAAGTTTGGTGCGGTTAACCATGAGTTTGTATCTATTGTGTGCTCTTGTATTGTTATGGTTGAAGCTGAAGTATTCATTGACAGGTAGGACATTGCAATGTATGATTTTATATACTATACTTAGATCGGACCGAAGGCGGCGTAGTTCTAGGTTTTCTAGGTTTAGAATTTCAAGTCTGGTGGCATAAGGTATTCTGCAACGAGTAGAGGAGTGTAGAACTTTTCTTGTGAAGTATTTCTGGACTTTCTCAACTGTGTTAATATCAGATACGTGATGTGGGTTCCAGACTGATGAGCTGTATTCGAGTATTGGTCTAGCAAATGTTTTGTATGCCCTAGTTAGTAGTGTGATATTACCAGAGAAAAAGCTACGTAGGATTAGGTTAACAACTCTTAATGACTTTTTGGCTATGTAGTTACAGTGGGCTCTAGCACTTAGATCATTAGAGATGAGTATTCCAAGGTCCTTGACGGAGTTTGGATCATCAACAAGGTCTTGACTATTTAGTTTGTATTTTATTTTCTGATTTTTTTTTGCCAATATGTTAGACAGAACATTTATTTGTTGAGATTTGAAGTTGCCATTTGTTTGATCATTCTGATACATAGTCGAGGTCTTTTTGAAGGGTAGCAGTATTGTCTGTGGTGTTGAATAGCTTTACATCATCAGCGAAGAGAACGCAGTTGCTCTTAATATGATCACAGAGGTCATTTATGTAGAGTATGAAGAGAGTTGGTCCTAGAATGCTGCCTTGGGGGACACCACTGTTGACAGGTACAGAATTTGATGAGACGCTCCCAATTTTGACCATTTGTTGTCTGTTTGACAGAAATGCTCCTATCCAGTTATGCAGTTGTCCAGAGATACCATAAAATTTTAGTTTTAATAGTAGTTTGTCATGTACCACTGAATCAAAGGCTTTACAGAAGTCTATGTAGATTGTGTCTGTTGCATTGCCCTGATCGAGTTGTGTAGTCCATATGTTTTTGCAGTGTAAGAGTTACAGATTACAGGATGGTTTTTTTCTGAAACCATATTGTTTGTTAGAGAGTAGGTTGTTGGTCTCTAAGTGGAGGATAATGGATTGGTTAATAATTGATTCCATGACTTTACAGGTGACGTAGCATAAAGAGATTGGTCTGTAATTTTCAACTAGACTGGGGTCACCCTTTTTGAATATTTTTCAAAGATTATGCTTAGAGGTTTGGCTATGGCAGCGGATAGCTTTTTTAAGAAGTAGGCACATATTCCATCCGGTCCAGTAGATAGAGATGGTTTTAGATTGTGTAGTGGTTTTTCAACATTGTCTTCTGAAAAATCAATACGTATTATATCATTGTAGTTGTCTGTGGTTCGACTAGGAAATATTGGGCATGAGCCATTGCTGTTTACAAATACTGAGCCAAAGAATGTGTTAAAGAGGTTGGCTTTAATGGTGTCATCATTGCAGTCTGTACCATTAGGTCCTTTCAGGGGTGGGATGGATCTTGAGTCTTTTAGTTTGTTGTTTACAAAATTGTAGAAAGCGCAGGTGGAATTGGTGTGTAGAAAGTTTTCCTCTTGTTTAATGTGATAATTGGTGCATTCAGTATTTATCTGGTGGCATACGTTTTTGTATCTGATTTTGAAGTTGGCAGCGTGACCAGATTTGTTTTTCCGCCAAAGTGATCTTTTTTTGGATTGAAGTTTCCTCATTGTTATGGGTAATCTGTTTTTTCTGGTTTTGGGAGTTGTTATTGGTACATATAGTTTGATGACTCTTTGGATTTCAAGTAAAAATATGTTGTAATGGTCTTCAACAGTATTGCATCTAGTGAATAGAGATTGCCAATCAAGGGATGAGATATCGTTGTCTATAAGATCATAGTTGCCTTTTTTGAAGTTATAATTGGGGATCACGTTGTTGTGATGATTTTTGTGCGGACATATGTTGAGACAAAAGTCAATCATGTTGTGGTCGCTGTTGGAAAAGGGTTCTTTAATTTGTATTCCATAAATTGAGTTCAAACTATTGCAGAAGATGAGATCGAGGCAGTTGTTAAGACTAGTATTGTTGGTTACTAATTGTTCCAGTCCTAGATTTCTTACAGCATTGTAGAAGGTTGAATGTGGGTTCAGTATTCCATTCGTTTAGGGTCCAGTTAATATGAGGTAGATTGAAGTCACCAAGAAAGATAAAAGCATGTGGGCAAGATGAGGCCCATGTTAGTAGTGAATTTAGCTTGTTTACATGTTCTATGTCATAATCAGGGGCTCTGTAACATAGTAAGAATTGAAATGTGATATTTAAGGACAGTTCACAGATGATGGTCTCAGGAAGAGCAAGCTTCTGGGTGACTTGGATGTTTTTAGATGTAAGGACTTTTATAGAAGATAGCAACACCACCTCCTCTATGGATTTCACGATCTGATCGGTAAACATGATAGTCTCTTACCGTGGTAATGGAGTCAGGGAGAGATGCGTTGAGATGTAGATAAATTTCCAAACAAGAGGCATAAAATAACAGTTGTAGGAGACTTTAATTAGCCTTGGCCCTTCCAGGAAATTCCTAACTCATGTTACTGACAACTGTCTCTTTTAGGGAAAGTAAGGGGTCAAGAGAATCCTTACCTTGAAATTCCAAACAGGTAATTGAGGTGTAGCTAGAAAGAAAAGAAAAGTATTTAGGTAATATAGCATTGGAGTTTTTGATTTTAAGGAAAATTAAAGCTAAGTGTCACATACAGAGAAATAATGGTTAACTTTCCATGGAAGAAGAAGCTAATGGGAAAAGTTGCTTCTAGGAATGGAGATACCAAAAGCATAATTTCATACAATTTCACCTTGTGAAAAATGGAAGAATATTTTGGGAAAGCTTACGAAAGATCTGAAACAGGGGTTTCAAACTCGATTTCATTGCGGGCCGCATCAGACTTTGGGGGGCCATAGTTGTGTTTGACTTTGGGGGGCCAGGGTGGGGGTGGCTAACTTGATGCCACTTGTGTCGGGAGCGCCTGTGGCAGGCCAAACATTCTGCCAGTGAAAACAGGCTCCTGAGCTCCATTTTTGGCTAGGACGGTCTCCTGCAACCCTCTGCCAGTGAAAACGGAACATGCAGCCTTCCTGAGCTCCGCTTTCACTGGCAGAGGCACTGCAGGCCACTCCTTCACTGTTTCCAGGGTGGCCCCGTGGGCCAGATCTAAGCACCTTGTGGGACGGATACAGCCCCCAGGCCTTGAATTTGACACCCCTGATCTGAAAGGATAAATGTAGGAGTTAAAAAGAGGGCCAAATCATCCAGGAATAGTTTAGGCAATTATCGCATAGCTTTAGGGAGCTTATTTGGAAAATTAGGACTAGGCTGAAGTTGGAGCAGGATGCTGAGAACAACCACTAAAGGGTCAGATCTTCTCCGTCCTTGCAATATGCAGTGCTGTGATTGGTGAATGTTTTTCCTACCAACCAATGGCATGCTGAAGTGGGCAGGCAGCAAAGCCGGAGGACTCAACCAATGACTTTGCTTATTGCAAACTGCACACACATAATTAAGAGAGCGCATAAGCGCACCAACGTGCCTACCGGCCCTGTCCTACTGTTTTTTTTCTTATATGTATCCATTTCATGTATTCATAACTATGTTTATACTTATACCTGTTATCTTATAATCGTTTGACAAAACAACCGAGTCAATAGAAGCAGGATGTGGATCTCCAATGGCAGCAGCAAACTTCCCAGCAGTATTATTTTCATACTTTAATTCAGCATTGACAAAAGGCTCATAAGACTTAGAAGAGGCTATTCAGACCATCAAGTCTAACCCTTACTCAGTGTAGGAATCCATATTAAAGTATCCCCAGTATATCTATCCACCAACCTACCACTGAAGGAAAACCCACCATCGCTTTAGGAAATTGATTATTCCCACTAACAGATCTCCACATGTGCCTTTTGATCCATATTAAAGCCTCTCTTCTCTGTTTTACACACAGATACAGATTGTTGGTGGTCTCCCTTGGCTACCCTGTGTATATTTTTGCACATATGTTTGTAAACATTTTTCCACAGTTTTAGGAAGGAAGGAAGGAAGGAAGGAAGGAAGGAAGGAAGGAAGGAAGGAAGGAAGGAAGGAAGGCAGGCAGGCAGGCAGGCAGGCAGGCAGGCAGGCAGGCAGGCAGGCAGGCAAAATTCGATGAAAAATAGGATCCAAAGCAGGCCTCTTTTGCTAGAGTGAGTGGGATGAGCCAATCACATTGAGGTGAGATAGCTCCTCAGATACCCTTGAGCCATGCCATAAAGGGCTTTAAAGGTAACAATCAACAATTTGAATTGGATCTGGAAGAAAACTGGCAGCAGTTTTACATATACCACCCTAAGAGCCTCTAGAACTGTCCATGCCATTAGATTCCATATCAATTGTAACTTCCAAATATTCTTCAAGGGCAGCCTCATGCAAAGCGCATTGCAGTAATCCAGCTGAGGGATGACAAAGGCGTGAGTGATATATATTAAGTGATGGAGGACCTGGAAGAATCACATATCTTTATCTAGTCCCTATTCAGCATTAAACCATGTACTAAGCATTCCATGTAGTCGCATGCATCCTTTACTTCTATCATATGCATCTCCTAAATGCTATGGTGGCACAGTGGTTAGAATGCAGTATTGCTGGCTAACTCTGCCCATAGCCAGGAGTTCGATCCTGACCAGCTCAAGGTTGACTCGGCCTTCCAGCCTTCCAAGGTTGGTAAAATGAGGATCCAGATTGTTAGGGGCAATAAACTATAAAGCACTATGGAGTGGTATATCAGTCTGCTATTGCTATTGTTGCATTCAGCAAACAACCTTCAATTCCATATTCATGTAAATTCTATAATTTCAGCCTATTCACTTTATTACTCATTTTCTCTGAATCTACAAATGTACAATGAACTTTGTTTCAAAATACTGTACGGGGTACCTCATTGTTAATTGGTGCCGGGAGGTGCAACAAGTATTAAAAACAAGTGCCAAACAAACCATGTGACTTACCATGTGACCTTGTTTCAACCCAGAATGACTTCGTATCTGTCCCTTTTCCTATGTCAATGACCTTCCCAGCATGGTAAACTTCCTGTCCATTCTCTGTAGCCATCCCCCTTTCCTTTTGCAGCAAACTTCCTGGCATGGTTGATTCCTGTCCATTCTCTGTGGCCACCTCCCATTTCCTACCACAGTCCATCAAGAACCAAACAAACAATGAGTACCAGGACAACATTTTCACGTCAAAATGCGATGAGTACCAAATTCGACAAGTTTTGAAGCAGTTTAGTATCAGGTGATCACCTTATGTCCTTAGATATTTTCCAATGTGGAACTCTCTTAAGCTCTAGTCCAACTGCCTATTTAGCACTCTTGATGTAAGTTCTAGAACACCTACACTTATCCATTGCTTGCTCACTCATGTCTACTGAATGCTTGCAACTGGCACATGTTTGTTCTTGCTCATATTTTAAATAGCATTTGGTTGCAGATGTTCTGCTGAGATAATATTAACAAAGACACTCCACAGGTCAAAGTATTATTAACTAAAGGTTCTTATTAATATAGGCCAAGGAGATACTATGGAAATTATATTCATTTGATTATAGCCTTATTTTAGAGCTACTAGTATTGCACTGTAACTTCATTTTAAAGAATCAAATTACATATATCATGGATGAAATAAGAAGTGACCTTTTTATTTTAAAATAAGAGTTTTATGAAAGTGTAACAAAGTGGCATGGGCATTAACTTCATTTTCCTAATTTAGGAATATTTGCATAGGCCTTCTGGCTTCATCTTCCCAAACCAGACATATTGCTGCATATCCTGTTGTACTTAACATCAAAGAATCTTTTTGAGCTGATCAGCACTCTTCCAATCAAGGAAGGAAAAAGGAAAAATACTGAAATTTGGCTAAGATCAACTGTGAAAGGGACGGCACTATGAAAGAAACAGGCAACGACATGTACAACAAAGAAAAAAATTCACAGGAATAGAAACAGATCCTTCAAAAGCTCCTGGTACTATGGTGTTCTGAAAAAGATAGTCAACTTTTTTTTGGTGTCCATTGAGCAAACAAGTGGTTGTAGTTACAAATGCCATGGTCATTAAACAAGTGTCATGATCACTAAGCAAACCCATTGTTTGCTATAGCGCTGTTTTGCTGAAAATGGGAAGTGCTAGTTTTCTCAAACATCATAAAATACAATCACCTGACTAGAATGCTGCAATTGGCTCTTAATGAGGTTGTGTTAATAAGCACCCAAATTGTGGCCACATGACTGCAGGCTGGATGGCATGGTCGCAACTTCAGATCTAGGTCATATGTTCCCTTTTTCACATAGGCCGTAAGTTGAGAACTACACCTATATCTATCATGGAAAAAATGAATCTTCTAGATTTTGTCTCTTCCATGAGTTCTAGGTAGCCTAATGGAAACACTACATGATGCTCTTAGAAGTCTCAGATCTGTTCAGATGACCCAAATCAAACTCAGAGATTTCCTTGCTTGGTTCCTCTCAATCACTTCATCAATCTCTTAAAATGTGTAAGGAAAATGGGAATTGAGTAATACCCATTAAAGACATTCCATACTCATCTCCTTTGAGCAAGGCTGAGATATAAATTTAATCTCTACTTGAATAATTAATGTATGATTATTTATCATTACTGAGAGTCAAAACAACTTTAATATTATCTTGAACGTGGGCCAACAAAGATTAGGTCTTTTTCTTGACCAGCTGAGTGGTGCTTACAATGACTCATGTTTAAAAATAGGGTTAGGAGAATTAATTGGATCTCTGTCAGCTGGAAGCTTTGTAAAATTGTAAAAAATAATAATCAGGAGTCTTGAATTAAATAATTCAAAAGTCTGTACTAAGGTAAGCCATTTCTTTCATCAATCAAGCAGACTTATCTTCTTCTATCTATAAAAGCGAAATACCACTCACGCATCATCACAAAATCTCCAGAACCGTAAAGCCTACAAACTTGAAATTTGGCATGTATCTTCCTCTTGGCTTCTAGGTGCTCACTAAGAAAGGATTTTTCGAAATGACCATCAGAGCATTAGTATTTCCTATATTATTATTAACATGCTCTGATGCTAAGGAGTTCTCCTCCTCACCTGAAAAGAAAACTGTTCCAGATGCAAAGCACAAGCAGAGGAGGGGAGTTTTAGTTTTAGTTTTAATTTCACAGCAGCAACCAGTTTTAGTACAGAACAGTTGAGCTAAGCCACACCCAGGCTCCTTGCTGGCTCCTTCTTGCTCACACAGCAAATACTGTTTCAGTTTCCAAACAGTCCTCAACTCTCTCACACATGACAGGATGCTAGCCAGATGAATATCAATGGATGCTGATAGGCAGAAGCAGACCCCCCTCCTATTTTCCTCCCCAAAAACTAAGCCCAATCACATAGTTTGGTAGCGAAGCACAGGTATCCAGCTAGTTCAGCATAATCAGTCCTGTGGCTGGCTTCAGACATAGTACTAAATTATTAATATGACTTGTTGGTTAGCATGATGCTAAAACAAGCCACTGTAAATTACCTGATGTGTGAACCCAGCCACTGTGGCTTATGCAACAAACCATGGCTAAGCCAAAGCTTAATGTTATTATGAATGCAAAGACTGCTTTTCTGAAAACATGAAGATGGTTTGATAAAGCTCCAAGCCATGGCTGTTTACTTCAACTCCTGCAGTAGCTATTCTCTGAGTTTTTGGCACAGATCCTTAAGAGGAGATGCTAAGGAATTTCCTGCAGAGAAACCATGCTGTGAATTTCAAATCTCTGTAAGGATCTGATTCTCCCTTTGCATATGAAGTATGTACATTTCACTAATCAGAATTCGCAACAATGGTCATGCTTGTTGGAGAGTGGTGGGAATTGAAGTCCATATACATCTGGAAGTTGACAAGTTTCTAATTAGATTTAATATATTTGTGTGACAATAACTCTTTTATGCTACCAAATCTCTCTAGTAAATGGCTAGGGTAGAATCAGGGATCGTCTGTTGAAAAAAACAGGTGTTTACTCACTGAATTACCCCTCCGCTCCCAAATTAGGAACAAGAGCCTAGAAATAAAATGGCATATTATTTTCTTACTGTTCTTAGGTCTCTTCCCATTCATAATGGAATGAAAGCATCTTTTGTTAGCTTTTATAGCTTTTATATAATGTACCACACATGTATGGCATTTCATAGCAAGGCACAAAATGATCCAGTTGAATTACATGAGCTGCTCACATTCAAAGAAAGATTAAGCAGCAGGAACTGCTCTGACTGCAGTCTATGCTGCAAAGATTAAATGCAAGTTCCTTCCTCATTCCTAGGTAGAATCATTCCCGATTATAGATTCCATTCATACGTTTTTTGTTCAGAAACTGTGGCTTCCCTTTCTGATTCCCTTGGGCAATATTATTAATGAGAATGTCAGTCTGGTAAAAATCCCTCCAACTCAACATCCAATTTCAAACAAGAGCAATCTGATGATACTTTGGAGTCAAAGATACAAAGGCAATAGGATGTACATTGCAAGTATTGTTTCTGAACTTAGAGAAACATTTACTGACTGTTGAAACTAACAACAGTACTGAAAAACCATTTTCACACTTACTATTGCAGCATCCCCACAGTCTTGTGATCAAAATTGATCAGTCGGATGGGAGTGCTGCTTACATACCTGTCCCCCAGCTGTGTATCAGCTGCCCTGCCTGGGCTGCTCGATGCCATCTCGGGGGTGGCGGTGGAGTTCCCAGAGCTTATAGTTCTGGGTGACTTCAACATGCCCTCCTTGGGGGCGGCTGCGGGTTTGGCCCAGGAATTTATGGCGTCCATGGAGTCCATGGGTCTGACCCAGATAATAGATGGCCCGACTCACAAGGGGGGCAATATGCTCGACCTGGTTTTTGTCTCGGAGCGGTGGCGTAGTGGCCTGGGGGATGGTGTTACAGCAATCCATCCCATTCCATGGTCAGACCACTATCTCCTACGGTTGGTCTTCCATCAAGCCGCCCCACACCGCTGGGATGAGGAGCCACTTAGATGGTTCCGCCCCAGGTGCCTGATGGACCCTGAGAGGTTCCAGGCAGAACTGGGTTTTTTCCTGCATCCCTCACCCACAGCCCGGCCGAGGTCCTTGCGGCTACCTGGCAACAGTTGGCTGCGGGGGCTCTTGACAGGGTTGTCCCCATGCATCCCCTTACTCGGTGCAGATCCCGGTCAGCTCCCTGGTACACCGAGGAGCTCCGGGAGATGAAGCATCGTAGAAGGGGACTAGAGAGTAGGTGGAGGGCGACCTGCTCCGGATCCGACCGAGCCCAGTTGAGAGCCCATATTAGGACTTACCTGGTAGCTGTGGGGGTGGCGAGGAGGTCTTATTTCTCCGCCCTCATAGCATCCACAGATAACCGCCCAGCCGCCCTGTTTGGGGTCGCCCGTTCCCTCTTACAGTTGGGGGAGGTGGCGGACCCTCTCGGGGCAGAGCTGAGGAATTTGGTCTGTATCTGCAGGATAAAATTGCTCGGATCCGGGAAGGGTTGCACTCGGACTTGCAGTGGTCTGAGGAAGGGGAGGCGAGCGGTCTGGCTAATGTAATCTGGACTGAGTTTGATCCTGTTTCTGAGGATGAAGTGGACAGGATCATGCAATGACTGAGTTCCACCACATGTTTATTGGACCCGTGCCCTTCCTGGTGGTTTATGCCTCCAGGGAGGTCACGTCGCGGCTGGCTCGGGCAGTGGTCAACGCCGTTGAGGGAGGGGCTGTTCCCTGCCGCCTTGAAAGAGGCGGTGGTGAGGCCCCTTCTGAAGAAGCCTGCCCTGGACCCAGCCGTGTTGAACAACTTTTGTCCGGTCTCCAACCTTCGCTTTCTAGCAAAGGTTGTTGAGAGTGTGGTGGTGCAGCAATTGCCACTTTTCCTGGAGGAAGCGGACTACCTGGATCCGTACCAATCGGGCTTCTGACCCAGGTACAGCACGGAGACAGCATTGGTCGCGCTGATTGATGATCTCTCTAGGGCCCGGGACAGGGGTTTTTTCCTCTGTCCTGGTCCTGTTAGATCTCTCAGCGGCTTTTGATACCATCGACCATGGTATCCTGTTGCGGCGTCTCAGGGGGCTGGGAGTGGGAGGCACTGTTTTACAGTGGTTCTCCTCCTACCTCTCAGGACGTTCGCAAACAGTGTTGGCAGGGGGGCAGAGATCGACTCCCGAGGTCTCTCACTTGTGGGGTACCCCAGGGGTCAGTCCTCTCGCCTCTCTTGTTCAACATTTATATCAAGCCGCTGGGTCAGATCATCCGTGGCTTCGGGGTGAGCTATCATCAGTATGCTGATGATACGCAGTTATACATCTCCACCCCAGACCACATCAGTGATGCTCTCTCCGTGATGTCCCGTTGTTTAGAAGCGGTGCGGATCTGGATGGACAGGAACATGCTTCGACTCAACCCAGCCAAGACAGAGTGGTTGTGCATACCGACATCTCGGTCCAGTTTGGAGGTTCCATCTTTGGTCATGGGGGAGGAGGTGTTACCCCTCATGGACAGGGCACAGAATCTGGGGGTCCTCCTGGACTCACGGCTCAAGTTGGAGGAGCAGGTGGGAGCCGTGGCCAGGAGGGCCTTTGCCCAGGTCCAGCTGGTTCGCCAGTTGCGCCCATATCTGGACCGAGATGCCCTGCGCACGATCACTCAGGCGCTCGTCATCTCCCAACTTGACTACTGTAACGTTCTCTATTTAGGACTGCCCTTGCATACCACTCGGAGGCTTCAGCTGGTGCAGAATGCGGCCGCGCGGGTAGTGATGGGAGCTTCCCGATACTCCCATATTACACCACTCCTGCGCGGCCTGTATTGGCTTCCGGCTGCCCTCCGGGTGAGATTCAAGGTTTTGGTGTTAACATTCAAAGTCCTACATGGCATGGGTCCAGGATATCTATGAGAGCGACTCCTCCCAGCATCAAATACCAACCGCCCTGTATGGGCGCACAGACGGGTCTCCTCGGGTGCCGTCCGTGACTCAATGTCGCCTGGCGGTGACCGGGGAGGGCCTACTCTGTGGCGGCCCCACTTTATGGAATCTTCTTCCGCCGGAGCTCTGGCTGGCTCCCGATCTCCGCACCTTCCGCCACGAGTTAAAAACCTGGCTGTTTTTACAATCCAGGCTGTGCTGACTCTTTGGGGTTTGTTTATTTTGATTTTGGGGGTTTTAATTCCAATTCGGCTTATAATTGTTTAATATGTTTTTAGGTAATTTATTGTTATTGTTGTATTTTATTGTGAGCGCCTGAGTCCTTTCAGAGAGGGCATATAAGTCGAATAAATAAATAAATAAATAAATAAATAAATAAATAAAAACTCAGACACTTTTTAAAAATTCTTATTTATATCCTGCCCTTCTCCGGAGATTCAGGGCGGCTTACAATTTTTGGGATACAACCCAACTTGGCCACTGGCATGTATTTATGACAGTTGCAGTGTCCTGGGTCAGTTGATCAACTTTTGCAACCGTCTAACAGAATCAGTGGGCAGCCGGATTAACAACTGTGTTACTTACTTAGAATTCTTTATTGGCCAAGTATGATTGGACACACAAGGAATTTGTCTTGGTGCAAATGCTCTCAGTGCACATAAAAGATACAATTGTCAAGAGTCATAAGGTACAACACTTAATAACAGTCATAGGGTACAATAAGCAATCAAATCATATTAGGAAACTGTCAATATAAATTATTAGGATATAAGCAACAAGGTTACAGTCATACAGTCACAAGTGGAAGGGGATGGGCAATAAGGAGTGATGAGAAGATTAACAGTAATAGTAGTGCAGGCTTTGTAAATCGTTGGACGATGTTGAGGGAATTATTTGTTTAGCAGAGTGATGGCATTTTGGAAAAAACTGTTCTTGTCTCTAGTTGTTCTGGTGTGCAGTGCTCTATAGTGTCGTTTTGAGGGAAGGAATTGAAACAGTTTATATCCAGGAGGTGAGGGGTCTGTAAATATTTTCACAGCCCTCTTTTTGACTCGTGCAGTATACAGGTCCTCGATTGAAGGCAGGTTAGCTCTCTGGCGTCTGTGTCTGTCTTGTTGGGTTGCAGAACCAAACCAGACAGTTATAGAGGTGTAGATGACAGACTCAGTAACTACAACTGCAGTGATTCACTTAACAGCTGGGGCAAGAAAGATAATAAAATGGGGCAAAATTCATGTAACTGTCTTGCTTAGCAATAGAAATTTTGGGTTCAGTTGTGGTCATAAGCTGTTAATTAATAGCAATTCTGAACCTTCACTTTCCTCCTTTCCTTACCCCATACAAAGGACAAGCATTGAAGGAATCTGTCTCTCTGTGCAACTCAGTATATTAGAATTCAAAAAATATAAAGAAGGATGATCGTATTCATTCATCCAAAATTATTGGGGCAATGCATGAATTTCATAGCACATAGAAATTCTTTCCATGTGAAATTTGGGCTTTAAAATGCCTCCCTACCCCCAGTATTCCTTCATCTCAAATACTTGTTCTCCACTGTCATTTAACAAAAATACGGTGTCAAGCTTCTTTAGGGTTGGAATAGGTAGGATTTCCCTAGCCCAGCAGAGTTAGCTATTTGGCAACATCACGGATGTTGATTGAGAATGGGGTAAGTACTTCCTATCATCAAGAAAATACTTTCAGCTGCATTTCATGGTAGGAAGGAAGACAATAAAGGAAGGACTGCTTTTTCATGTGCCAAAATGAATAGGGAGAGGTTGTTTGTTTATTTTTTTTTCTATGCAGGCATAATAGCAAGCATGAAATAACTTCGATTGCTTCCTCCTTTGATTTCAAATGGATGAAACTGTTATGAAAAGGCTAGTTGTTCAAGCAGAAAAGCACGTGTGTGTGTAATAATTATGTATTATAATTATGTAATTATGTATACCAATTTGGCTCATCAAAACCCCAAAAGGTGGGTCTGGAAAAACAAGAGATATTGATATCTATTAGAAGTGCTTGTTTTCAACAATGAAGATAGCTAATCCAGTGATGTCATCAAATTCACCTTAATTGTAGGGGACTTTAACAATTGATTTCCTAATTACAGTCTTTTGCTGTGCTAAGGCTGGATATTATGCAATTTGGAACTTTTAAAAAGGGATAACCGGGCAGTCCCACACATTGTGATATTTTACAGGTGGAAAAAAGTAAAGATAAAGGGTGTGTTTGTGACCATACATGACTATATTCCGAGGCACAGGGAATGCTGTTGCCTTTCCACTGAAGTGGTACCTATTTGTCTACTTGCACTTGCATGCTTTTGAACTGCTAGGTGGGCATGAACTGGGATGAGTAACAGGAACTCACCTCGTTGTGCAGTGTTTGGGTCTCGAATACAGGCTGTTTTTAACTGCTGAGCCATCGTGCCCCCCTTATAGGTCGAAATAAGGACATTATCTTTTTCATAGTGCCCAACAGTAATACTATAGACTTGATTAGCATGATCACCTAAAATAGGAATCGTGCGTTACGATATTTAAGGTGTGTCAAAATTTTCAACTTTCAATTTCCAAACATTAGGGGTGCTCAAAAGCTGTGAGATGCCTTGCAGATTGTAAAGATATTTTGGTTACTTTAATATAATTTAGAGGTGCTTGGTAAGTAACTACATAAATATCACAACTTTTTAACGCTTTGTTTATTTCATTTCCCTACTAACCATTTCTTACATTTTAACTGAGACTAAAACTTAGACCTTCCTTTCCTTCCATTCCTATTTATTTTGCTGCTGCTGCTCAAGTGCAAAACTCCTTTTTACCCAACCTCATCAAATAGATTATGGACAGTAGCATTTCATGCAAACACTATTCCTGAGACATCTAAATTGAAAGTGGTAAATTTCCTGCTAGATCGGTCTAAAGCAGGGATCTTTAAGACTTGTGGACTCCAACTCCCAGAATTCACCAGCCAGCTGGGTGGAGAATTCTGAGAGTTGAAGTCCACAAGTCTTAAAGTTGCCAAGTTTGGGGACCTCTGGTCTAAAATAACTCACCTGTTGCCATGTTGTAGAAATAGATTACCAAGGAAGGGACATATGCCCATCTCCTTTCTGACAAAATATCCTAAAAAAATAATTTTTGACAACTATATCTCTGCCCTACTTAATTTTCAGCATACATCAGATAATCAGAGTTGGAAGGGACCTTGTAGATCATCTAGTCCAACCCCCCCCCGCCCAAGTGGGAGACCCTACACCATTTCTGAAAAATGGCAGTCCAATCTCTTCTTGAAAGTCTCAAGTGATGGCGCTCCCACAACTTCTGAAGGCAAGCTGTTCCATTGGTTGATTGTTCTCACTGTCAGAAAATTTCTCCTTATTTCCAGGTTGAATCTCTCCTTGTTCAGTTTCCATCCATTATTCCTTGTCTGGCCTACAGGTGCTTTAGAAAATAGCTTGACCCCCTCTTCTCTGTGGCAGCCCCTCAAATATTGGAACACTGCTATCATGTCTCCTCTGGTCCTTCTCTTCACTAGACTAGCCATGCCCAGTTCCTGTAACCGTTCTTTATATGTTTTAGTCTCCAGTCCCCTAATCATCCTGGACGCTCTTCTCTGTACTTTTTCTAGAGTCTCAACATCTTTTCTATAATGTGGTGACCAAAACTGGATGCAGTACTCTAGGTGTGGTCTTACTAAGGCTTTATAGAGTGGTATTAGTACCTCACTTGATCTTGATTGTATCCTTCTGTTAATGCAGCTTAGGATTGCATTAGCTTTTTTGGCTGCTGCTGCACACTGCTGGCTCATATTTAGGTGGTTGTCCACTAAGACTCCAAGATCCCTCTCACAGTTACTGCTATTGAGCCTGGTTTCACCCAGTCTATATGGGTACTTTTGGTTTTTCTTGCCTAAGTGTAGGACTTTACTTTTCTCTACATTGAATTTCATTTTGTTCAATATGGCCCAGTGTTCAAATCTGTCAAGATCCATCTGGATCTTCAGCCTATCTTCTTGGGTGTTAGCTGTTCCTGCCAACTTAGTGTCATCTGCAAATTTGGTAAGTTCCCCTTCTATTCCCTCATCCAAGTCATTAATGAAGATATTGAAGAGTACTGGGCCTAAGACAGAACCTTGTGGCACCCCACTGCTTACTTTCCTCCATGTAGACTTAGACCCATTAAGGACTACTCGTTGAGTATGGTTTGTACATCCTCCCTCCATGAGATGGAACTAGAAAGGGATGGGTGGAGTCTTGGTTTATAGTAGAAATCCTGCTTGAGCTACCATAGTACAGGTAGTCCTTGACTTACCTCCATTTGTTTAGCGACCAAAGTGACAATGGCATTGAAATAAGTGATTTACAACTGGTCCTTCACTTACAACTTTTGCAGTATTTACAACATTGTCATTGCAGCATCTTTGGGTCATGTGATTTCAACCTACCCAGCTGGCTTCCAACAAGCAAGGTCAACAACCATATTCATTTAGTATCCACATGATTCTCTTAACAACTGTGGGAAAAAGATCATAAAATCAAGCATAACTCCTTAACTTGCTTATCAATGGAAATTCTGGTCTCAATTGTGGTTGTAAGTCAAGGACTATCTGTAGTTTGGTGTTTGTTTGTTTTGCTCTGGCAAGAGGCAATGCAGTTGTGATAGCAGTTTCCCCATTATCTGACAATTGTGGGAGGTATGGAAACAGGCTAATCAAGAACACTATGCCATCACTGTCATATTATTAAATTTGAGATGTGAAGAAAAGAAAAAGAAATCATGTATTTCCTGGTGCTAATAACAGCTGGGCTCAGACTAGAAAACATTTCATTTTAAGCCTCACAGAGATTTTATCTTTTTTTAAAAAACTTGCAAGACAGAAAGAACTTGAAAATGGAAAGAGTTCTTTTATCCTAGTGTTGTAAAAGATATTAGAAATTTAACTCATCAAAGAATCTGTAAATATGATCTTTAAACTGTCCAATTAAAAAAAAGTTTCCTGAAGCCCAAATGGAAATGTTTTAACAGCTTGGCTACTTATTACATTCCTCGCTTGAGAATGGTCTCCACTCCATGAAAACTTTGCCAAAGAAGAACTAAAAAATTTCCTTACCACCATCAGTGGACAATGAAAACTGGGGGAGGAAAAGCTGTTATTTTTGCTGCATCAGTCTATTCCTTATTATCAGTGGTTTACAATTTCTGTCAGTTCAAGGACCTCACAAGGTTTTTACTCAGCATGTTGTAGGTGGAACTTTTACAGTAAGCCTGATATTTGTGGTGGATTGAGGGGTGGGGAGTTTTAAGGGGTGAAATGAGTACCTTAAAGTCTTCCAAAAAAAGAGAGAGAGACTTTTTTGTTTGATACTCCAATTTCTGGGCAGATTCTAATGTCATAGAAAGTATGTGGCTTCAAAGTATATTCAGGCTGCTTTCACTTTTACTGCTTCTCAGTCTGCCAATGAACCAGGGGGGAGTGGAAGGAGAGATTGCAATGTTCATTCCAGACAATGACAAGAAACTGTCCGATGTGAACCTAGGATGTTTCTGCAGGTGTTTGCCAGAGTCATGGATATTTTCCTATAACAACCCTTGGACACCTAATTGGACAATGTGACAGGCATTAATGGGGGGAGGGAGGATTCTATACTTTAACTCATGGGTGTCAAACTCGCGGCGTCATGTTGCCATCACGTAATGTATCGCAATGTTTTTTTCTCTTTGCTGGGCTGGGCGTGGCCTCCGCGTGATGCATCCGGCCTGCAGACTGCCAGTTTGACATCCCTGCTTTAACTATATTGAATTGCCCAGGAATTAGCCAGAGCTGGTTTTGCTTTCATTCTGTGCTGAAATGATATACTCAATAAAGTTTTGCATTAAGAGATTGGTGTCAACTCAAAAATATTTCTCTGGTATTTTAGAGTTGTCAACAGAAAGGGAGTTGGGGAAGTAATGCATACCTTAAATATTTTCATAGATAATTGCTAGGCCGCCGAAGCTTCTGGCGCACAAGATTATTACTGGAGAGCATGATTGATGACTCTTGGCTATGGATGTGTCCCATTGGAGAATATACATCCAGGGAGTGGGGGAAGACCGGGGTCAAGGGTGAAATGAATGATGTGTCTCAGAGTTGGCTGCACCGAGGTAACGCCGGCATGTTCACTCCTAATAAATGATTTTTTAAACTCTGGGAGATGCAGCTAGAGACTCATGATTTGAATTGGGGTGGATTGTCGGAGCCCTGACAATTGGATCATCTCAATAGTGCTTGCTTGGTGGGTTCATCAGTCAGAACTTTGACAGTGTGATGACATATAATAAAAATAATGCAAGATCAGAAGGGAAGTCCAGTCTTTCAACATAACTTGAAGGACTCAATGGGATAGGCTTTTGTTATTTGTATATTGGCAAAGCCATGAATCCTTATAGATAGGATCCTAGCTGCTTGCAAAAGGAACAGAGCATTTCAAACAGAATCCCTGTCTTTTGGAATGGTCTCTTATTAGAAATGAAGTGTCTGCCATCTCTCTCTTTACAGAGTCTGATGCAAAATTTACTCTCTTTATGGCATAACCAAACAATCCTATTATCCATTTATTTATTTCAAAATTGTTTATGAATGTTACTCCTATCTGGCTTGTTTTCTTTTGTAATACAGGTAGTCCTCCACTTTTGACCACAATTGAGCCCAAAATTTATGTTGCTAAGTGAGAAATTTGTTAAGTGAGTTTTGCCCCATTTTACAACTTTTCTTGCCAGATTTGTTCAGTTCTTAAATTAGTAACCTGGTTGTTAAGTGAATCTGGCTTCCCCATTGGCTTTGCTTGTCAGAAGGTCACAAAGGGGGATCACGTGACTCAGGGACACTGCAACTGTCATAAATATGAACCGGTTGTCAAGCATCCAAATGTAAATCACGGGGCCATGGGGATGTTGCAATGGTCATAAGTGTGAAAAATGGTCATAAGTCACTTTTTTCAGGGCCATTGTAACTTTGAACGGTCCCTGATCTCCGCTCCTTTCGTCGAGACCTAAAGACTTGGCTGTTTCAGCAGGCCGGCCTGGATTGACCATGGGGTGGGTAGTTTTAACAATGTTTGCCTATTTGTAGTTTTATTGTTTTAGTTGTTTTGCAATTTGGACTTGTTTTTATTTGTTATTTTATTGTATATCTTTTTGTATGTTCGCTGCCCTGAGTCCTTGAGTAGGGCGGCATACAAGTCTAAATAAATAAATAATAAATAAATAAATAAAACAATAAGAAACAAAAACATGATTTTATCCCAGAGGGCAGCTAAAATGGCACTGGAAGGAACAGCATGGAGATGTTCAGCCATATTCTTGCTTCCCCACCACCCCAGCCAATTTTTGCTTGCAAAAGGCTTAACATGCCAAATGTAGTTCTTCAAAGGCTGGCTTAGAACAGGTTTAACCTCCTGCTGAAAGTTTATTGGGTGACTTTAGTTACCAGCTTTATCTCATTTTAAGTGACCCTACAATGATGGTGGTATGGGGACAATTGAGTAGGAACTGAGGACACACTTTAAACTCTCAGGGTAAAGGCCAGCTATAAATGCCTTCTTGACTTCTAAAATGTGGTTATTCTAGTAAAAATGACCCCAGGCTTCTTTGCAGGTGAATGGCATTGGCTGTCTTTAGTGAGCACTTAAAATGATAAGCCTTTTTTCAAAATAAAAATAAAAATAAAAATCAGAATTCATCCCTGTTTCTACCCAGGCAGGTGTGTGAGCCTCTTGCAATGGATCTGCTGTCTAACTGGTTGGATAAGTTTCTTCTGGCTTGAATGGTTATTGCAGTGAAGGATAATGTCCTACCACTGGAACATGTTACCATGAATTACACCCACCATTTTATCATAGGTGCTTCCTGTGTATGTCTTTGGAATAAGAACAAATGTGTGGTAGATGAAAAAAAGCAAATAATGGAACTAAAACTGGAGATGTCACTTTATGGTTCGCACTCAATCTCAACTAGGCTAGCCAACTAAACCATGGAGGGACCATAGCAGACTAACAAAGAACATTTGTTGTCAACAGAAGGTTCTTAGCAATCAAGACTTCTAATTAAGAAGACAATGAACAACCAGAGTGGGAAATATCTTTCTTCTTCTGAGCCCATGAAGTTGACAGTTTAGGTCATAACAGATGGATCAGTGGCATTGGAAGGCAACCAATCAATCAGTTAAGGGAGAGGGCACCAATAGAAGTTTCTCTTTTTTTTCATAGAGCAACTTGCAAGATGCCAGTTTTCTTCTAAAAACATTCAAGGTGCCAACGAGAATTATGAATGGGGGAAAACTTGTCCTGGTTCTGGTCCAGGCCTAAGAAGTAGGAAGTGTCCAGCAATTTCTCAAAAGCTTAGCAATGACAATTGCTAAGAGCTTATTCTGCAATTGCTGGAAGGAATTTTAAAAAATCTTATTCATGACTTTCCATGGGGGTTCAGTGGAAAGATAAGAAATTCTTAAACATACCTTGGCAAGCTAAAATGATACCTTCCTAGGTCTGTCTACTGTGCAGATGGCACTTAGTTCTACTTCCAAATAGCTCCAAGCTTTAAAACATTTATCCTCATTTTTAGTTGAAATCTGCTTCCCAACAGTTATCATTTGTTGCAATCCTGCCAGCCAGGCTAAAACACAAGGATTCTCATTCCTTACAAGAATTCCTCATCTTCTTGTCCTCCTGGACATACCACAGTTTTTAATTTCCTCAAAATGTGATACTAAGAACCAGACACTGTTTCTGTTCCTGACCAACATTAATATTACCTTTCATAAAAAAATCTGTACCTTCCTGTTTTAACTGATAGGAGAATATTTATAGCTCAAGATTGAAACGAGGGGTCCTTGGTGTTTTCTGAGCTTGGTGGTTTTCTTGCAAATGCTTCATTATCTAAATTAGGTAACATCATCTGTGCTGATGATATTACCTAGTTTGGTTAATGAAATGTCTGCAAGAAAGCAATCAAGCTCAGAGAGCCCCAAGGACCCCTCACTGACTAACCCATTTTATATAAAAGAGTATTGTGACTGAAAAAGGTTGAGTAGAACCTTGTGATACAAATACAGGGGAAATGCAAAAAACAACAACATGATATTGATGTCATTTTTATTCAATGGCTTTCATTCCAACAAAACTATGGATGGGGCATTGATTAAAGTGCTCTTGCTATTAAATCATAAAAATATTTGTGAATGTGAAAAATTTAGCAAAGGAGATGTAAAATTTTTATACTAATGTTCAATTCAGATAACAGATAATCAGAGTTGGAAGGGACCTTGCAAGGTCATCTACTCCAACCCCCTGCCCAAGAGAGAGACCCTACACCATTTCTGACAAATGGCAATCCAATCTCTTCTTGAAGGTCTCAAGTGATGGCGCTCCCACAACTTCCAAGGGCAAACTGTTCCATTGGTTGAGTGTTCTCACTGTCAGAAAGTTTGTCCTTATTTCCAGATTAAATCTCTCCTCCTCAGTTTCCATCCATTATTCCTTGTCTGGCCTTTGGGTGCCTTGGAAAATAGTTGACCCCTTCCACTGTGTGGCAGCCCCTCAAATATTGGAACACTGCTATCATGTCTCCCCTGGTCCTTCTCTTCACTAGACTAGCCAAACCCAGTTCCTGTAACCATTCTTCATATGTTTTAGTCAGGGGTGGGATCCGACTGGTGTAACTACCGGTTCAGTAATTTTACATTTTG
The DNA here is from genome assembly GCA_009733165.1 of Naja naja. Taxonomy (NCBI): domain Eukaryota; kingdom Metazoa; phylum Chordata; class Lepidosauria; order Squamata; family Elapidae; genus Naja; species Naja naja. The sequence continues at coordinate 21,962,040 of CM019148.1, read as the reverse complement.
CGCGTGCATGCAAATGGGGGCAGAGAATAGATGGGGGTGGGGCCAGTCAGAGGTGGTATTTGCCAGTTCTCCAAACTACTCAAAATTTCCACTCCTGGTTCTCCAGAACTGGTCAGAACCTGCTGAATACCACCTCTAGATATACAGTTTCTAATAACGTATCACATACTTCTTGCTTGTTCACTCCTCCCACATATGCCTCAGAAACTCTGCTAGATCAAAGAAACCCACATGGGAATGTCGGATAGAATTGTCAATCCACCCAAATCCCACAAACAGTCTGTGTGGTTAATTAATGGTTTATGTGTTGGATGAACCCCAAAATTTAATGCTAGCCATAGTTCAGTTCACCATGTTTAAGTGCAAGCCATATTGATCAGAGCAAGAAGTTGATCCTTTTTCTTTCTTTCCCCTTAATTTTTTTTAAAATTCTGCTATCTAATATGAGAACGATAGAATTCACTCTCCCAAATGTAGGTTGGCATAATTAGGACATTCACTCCTGGGGAGTTTTATGTATAGTTGTATATATGGTTGTTTTTTTTTTTTGTTCCTGGGCCCATCCAACAATTTCTCTTTATAGACCTGACTTTTTGAAAAGCCATTTGGCATTTAAAGATATCTGGCCTTCTGACAGGCCTTGATCCAATGGCAAAATAACAGCAAAGAGCCATTTACTGGGGCTGGGCTCCTAGCAAGTATCTAAAACAAATCACAAAGATGATAGAACATGAGACATCATGATGCAACCTATGGCCTTTTGTATTTGCATCTAGATGTCAGATGCAAGGACATTGTTGATGTGGGCAGCATTGCAATATTGCAGTGCCTGTTTCATCTTTTGCTTCCTTTGGCCCTCTCCAAGCATTCATCAAGGCTCTGTGTTATGTCTGTCCATATAGTGGAGAAGTTGGGCTGTTGGCTGCCAAAGTACAGCAGCCTGCCAACCTATGTATCATTCATGGAGATCAGCCAGGAATCCCTTCCTGTCACAAACATGCTCTCCTACTCAGGGTGGTAAGACAATGAAAGAGCAGTAACGAGCAGAGTGCCAATGAATCAAGGTCTGTAAATTGTGGCTGAGAATAAGTACCTCCTTCTTCTGTCAGTGCTGTTGCCTGATATTTTCAGCTTAAAATAATGCCAACTCAGAAAGCTCAAACTGCCCAAGGAGCTGCTGATCCAGTTCTATAACTGTCTGCTTTGGTTCTGCAACCCAACAGGACAGACACAGACTTCAGAGGATAATTAGCACTGCAGAAAAAACAATTACTACCAACCTGCCTTCAATCGAGGACCTGTATACTGCACGAGTCAAAAAGAGGGCTGTGAAAATATTTACAGACCCCTCACATAAACATAAACTGACATAAACTGTTTCAACTCCTTCCCTCAAAATGACGTTACAGAGCACTGCACTCCAGAACAACTAGACACAAGGACAGTTTTTCCCTGAAAGCCATCACTCTGCTAAACAAATAATTCCCTCAACACTGTTCAAGTATTACAAAGTCTGCACTACTATTACTGTTAATCTTCTCATCACTCCTTATCGCCCATCCCCTTCCACTTGTGACTGTATGACTGTAACCTTGTTGCTTATATCCTAATAATTTATATTGACTGTTTCCTAATATGATTTGATTGCTTATTGTACCCTATGACTATCATTAAGTGTCGTACTTTATGATTCTCGACTCTTGACGAATGTATCTTTTCTGCTATGTATACTGAGAGTATTTATACCAAGACAAATTCCTTGTGTGTCTAATCACACTTGGCCAATAAACTATTCTATTCTGTTCTGTTCTATTCTATTCTATTCTATTCTATTCTATTCTATTCTATTCTATTCTATTCTATTCTATTCTATAGTCAGCCTCCTCCTGCCATTGCCTTACTTCAGGCTTTCTTGTCCAGACAGATATGAATTTGGTGATGGCAGACTGCCAGAGTTAGCTCATTATCTGGATACGATTTAGTAATAAATGTCATATTTTGCTGGATATATCACTGAATGGCTTGAGCAGCAGAAAGTGTGTTAGGAAAGGGAGAGAGAGGTCATTTGTGACTTTTTAAAAATAATATACAGGTAGTCATTGATGTACAACAATTCATTTAGTTACTGCTGAAGTTATAACGGCACTGAAAAAAGTGACTTATGACCATTCTTCGTGGGACAATTGGAGCATTCCCATGGTCACATGATGAAAATTCAGAGGCTTGGCAACTGATTCATATGAATGATCATTGCTGTGTCCCAAGGACATTTTTGCAACCTTTTGACAAGCAAAGTCAATAGGGAAGCCAGACTCACTTAATAACCGTGTTACTAATTTAACAACTGCAGTGATTCATCTAACAACCATGGTAAGAAAGGTTGTACAATCTTAATCTTAATAATAAGGCAAAACTCACTTAATAATTCTCTTGCAATAGAAATTCTGGGCTCAAATGTAGTCATAAGTCGAGGACCAGCTGTATATGGCTTCATAGCATCACTCAGCCATCCCCCGCAATGATGTAAAGCATACCACATTTATATTATTTGGGTATAATGATGGCTGGATGACTCTAGGAGATGCTACAATTTGCTTGTATGGAAATGGCCAAAGAGAGTAACATATAAGCATACATGTGTGGGATAAATCAACTCCCTTTCAAAAGTGTTCTTTTTTTTTTTTAAGAAAAGTCAGACATTACAATCTGATTTTGGAGGATTGTTCGGATTTTAAAAACAGCGACAGCATTCAAATCAAAGGTAACTTACAACAATTTTAAAACAATCTGTAAAGCATAACAGAATTAATATAATTAAAATAAAAACTAACATTTAAAGTTTGAAATCTTTGAAATGACAATGAGTTAAAAGTTCGACCAAAGAGTTGTGTTTTTACTCTTTTCTAAGTCTTCGGAAAGTTGCATTAGTTCCCAGGAGGCCTGCAAGTGCAACTGAAGGACTTGATCTTCACTTACAACAAGTGTTTCTCAACATTGGCAACTTAAGATCTATGAATGTCAACTTTCAGATTTCTCCAGGCCATGCTAAGGCTGAGCATCATTCCTTCATGCCACAGAGTTGTCATGCTGTGATCTCTTCTATAAAACAGTGTAATCTGATAAGACCAGGAGACATATTTTAACTTCTGTTATGGTGCCTGCATTATCCCTAAGTTTCAGAGACCCTCAACACTGTTGGCCTTCCACAAAACCTTGGAGTCCTGGTTTTTCCCCCTGAGCACTGGGATTGGGTGCTAAAACAACCTGTCTGTTAACAACTGGAAACTGAATTGTTGTGACCTGGCCTCAGCTATATTATGTTTTAAAGGCTGGTTTCTTTTTCATGCTGCCAGTTTTTATTTTTAAATGTTCACCCTAGCGTCTTCTTGGTGAGTGAGGCTGTAAAAAGTGATTAAAATAAACAATACATCTATCCCTCCTTCTCAGACTGCCAATTCTGGGAGAGTGAGGTTTCCAAGTCATAAGATTCTTATCGGTGGGATTGATATCACTCAGATTCAGAGGTGAAGGCATATACTTCGTTTTCAGTACGTCACCAACTTTCCCTACAGATATTGGATAAAGCAAAAGGGAAACGAGGCACATCATCTTCAGCATACATCAGTCTAAGGACTACAGCAGGGGTCTTCAAACTTGACAGCTGTAAGACTTGGTGACTTCAACTCCCAGAATTTCTCCTCCAGTCATGTTAGCTCAGGAATTCTGGGAGTTGAAGTCCACAAATCTTAAACTTGCTAAGTTTGAAGACCCTTGGACTACAGGTTAGTTCGCTTGCTTGTACATAAGGTATCGGAAGGTGCTTGTTTCATGATCATATTAGAATGTAGGATGCAGTGACTGATTACGCAGGCTTCTCCCATCAGCAAGTTCATTTTAAAAAGTCTGGATTTTCTTCTGTGATTCAAACATGCATCTTTTCGATCCTCTCCTCCCATATGTGAACCGATAAGTGAGAAAAAGCCTGTTCATTATGTAAGTGTGCATCTTTCATTTGTCGTTAAGGAGGTATGGATTGATACTATCTCTAAAGGAGCCATGGTGGTGTAATGGTTAGAATGCAGTACTGAAGACTAAGGAAAGTCAGAGCTAGCAAAACTTGGGAAGGAGCAAATATTGCACATGTGCATCCAAACTGAGTGTCATGCTCACTTTTAATGAGTGCTTAGGGCCATACTCAATAAGGTAATGAGTGGAGCCAAGACATCAATAATATGAATCATCATTAATCAATATGTAGTTATTTCCTACCATATTTTTAAGAATTTTCAGCTTCCATTCTATTACAAATCAGAATTGGATAACATCTTTTAGAGTCCATAGGATAGAGCTTTAGGATCAGCTTCAGTTAGATCAAGAAGACATTTGCTTCCCCACTGAATTCTCATTGTTCCTGGAGGGCTTTTCTTTCAGGAAAATTTGTAGATGTCAGGCCTTTCCCGACTTGGGCATTTAGGAAAGAAAGACCCTCGACTCCATTTGTAGTGAAAGCCAAGTGGTTACAGCATAAGCAAAGCCAGATCTGAATATTCCTGTGTAAACCTAGTAATTTTCCCTTCTCCCAGGCCCTCCTGCCTTGGTCATCTTGTTAATGACCAATGGTATTCAAACTAGGTGCTTTGGTAACTCTTCTAAAATTTGGCGCCTCTGGTGGATGTTTGCATTCTGTTCTCATTCCTGTATACTTGGATCTTTCAATCGTCTTTGGTTGGCACTTCTGGTTCCTGTCATCTCCCCTCCTTATATTTCCCTCCCCCCTTTTTATAGCAGGATGCCATAAAATGAAACAGGGCTGAAACAGGGCTGAAGCAGCGTGATGGCAGATTTCACAGTAGGGTTCTGTAAAGCTAAGATTTTCTCCACTAAGGAATAAAAATGGCTAAGATTGTGGGGATATTTACTCCTCTCCAACCCTTTTTTCTTGGAAAGAAAAATCAAAATGTGTTGATACCTCAGCTCATTTTCTTTAATCTCAAGTGACTTTATTACTATAACTTCGTATTGTTTCACTCATCCAATGAAATAATCCTCTATATTTTATAACATTCCTTTATTTCTTATCATTGGATGATATTCCACTAGGGTAATCTGCTGCCTATCAGTATAAGTGGAATTAGCTTCTTCCATGGATAAAATGTTTTCCCTTCACCCAATACTAGATCCAGAGGTCCCAAAGAAATGGAATCCTGGAAAAATCAGAACATACAAAAATATACAAAACACATAATAACACTATCAAATTCACTACCATTTAATGTTGTGATGGTTACCACTTTGGCTTGCTTCAAAAAAGAGCTGGACCAACCTATGGAAGTCATGGGGATCAAAGGCTATTAACTTTGGTGACAGTGTCAACTCCCTCTGAAGTCTGTATGCCAGGAGACTGGTAGGTTTCTTCATGCACTTGGTTAGTTGCTGCAACCTTTTGAGGTCAACCATAATAGCCTTAAATGAAGGTCTGTTGCTCCTTGGAAAATCATAAGGCAATAGTTGAGCATAGCATAGCCACAAACTACCAAACTCCATTAGGACTAATTGAACACAACTGTGATAGTAGAGAAAGAAGTTACATTTATGGAGCAGTGAAACTGGTTTAACCAAAATCCAAACATATCCCCTTGTAAGCTCTAAACACCAACTCTCTCTCTCTTTTTTTTTGAAGGGCCATTTTGAAGGAGGAATTGTTGACTTATCATTGGATACATAGGCTAGTATCTAGAACAACTCTTCTGATTATAGATCTTTTTTTGCTAGCAATATTTTGAGGGTTTATGTTTTCCAGTTACAGAGAGCAAGGAAGGATGGACAAATAAATATATATATATATGTCACTTCTGTTACTATTAAAGTAACCCAACCAATGTGGGTGTCTAATTAATTGATACAATGCATAATTATAACTTGAGCTCAAAACCTAGGTTGACACAAGGGGCAAATAACTTGAGCTTTTGTCATCGATTAATATGGCAAGGTAATGAGTGAGTACTGAAGAATGGTATCTTAGGACCAATCTATCTTACTATAATGTCTGCACACATGTGAGCTCTTTAAAGGTATTAGAATTAATTTGAAATAATTCTTCCTGTTTCTCACAGAGGTTAACGAGATGCTTCTGAATATGACTTTGGGAAGCTAACAACAGTTAAAAATATAATATTGGAACAATACTACAATAAATACATATTGGTACTCGAGATTAAAAAACTCCCACAATTGTCAGTACAGCTACTCTGTAAGTAATAAATGCTGCTGCAGCTTCTTCTTGTGCCATATACATCTTCGGACATTGGCGATCATGTTGGTGATCCTATTTTTATCAACAGCCCCACAAAAAGTGCTACTGAGTTTTGTCCAAACCAGTCCCTTAGATTTGGAAGCCAAAATGTTCTTCTTCTGCCTGGACCTCGTTTGCCTTCAATCTTTCCCTGGAGGATTAAGTGAAGTATGTCATATTTTTCTGGATGTGGCATCACATATCCAAAATATTCTAACTTTAACTTTTTTAATGGTTTTGATGATTTCCCTTGGCTTTCCCAGGCTGCTTTCCACCTGATTTCTGATTTTGTCAACCCAGCTTATACGTAACAGCTGCCTGTAAATCCACATTTCAAATGCTTCTAGGCTCTTTATATGTGAAACAATATCCTCTGCTTTTGGTTTTGAAAGGTTAAGAGTGTGGAGGTGGGCCAAGTCTAAGGTTCAGCTATAACTTATCTGATTCTGTCTCAGAATGAGGTAAGAACTTTGCCATTACAGTTAGAAAACTTCAGTTAACAGCTTAATCTTATGTATGATCCAGGCTAAAGTAGTTTGATCAACAAGCCATGGTGAGTGTGAATTTTGAACCCAACCAACCTGACCATTATATTGTTAAGATTAAGATTAGCAGTTCAGAGTTGCTTTTGCAAAGATGGATTTGCTACATAAATTGAATGAATGAAAAAGGCTAGATGGCTTGATATCCTGTTACACTGCAGAATAGCCTTGCCTGCACGAATAGGCTCAAGGTTGACTCAGCCTTCCAAGGTAAACTGAGGACCCAAGATTGTTTGAAAAATGGCTAGTAATAAGCAGGCATATACAATGGAATGAAGGCTATTGCTGAGCACATTGGTTTGCACTTTGCAGATTTGCTCCTGAAGAGTCCATATAGCAATTCCTAGCTTAAATTTATTCTCTACTTACTCTGTCTGAACCACCTTCTGAGTTACCTAAATTAATGGCTGTCACATTCTATGGTAATGAATTCATACCAATCCAAAAATATGGTATGGAATTCATTATCATAAACAAATAACAAAAACACATCAATGCTAGTGTTTATTGATATTCCACCTTTATTTTTTTGGGGGGGGGAAATAACATAAGGTAGTGAACATATTTAATATTCCTCTTCTTATTTTCCCCCACAACAAACATCCTGTAAAATGGGTTGGGCTGAAAGACTGCCTGGTCCAAAATCACCCTTTCATGCCTATGGGCCCATGGTCTCTTCCTTTCTAGGCCAGCACCTTAACCACTACATCAAATTTTTTATTTCAAGGGAAATTAATAATTAAGTTCAAGGGAATTAATAATTAGTGCCCAGGCATCAAAACCTATCATGCTAAATTAGCCCGTTTCCCATGCCCCAACATCTGCCTTGTGGCGGCAGCACCAACAACTATGTGTAGCAGAAGCCTATGTGGCCGCCGGCCCACTTCTGCCTGCTTGCAGCTGCAATGGAGCAGGAGGCTGAGTGGTGTATTGGTACTGCGGCTGCGAGGTGAGGCAGGTGTTGGGGCCTGGGTGGCTTGGGTGCAGGGGCCCTGAGGTAAGCCGGTGAGGGGTGTGTGGGGTAGGTCCACCCTCCCCTACCTTCCAGCGGCAGCATTGCCACACGTGTGGCCTCCTGCCCTGCCGAGAGCAAGCAGAAGAAGTGGGCCCCCCATATATGGAGAAAAAAATAAGACAACCCCCAAAATAAGCCCTAATGTTTAATTTGGGGGCCCAAAAGAAAATAAGACCCGGTCTTATTTTCAGAAAAACACAGTAGTAGTGATATTTAGGGATCATGGAGTAGGAATTGACCCCTGGTGACATCATGAACAAATGTTTGCTCTCTTGACTTCTTTCCAGCAATACCTCAGAGTTCTTCCTCCAGGTTTTTGATCTGTCCATTCACCTTCTTTGTTGTCCTCCCTTTCTTCTTTCCTCTCTTCCTTGTACATCATCCATTTGTATCACGGGCCCCTCTGTAAGGTAAGTACCGTGTTTCCCCGAAAATAAGACACTGTCTTATTTTTTTTTTGGCTCCCAAAAACACACTAGGTCTTATTTTCGGGGTAGGTCTTATATATTTACGGTGCCAAATAGTGGGTGTGAGTGTGTAGGGGGGGGTGTTTCGCGGGTGCACGGTTGCTCCCTGAAAAGTCTTCCTGGAACTGGAGATTTACACTAGGTCTTATTTTCGGGGTAGGTCTTATATTAGGGCAGGTTTAGAAAATAGTGCTAGGTCTTACTTTCGGGGTAGGTCTTATTTTCGGGGAAACACGGTAACTGTTAAAGCATCATAATAATGCTACAAATTACTCTTTGGGTCTCTATATGAAGCTTTGCATAAGGTCTCCCCTTTGCTTTACTACTGGAAATCTTCCACGTTTTGTCCTGAACTAATTGTTCACAAATTTTTTTTTAAACCCTCACTTCTGAAACAGTGAAGTCAAAAAGTTGATTGACCTTTTTTTTTTTAAGTCAGGTTGCCATAGTGATTGCACAATGTACATTGCCCAACGAAGAGGTCAGCTTAGTTTACGGCTGTGATAGCCTCTGTGAATATCATCTTTTTAATTATGGAGAGCTCTTTCCTTGGGACAGTTCCAGCAGTTCTGCCCTTTCCTCTTTTATTTCTCCACCCCTTTGAACACTTGACATGTGGCACGGGTGAAGTCAACAGGATTAAGTCTTATAATAAATAGGAAGCTCGGGGTGAAGTTGCGATTCAACTGGATTTTCACTGAGTGTCTCCTTGTTTGCAGAGTGGGGAATAGTACCTGAAAAATATATTCATCCAGTGCTGCTTTCACTGTGAATTTTGCCATCTTTGCACTCAAGACTGCAAAAGGAAGAGCAATTAATTGGGATTGACTGAAATAATTTTTGCAACTTCTGAGCAGGTTAGTAGTATAACAGCTATCTCCATTTGCATCCTATAGCTTTGCTTCTCTTGCCTAAGCAGGGTAATTTGAATATAACTGTTCTGGATTTCTGGGGGTGTCTTTTTTTTTCTTGGGGCCATGAAGATGCTTCCAGGTGGGTCTCTTCTTTTTTTTAAAAACAAGTTTTATTCAATTTTTAACAATTTAAATAAGTCTCTTTTCAGTAGACAGCATATTTCTGGGTCATCACTTTTACATGCAAATATGACAATAGTTTTATAGTATTTTTAACATTTAACTTCGTATTTTATCCCATTTTTACTTCCATTCCATTTTTTGCAAACAAAGAGCCAAACAAATTAGTCCTAGTCTCAGATCTTAATCTCAATCTATATAACCCCATTTCATTTCAAATTATTATAAATAGTTCTTAAGCATTTATATTTCTTTTAAAAATAACAATATGTTTGCTCATCATATAAAGAATAAAGTTTATCCATATCTATCCTTAAACTATCTTCACATTATTAATGCTCTTTTATCATTTACATATTTCTTTTATCCGTCAGATTTGCCCTTTCATCACGTATTCTTTCCATAATTCTAAATCAATACAAGCTTTAACACAAAAAAGAATAAAAAAACCTAGACTTACCCCCCTTTACTACTTTGAAAGTGTCACCTCAGTGATTAACATAATAACATTATAATAATCATTCCCTTTGAGGCAAAAGATAGAATAAGAAAAAAGAAGAGAAGAAAAGCTACATAACATTATATATCTTTTCAGTCGGGTTCTGCAACACATATCCCCCCAATTTAAAATTTATTTATAATTTCAAAGTAATAGTAAAAATAATTAACCTTGGTTACTGACAAGTCTCATTTTTAAACATCTTCAAGAATTATTTCAATTAATTCAATTTATCTAATCAACATTTACCTTTTTTATAAGTAAAAGTAAGAGTGTACCTTCATCTAAAAAAAATTGTTGTCAGTAGCCCCTCTATTGTTTTATATTTTAATAATTACGGTATATTCTTATTACCCATCTTCTCCATGCAGAACCCCTTCTTAATACCTTAGCCATTATCTCTATGTAAAGAGTTTCTTTCTTCATTATATAATTCCCATATTTCTCTATCTTCTGCTCCTGTTTCGTGCCCCCCTCCTCCTCTTTCTGCTATATCCCTTCTCCATCCAATTTGAATCCCTCTCTCTCTCATTACCTTTCTGCTCTCTTTTCTTCTGGGCCTTTCTACCTTGCCTAATTCCATAAATGTTCCCTTTTTAATTGCTTTCTTAGATTTCATTTTTTGACCACCCTTCCTTTCCCTTTTATTTGTAGTGATCTTTGTGTTAGTTGTCTCTTTAAGATGGCTTTCCCTTGTGCTGGCTCCTCCCTTTCCAGGATTCCTTCTTCTTGTTCTTTATTCGCCATTTCCATGTCTTCGACCAAGAGCCAAATTAATTCAGTCACTTCCTGTAGCAGTTCTTTCATGCTTTTAGATTCCATTTTAATTCCTTGTATGGCCACAAAAGTTTTTATTTTCCTTATTTCTTCTTCTTTAATTTTTTTAAAAATCTCAACCCACGCCCAGAGTCTGTATCAATGTCACCAGCTAGTCCAGCAGTCTGTCTTTTATTTAAGTTCAAACTTTCACCTTCTGTAGTTCTTGCATTTTTGTTTCAATATTTGTTTAAAATTGTAACAATTCCAATCCACAAAGGAACAAGATATTTTCCTTCTTCTTTAAATTCCAGTTTTATCCACTGAGTGGCACTTTCTGTCACACAAAATCTTCTCCTTTCCTTTTGTTTTAATATTCAGGGTTTTTCGAGCCTCAAACTTAAATTCTTACGCCGCTTCTACCTTTCCCAGTTCAAGCCCCTTATAGCTGTCAAAAATATTTTACTATTTTTTCCTTCACTTGATACTTGCGCGCTTTTTTCTTTTTTAAAAGCTCGTTTTTATCTTAGTCCCGGGTACCTTTGTTGATTTTACCTTCCAATACTCCGATTCTTCTGCTGTCAACTTCTTTCTTTCCTCCTGCACAAATCTTAATCCAGTTGAGACCTTCTCTTCAAGGTGGCCATATTGACCACCGCTTCTTGTCGTCTTTGGAGGGAAAAGACCAGACTCAAAGGGGGGAGATGCGGCTCCCCTCACTCTGTCTGGCAGCTTTCCCTTTCTCCGCCGCCCCTACGAGGCAGCTTCAGCCCCGAACCATAAGGATCGGGGCTCTCAGACGAAAGAGCCAGGCTGCGGTCACGGACGATCGCAAACTGCCGCCCGTTAGTGAGAGGGCTCAACCCGGAAGTCCAGGTGGGTCTCTTCTTGTATTATCATGCAAAAGACTATTCAACTAAATTGGGGTTACAAATGGAAGAGGTCTACATTCTTCAGATAACTTCATGACAAAAAGCCATATGGACTTATATTATCTAAACTCCCATCTATTGTTATAAAACTAGTTCATTTTTTGTAAAGATCTGAAACCATTGAATTTACAATGCTCCAATTTTGACCTTGCATTTCTTGTATGTTATCCACATTTATTTCTGTAATGCTTTTATGATTTTGGTAATGCTGAACTGCTGAGTTTAGCTTCTGTAAAAGCTTCATTCATGGTTTAAAACAGGGGTCTTCAAACTTGACAGCTTTAAGACTTGTGGACTTCAACTCCCAGAATTCCCCCTCCAGTCATGTTAGCTCAGGAAATCTGGGAGTTGAAGTCCCCAAGCCTTAAACTTGCCAAGTTTGAAGACCCTTGGTTTAAAACCTAAGAGTTTCAGAGACTGCTAAAGTTCAAGGCAGAATGTACAGCATAACAAATGCTTTGATGGATTATTGCAAGCTCTAATAATAAAAGTCAAGCAACACAGTGGGAAAAATGGAACTAATATTAAATATAAAGAAGACCAAACTAATAAAAGCAGGTACAACCATCAGTCTTAGACTTGACAATGAAGCTATCAAAGTGGTAGATAACACCTGCCTTTTAGGATGAATGATCAAAGTTAAGAAACAAGCAGTCAAAAAATATGCCATAAGTAGCTCTAGGTAGAACAGCGCTAAAGACCCTGGAAAATTCAGATGTTAGGATGTGTGTTTACCTTCAAAGATCAAAATCATGTAAGCCATGGTTTTCCCTGTAACACTCCATGGATGTAAAAGTTGGACCTGGAAGAAATGGGATAGAAAGGGTATTGACACTTTTAAACTTTAAACTTTGGTGTTAAAGATGATTTCTGGGAATATTGTGGACAGCCAAGAAAACAAACAAATGGTGTCAACTCATAAAATATTTTAATGCAGGAGTGGGATGCTACCAGTTCTGCCTGGTTCTATAGAACCGGTAGCTCTGAAGAGCAGCAGACACCGAACCGGTTCTGTGTTTGCTGCTGTTTGGCCCACCTGCCTGCCCGGGTTGTTACCTGTCCTTTATTTCCTGCTTTTTCAACCTCAACTGCTTTGCATGGCACAGCTGAGCTTGAAAAAGCAGGGAAAAAGAGGCTTTTTGAAATGCTGCACACCTGCATGCAGCGCTTTTCAGCTGTCCAGGCGGCACAGTTTAAGGTTTATTACATGTGCGCGCAGTGTATGTCTGGCGCGCGTGCATGCACAAAACATAATCACCAAACCGGTAGTAACACCAGTTGAGTCCCACCCATTTCTACGGTCTTTTAGAGTTGCCAACAGAAAGGGAAGGGGGAGCAGTGCGACAGCTTGTAAACTGAAACTGGATTTCATAAATGTTTTCAAAGATAGTAAATAGGTGACCGAAGTTTCTGCTGTGCAAAATTCTAACTGGAGAGCATGATTGATGACTATTGGATATGGATGTGTCCCATTGGAGAATATGAATTACGATACACCCAGAGGTGTGGGGAAAACCAGGGTCAAGGGTGATAATGATGTGTCTCAGAGTTGGCTACACCTAGGCAATGCCGCACCTTTTGAAGTTTTGGAAGTTTGGCTCGAGACGCATGATTTAAATGAGGTTAAGTGCTGGAATCCTGACAGATGGATCATCAAACAAATCAATCCAGGATTCCCACTTGAGATATAGAGACTATGCTGCCTTTTGCTATGCCATAAGAAATAAATTTGAGACAAAAAGTGATCAGGCTTGTTATGTATGCAGGTTTGAATGTCATTGGTTAAGTTTGAACTGTTCTTGTAAAATGTCAGAAATGATTGGTTTAAAAAGTGCGGGAAAACCCTGCACTCTGATTGGCTGGCAACTGCGGCTGCTGGCTATAAGTAGCAGCCGCAGCCCAGCCAAATCGGGTCTGTTATGAGCTGTAGTCACTAATAAACTCTTCACTGAAGCACTCCGCGTCTGACTCTTCATGCAAATCTAACAAGGCTCAAATTATCTTACTTTGGATCCATTATGCAAAGACCTGTTCGTGGAAAAGTGAAAGGAAACGTTTCATTTGTGGGCTAGACTATGCCCTACCTAGTTGCTTCAGGCCTGGTGGTCCATGAAGAAGACCTCCTAAATCTGGGTAGATGGATTAGAATATTTTTCTCCCATCACCAACTCCTCTCTTCTGGAAAAGTAGAGAGAGCAAGACTGGAAAGAGACAGAGGCTATAATACTAGAGATAAACGTAAAGAAGAACAAAGTCAACCCTTTTCCCAAAAAAAAGTGAAAAAAGAATGATTGCAATTCAAAGAAATACAAAGAATTGCAAAGAAATGACCTGTAGGAAAAGGTGAATAGTGATGTCATAGTGTTCTCAGCCAGAAAGGGAATAGCTCAAGGATTGCAGTTTTCAGGAAGCTTTACTGCACATTTTGATACAAAATATAATAGGTAAGAGAGCCAGCTTGGTGTAATGGTTAAGGCATTAGGCTAGAAATCTGGAGACTGAGTTCTAGTATTATCTCAGGCACAAAACCAGATGGATGACCTTAGTTCTAGGAAATAGATAACAGAATAACTAACAGAATAACAGAGTCGGAAGGACCCTTGTAGGTTGTCTAGTCCAACCTCCCCGCCCAAGCTGGAGACCCTACACCACTTCTGACAGATGGCAGTCCAGTCTCTTCTTGAAAGCTTCCGATGATGAAGCTCCCACAACTTCTGAAGGCAAGCTGATCCATTGGTTGATTGTTCTCTGACAGAGAATTTCTCCTTATTTCTAAAACCTTTCCAAACTGCAGGGATCTGTCTAGGCAGTGGCCAGGAACCAACACAAAAGTATAAATAACAGTGGAGTTTTTTTCCATCGCTGGGAGTATTTTTCTTTTTGAGATGTGATGACTTGAGTAGCTTGCTTTAATTAAATAAATTCAGGGATGGACTGATAGCTTGCCTACGAGTATTGTATGGTGTTTTGTTGTACTGGAGTTGTACTGGAGTTCATAGATCTCTGAATAGCATTTGATGAAAAACGAATGTTTTCTCAAAGGTATTAGGTTGGTGAATATTAGACTCAAAATCTTGGATTAGACACTATTCAATTAAATATCATCAATCTCATAAACTTGTATTAGCTAAGGGATTTATTTTGCTCCCAGGATTTAGAGCCAATAATCCTGATGACAATAGACATGAAACACTTGTTCTCTCCTTTTTTTTCTTCCTGTTTATGAGGTTGAAGAATTCAATAACCACAAAGGAAAAACCCTAAACATGTATATGTGTGTGTGTGTGTGTGTACACACACACACACACACACACACACATCATAACATTATGCCCTGGAGTGCAGCAAGCATTAATTATGAAATAACAAAAACATATATACATATGTGTGTGTGTGTGTGTGTTCTGCAAATATTTTCCAAGGTGAGCTTTCACACCTTTTAAACAAACAAAAACGCAATCCTTATGTAACTGGCTAGGTTCAGCATTTCTTAAAGGATCCTTGCTTCTCTCATGATCTGCTTTTCTGCATCCTCCTAGAAGATGAGATCAATTTTTATTTCAACTTTTTATTATTAAAGCATCAAACTCTTAAAGCCCGAGGAGTCTTCTTTGGAATAATAAATCAGTCTCAAGGATCAACAGTGCCTAGGGCTGGGTTAGTAATAATAGGACATGAACTAGGAATTAGAAATCACTATGAGTAGATTAAGTCATCATTAAGGCAAAAGTAAATACATAAAATTGCATTTTAGTATAATTGGTGGCATTAAAGCTACCATATCTGGGCTACAAAATTCTAGCAAATTCTAGCCCTAATATTTTGTTGTCATCTCAGATTTTGGCAGCTTGTACAGGTAATCTTTGACTTGCAACAGTTCAATTAGTGACCGTTCAAAGTTTCATTGGCACTGAAAAAAGTGACTGACGATTTTTCACTCTTAGAACTGTCGTAAAATGGGGCAAAATTAACTTAACAACTGTCTCACTTAGTAACAGAAAATTTTGGGCTCAACTGTGGTCGTAAGTCGAGGACTACTTGTAGCTGGTGGTTTTAGGGAAGAACTTTTGCTGGAATAGCCATTAATCCCAGGTGGTCCAAATATTTTCATCTGGATCTTTTTAAATGTTAGTTTTAATTGAAAAAAATTCTAAGGAAATAAAAATCATAAAAATAAAGATATGAAAAAAAGAGAAAAGAGATAAAAGATAAGGAAACTGCTTCTAATCTTTTTAACAGCAATTATAAATGTGCTTATATTTAACCCTCTCTAGTTTACTTCACTTTATTGTCATTGTACCTCATACAACGAAATCAAACACCATCTTCAGTGCACATCATGACCATGACCATGAAAACAAACACAAACACACATCCTTCACCCTCCACCCATTGAATTGAAACCTCTGACACTGCACCAACTCTGCACCATTTATTTATTTATTTGATTTGTCAATCGCTTACAAGATAATAAGTATAAGGATAAACATAGTTATGAATACATGAAATGAATACATATAAGAGAAATAAAAAGAAACAATAGGACAGGGATGGTAGGCCCATTGGTGCTTATGCACGCCCCCTACAGACCTCTTAGGAAAGGGGTGAGGTCAATAGTAGAAAGTCTAAGGTTAAAGTTTTGGGGGTTTGGGGAAGAAACCACAGAGTCAGGTAGAGTATTCCAGACATTGACCACTCTGTTGCTGAAGTCGTATTTCCTGCAATCAAGTTTGGTGCGGTTAACCTTGAGTTTGTATCTATTGTGTGCTCTTGTATTGTTATGGTCGAAGCTGAAGTAGTCATTGACCAGTAGGACATTGCAATGTATAATTTTATATACTATACTTAGATTGGAACAAGGACGGCGTAGTTCTAGATTTTCTAGGTCTAGAATTTCAAGTCTGGTGGCATAAGGTATTCTGCAACGAGTAGAAGAGCGTAGAACTCTTCTTGTGAAATATTTCTGGACTTTCTCAACTGTGTTAATATCAGATACGTGATGTGGGTTCCACACTGATGAGCTGTATTCGAGTATTGGTCTAGCAAATGTTTTGTATGCTCTAGTTAGTAGTGTGATATTACCAGAGAAAAAGCTACATAGGATTAGGTTAACAACTCTTAATTCCTTTTTGGCTATGTAGTTACAGTGGGTATGTATGACTATATATACATACCTATATGTATGTATATAGTCATACATACGGACTATACAGCAGAATTCAAAAGAACTACTGCCCTGCGATAGAAGCTGTTTTTCAGCCTATTTGTCCTTGTTTTTATTATTCTTGTATCATCTGCCAGTTGGTAATAGTTCAAAAAAAGGGTTCCCAGGGTGAGATGCAGTGGTGGTATTCAAATAAAGTTGCCACTGGTTCGGTGGGTGCGGCTTGGTGGGCGTGCTTTGTGCACGTGCACACACTTTGCATGCATGCGTGCACCAAATGCACACTTGGTGCAGGCGCAGAGGCGTTTGCAGGCGCAGGAGGCATTCTAAATTGCCTCCTGCACACCTGCATGATGCTGGTTGCTGCAGCAGCTGCCACACGGCGCTATTCTGCGCCGTGCAAAGCAGCTGCACTTTGAATTCTGACCATAAGAGTATGGGAGCCTAGGCGGGCGGGTGGGCCAAACACAGAGCAGTGGAGAGAACCGGTTCTGTCTCCACTGCTCATCGCCACTACTGGCTCTCCAGAACCGGGCAGAACGGGTCGAATACCACCACTGATGAGATGGATCTTTGAGAATGCTTTGAACTTTCTTAAGGCAGCGGGAGCTATAAAACTCTTCCAAAGAGGGGAGAGGGCAAGCAATGATCTTCTGGGCAATGGAGTGCTTTCCTACCTGTCACTGTGCAATTGGCAAACCATACACAGGTGCAGTATGTTAAGATACTCTCTATGGTGCAGCAGAAGGTCACCAGCAGTTTTTCATTCAGTTGTTGTTTTCTGAGAAGTCTCAGGTAGTATAATCTTTGCTGGGCCCTTTTGACCAGTGCTGCAATGTGAGCGCCCCAGATCAGGTCCTCTTTTAGGGTAACACCCAGAAACTTAAAACTGGCCACTTGCTCCACTCGGTCTCCATTGATAAGCAAGGGTTGGATATCTGATCTGTTCCTTCTATAATCCACTATAAGCTCCTTGGTCTTATTGGTGTTGAGGACCAAGTTATTGTCTCCACACCACGAAAGCTTTAAGAATACCTCACATAATGTCCTCCTTTGCATAAACCATCCTTTCTAATCTTTCAATCTATACATCATCACAAGTTCATTTTTCTACCTTTTTCAGCACAAAAGCCATAAGGGGTTTCTCGTAACTGCTAAATGTAGTTATTGAGCTTTTCTGATCACACAAATTAATTTTGTTATCTCTCTAGTTCTGTCATCTTCATCAATCATTCATCTATTGATGGTGTTTTGGAGATTTACCATTCTTAGATGCATAATAATCTCTCAGTAGTAATAATCATATATAAAAATCATCATCCAAGGTTCTTTTCTATTTGGCTGTCCATTAATCCCAGCAAAAAAGGTTCAGGTTTCAACTGAACCTTGATCTTTAGAGTCAATTCAGACCTTTATACAGCTGCCATATTGCAGTTTTGCAACAGCCAACTGACGAAATCCACAGCTTTCTCATCCCAGCCCGAAGATATCTTACTTTACCATTTCCCAACCCTGCATGCCTCCACCTGCATTTTGATGTCCTCCCACAGCTGAGCAACTCTGGGGCAGCTTAAGGTAGTCCACTCTAGAAACCTTGTTATGCCCAATATGTTACTTGGCAAGTATTAAGATCACAATCCCCATAATCTTGTGGCGCCTTAAAGACTCACAAATGCAAAGATCTAGGGGCCATTTTTATGGATTCTGTTACCAAAACACACATTAACTAAATTCATTAATGTAAGAATTATTGCCTTATTGCTTCTTTTATCACTTCCTCCTGCAGCCCTCCTTTCAATAACAGCTGTTGAGCTCCTTTGTCAAAACTAAATCCAGCTCATGGATTTAATAGAGGATGCCAATATTAATATAATTAACATTAGGTTTCATAAGGGATATCCAATCTGATTCCCTGTGATTACACACTGAACCATAAACTAACCAGATTGAGCTCATACACCCAGTATTACAAACCACAAAAAACAACAACCCAAAAGAGCTTATTGTGAGAATGCAGCCAAGCCTTTTCTCCTGATTAAATATCTTCTGAGGACACAATCTCTGTTCCTGCCTACTGAACTGACGCTTTCTTTCATTAAGATGTGAAACAACTCAGATGAATATAAATCCTAGTTTAATCCAGGGTTTCTCTTTGAAGTCCACACAAATTGCTGAGATTGAACCTAACCTTTAATCTCGATCCTGCCTTGGACCTTTCACATACACACCTACCATTCAGTTTGGAGCCGGGAAGGCCGTACCATTCCTCGCATGCGTTGGGAGGCTACTGAAAGGCATTGGGAAGATTCGTTTCCCCGGGAACGGAAGCAGATGGAACCGCTGGGTTGGAGCTGCCAACCTTTGGAGAGGGAGGAGTTTGCCCGGGATACGTTCTTAGTCCTTCCCCCCACGTCACTCAGTGGTAGAGTCGGTTCTCCACCCCTTCTTTCTGTCTGGGCTTTCGGGAGGAGAGTTGCTGTTGCTGCTGTCGCCGCTGCAATTGGCCATCGTTTTCTTTCCACTTTGGACCGTTGGTGGGTGAGTGAGTTTGGGGCGATAGAGCGCAGGTTGGGGATCCCCAAATGTCGAGAGGAAGAACTGGGGCTGGGGTCCTCGCCTGGGTTCCTCTGGCTTGCTTTAAACGGAGGGCAACGTAGAGGCCAAATTTCTGGGTTCTTTCTTGCTTTAGAAGAGGAAGGGACCGGTCTAGGAGTAGGAAGTAGGGAAAAGTTGAGAGCCTTAAACCCTACATAACGAGAAATTGCGAAAAAAAGCGAAGTGGCATCGTGTGGCATCCCAGGTTCTGGGCCTAGGAAATACTGAGGTTTCCTATTTGAAAGAGAATCAGTTCAAGCCTTTCTGCCAGGCGCTTGTTTGTCAGCCTTGTGTGGATTCTTTAAAAAGTTAAAAAAAATAAAATTGTAGAATTTTAAAGAGAAAGATGTTAGGTGGCTATAAAAACAGAGCATCCTTGTTTCATTGGGAAAGAGTGGATGGGGTCAGTGCTGGTTCCTTGGCATGATAGGTAAAAAAGGAAAATGAAATCGAAGTCTTTACTCCATAACATTGGCATAAACATCTCTTTTGACACTTTAGTTTTTCTTCCTTTAAAAAGTTTTGTGTTTCAGAATGAACTCTGAATGCCAGCCGGGCTGAGACCTTTCCATTTTTTCAGGTGGAATTAGAGCTTCCTTTCAAGGGGAATTTAGTCAGCTGAGAAACTCTGAATTTTGAGATTGTGTCAGGAATTGGTGCCTTGTAAATCGGTTTCTGTTGAGCTGTTAAATGAAGCAGAATCATGCTTAGTTTGAGGAGAAGCTCTTCTGTTGACTTGCTAATGGAGGCTGGCAGGATATGTGTTTAGCAAGTGAGGGAATTAGAATCAGGATACTGGAGATGGCCTTGAATATAATTTACATTTATAGTTGAATTGTCATAGGTTCTGGACATCTGATGCCTTTTGAGGAAGACTGAAGCACGTGAGTCAAGGATGCCTTTACAGTGGCAATTTTTAACAGATTAACTTGTTAGAAATGAATATGTAGCGAGTGCTTGTTTTAATGTCAGTTAGATACCTGACGGGTACATTTTTCAGAAATTAAAGACAAAGCCTGTGATATATTAGGGATACGGACTGAGCTGAATTCCATGGCATGATTTGGAAAAATGAATTGGGAGGTGGGTGTGCACACAAGCTCCTCTTAGCATGTTCTTAAATGTGTCTTAAAAAGAATTGCTGTGTTTTCCAAGATCCCTTTTTGTCTTCAAATCTTGATCTTTGCACATCTTTAAAATATATAGCTGATCTGATTCAGAGTGTGGATGCACTGCTAGCTGACATTTGTAAGCCCATGTATACCCTTTTTTTATGTTCTGACCTGCCTTGGCCTTTTAAGAATATTATTATTTGGGTTCAAAGAGATTTTGGGTTTTCCTTGGGTGGGAATATTCATGTGTGTTTCCATTTTTTTCTTCCGCCCCCTAATCTCCGGTTTGGCAAATCTGGTTCTATCACTCATACATGATTTGATATATAATGATTGTCAGCCCTAGGAATAAATCTGATCAAGAAACTAACTCCCCAGGATGACTATAGGCTATAGTAACAGTAAATCTGAGTATGCTTCTTCTCCCTCCCTCATATGTATGCCCCACTGAGTCAGGGAGGAGCCAGCCCCAGTGTTTTCCTAATACTATCTCCTTTCCCAGGCCTTAATCACCAGATTAACACATACTTCTACTCTTGTGGTTTCTGTAGCCACTTCTGAATATTCCCTTCAAGCCCTTCTCCAAGGTTTTTTTTCAACTATAGACATTTTTCTGAATTAATGTCCCCCACTGAATAATTCTCTCTACAAAATATTTTGGTCTTCTTCTCCAAAGTATGTCTTTGGGCTTTCGATATATATCTTTGATTGTGACAGGTGGAAAGTTATAATGACCTTTCATGATACTTGGCAGCAGTTTTCCTTGTTACATAATACATGACTTTAAAATGTAAATGCACCACAGAACAAAAGATGATCTCAAGTATATACTTAGGGATTGGCACCATGTTATGATATTGGTATCGCTTAGAGATAGAGTAGTGCCTCCTACTGGCTTTGGGGCATTATTGGTTGTATTAACCTAGAAATCACTCTCTTATAATAGGTTTTCTTGTCATGATGCCAAATCTGGCCAGAGAAGGCAAAAAAGGTAATTCGGAAACTCTTGGATGGAGATTTGAAATTTATAGCAATAATTCAGAGGGGTTGGACTAGACAAACTTTAAGGTATCTTCTAACTGCTCTGAATATTTGACCAACAAGAGTTTTAATCATGACAAATATCTCACATTGCTAAAACGAATGAATATATTCATTTCTCTGTCTCTTTCTTGTTGACATTTCTGTGTAGAATACTTATGATTTCCTTTAGTTCAGATACATAAAACATATTCCTGGCCTTACATTAAAAATATCCCTGTCTCAGGTTGTTTTGAATACAATGTTTTTAATGTTTTCATGGTTTATGTTGGTGTGTCCAACAGTTTGTGTTTGGTGTGGGGGTTTTTGTGTGTGTGTGTGTGTGTTTTTAATGGTAATAAAAGTTAATAAAGTTTTTCAAAAAAAAAATATCCCTGTCTCTTTTGACCAAGAGGGGTCCGTCTTGGGACTTTTCCTAAAGAGAGGATGCAACAAGTTTGAACTGTGACCACTCTTGAATCAAATATACTTTTATTGATATGGGCCATGAATGTTACTGTAACTTTTCTAGGCCAAATAGTAAAGGTAAAGGTTCCCCTTGCACATACGTGCTAGTCGTTTCCGGTTCTAGGGGGCACTCATCTCCGTTACAAAGCCGAAGAGCCAGTGCTGTCCGAAGACTTCGCAATGGTCATGTGGCCGGCATGACTAATTGCCGAAGGTGCACAGAACGCTGTTATCTTCCCACCAAAGTGGTCCCTATTTTTCTACTTGCATTTTTACATGCTTTTGAACTGTTAGGTTGGCAGAAGCTGGGACAACAGAGCTCACTCTGTTATGCGGTGTTAGGGATTCGAACTGCTGAACTGCCGGCCTTTCTGATCAACCAATTTCAGTGTCTTAGCCACTGAGCCACTGCATCCCCAAAGAGTGCCCCCTTGTCTGTTTGCAATCAAAATTGGCTTCTGTCCCAGAATTTGATGAATTTGTCCCTGGAATGAGGAGTTGAAAGTATCTCTGATATCTGGTTGGCTAGGTGTCTGTTTTTAAAAAGATAGAAACACTGTTTGCCTTCTGAAATCAAATAGCACGTTATGTTCTCTCTCCCCTTACTATCTCCTCTTTTTTGGGACAGAAGTTCACCTTATGACGTGATGAAGTGAAATCCTGCCACAAATGCAAGGTGGCAGGATTTCATTAGATTCCTTTTGGAAAGAGCTCAGAGAGATCCAGGCATGATAATGAGGGAGGGAGAGAGAATCCTGTCATGCTCATTCAGACCTTTTCTGCAAAGGCCTAGAAGGAATAAAAAGAGTAAAAAGTAGGGGAAAGAAATAAAACAATAGTAGTAGAAAAGAAAGAAAAAAATAATATAGCAAAGAATAAAAAATATATAAAGTGACTTCTTACCCTTGCCCCAAATAGAAGCAATTTCAGTAACCAGCCCTTCTTTTAAAATACAACAAATGATCTTCACAAATCCTGTGTCTTATCTATAAACATATCCATAAAGCCTTGTCATTTCAATCTCAATGTCTGCAAAAGTCAATTAAGGGTTTCCAGTCTCTGCAGTTGATAAGTTAGTAACCCAGTTTGTTAAGAGAATCTGACTTCCCCATTAACTTTGCTTGTCGGAAGGTTGCAAAAGGTGATCTCTTGACCTTGGGACACAGTAACATCATAAATATGAACCAGTTGTCAAGCATCTGAATTTTGATCACGTGATCATGGGGATGCTGCAGCAGTCATAACTGTGAAAAGTGGTCATAAATCACATTTTTTGATTCCGTTGTAAATTTGAATGGTCACTAAACGAACTATGTAAGTTGAGTACATGTACACAAAGATTGAAATACACAGAATCGTGGACCTCATGAACCTTGCCTCACTAGTAATTTCAGTCTACCAGCAGATCAGACGAACAACCCATGGGATGTCATCCCACTCTCGGGATTCACAGCAGAGATTTAATGCAGCATCTAGAAATTATAGCATCGCCACACATACAACCAAAAGTATGGATATAGTACAGGGGTGTCAAACTCATGTCGTCACAGCAATGTCACATGACTTATCAGGACTTTTTTCTCCCTTCACTAAACTGAGCATTTGACAGCCCTGATCTAGTATGTAGACGGCAGCATCATAGTAAAAAAACTAAAGATGACACATGAAATGATCAGCATCTTCAAAGGAATATAATTCACAAGGAAAGAAGAAAACAACATATTACCCTTCCTGAATCTCCTCATCAGGAGAGGAAACTGTATATAAATAAGGAGCAAACCCCACACTTGCTCCACTGATGATATTACTTAATTGGATAATGAAGAAACTGACCAACTCACAGCACTAAGGATTCCGCTTGGTAGAGTCCCTTTTCTAGTGATCTGTGATAGTTGACAGTGGCAGAATTATCCTGGCAAATAAATTTATCCATGTTTTTCTTTAGATATGGACAATTTTCATTTGCATGTGCCAGTGAACTGGAAATATTGGCTAGGTTAGCAAGACTGTTAAGTTATTTTATCCCAGACTGATGTAATTGACATTGATCCTCGTGGGACCAACTTCCAGAAAAATGTCCCAGGAATTGCATTTTTAAGGATCAGCTGAAGCTCAGTTTAAATTAGCATGTGAGCAATTGCTTTGCATATGATGCAATGAACCAGCAAAATCTCCCTCTGCCTCTGTTGCTGACTTTAAATATCCCAATCACTTTTAGTGTAGCTTGTTACCACTCTTTGCCTTTAACTGTAAATCAATTCAAACATAGTGTGGTGATCTAATTGGAGCCACCATCACAGGGTAAAGGATAGTTGGGTCTTCCCTGCCTCCATTTCTCTTGGAGGTAGAAAAATGATGAAGAATGAGTGACGTTTATCTAATTTGGATGGCATACCAGATTATGGCTACACAATTAAGAGCAATAAAGAATATATATCTGTAGCTCAGGGTTGAACTAGAGCAGAGGTCTTCAAACTTAGGAAGTTTAAGTTTTGTGGACTTCAACTCCCAGAATTCCTCCTCCAGTCATGTTAGCTCAGGAATTCTGGGAGTTAAAGTCCACAAGTCTTGAACTTGCTAAGTTTGAAGACCCTTGAACTAGAGAGTTCTTGATGCTCCCCAAAGCTTGGTGGTTCTTAGCCGTATGAATTTGAGATGTGAACCATGTCTTTGGCAATGGATACAGTATGGCGTAACATTATTTGCTTGGTTTTGATTTATTTAGTATGTCATATGAACCTAATGCATAATTAGGTATCTTATAAACTAGCCACTACCTTAGATAATCTGACAGTCTGAATTTCCCTGTTCAGGTTAATTCAGAGTAGTCTCCAAATTACTGGTCTTGTTTTTCTGCTGAATTAAGTCATTATTTTTCTCAGGTTTATGGTTAGCTTCCCAAGGTATCATTTTTACAAAATTGTTGCCTTTTGGAGAAGCTGTGTTTCATGTCTGGGCTGTAATAGATCCTTCCAAGATGGATTTGCATAAGCTTATTTTCTTCTTTCTGGCCCCAAGAATGAGTTTTCAGCTGATCTAAATTGAATCTGATTTTGAGACTCTTTGCTTATAATCAAATTGTCAGATTACGCAAAGGCAGCTGTACTTGATTGTGGCTTTGGTAGAATGATTTAAAAAAGAACCAGCTGTATTCACTCTTTTTCTCCAGATGATGTTCACTTGTGCCCTGCTTGGTCAGCAACATGAATCTATGTTGAATATTGGGAAGGGCTCTACAATTCCACCCATTTCTTGTTTCCAAGCATTCCTTGGCTGAACTTTAACCCTTGAGAGTGTATGCATTGGAATTGCTTCCTAGAGTGGAAGTCTGGAAAGACTTTAGTGCTTTATGATTTTGCTTATATAAATACTCCAGCTCTCTGGCTGGTCAGGCTCATGGAGATGATTGGCCTCTTTAGGGTCATAAACTTAAACCCAGCATGAATGAATCACAAACTATCTGACAGTTTTGGCCTACTCTGATTCCTTGTACAGACCAGACAGAGAGTAGTTAAGGTCATTCAGTATTTTGTTTCAAACTTTATACTGATGAGAGTTGTTTGGGGGATATTGTTGTGTTGAACTCAAATAATTGTGACTGGTTTGCTGTTTGATTGAGCAAATTCTGCCTTACTTAACTATCCTGATACCTATATCTCTGTGGGCTGTTGTTAGATGTACTCCTGCATCAAGTTGGAAAAAGCTGCATTAATGCAGAATAAAAGATTTAGGGAACAGCTATTTCATATTCTCATTTCTATAGGAAAATGAGAGTTTAAGCAAGATGAGAACTGCCCTTGATAAAGAATGAAACCCATGGCTGCACCATGTCCTTCATGACTCCTGTTCTGATTTAAGAGCTCTGGAGTAATGTTACATGACTTACGACTCACAATAGCTACCCACACCCCAAAATAATATTTACAACCCTGTTCCAAACTTAGTGTTGTGACTGCATTTCAAGTGCTCAGCTACCACACCGCATTTATGCTCTTTGTAGTTTCCCCACAGTCATGTATGCATGATTTATTATGGTTTTGCCAAAAACACTCTATAGCAAACTTCCTTGATAACTGCAAATTTACTTAGTGACCACAGTGATTTGCTTAATGACTGTTGCAATAAAGGTAGTAAAATCTGTTACACGATGATCCACTTTGTAACTGTCACAACTTGTAATGGGCAGGCTCTGTTATGATTGTAAATTGAGGATTATCTATATTGCAACAATTTGCATCAGGTCTTAATAAATAAACTGTCAAGTTCATTTCTGAGTGACAGTAAGGCTTGGTTTGTAAAATACGCTTAAATTAGTTGAATAAGGGTCTAGTGTCTGAGTTTTGTGCAATGTTGCCAAGCTTGGTCAGAGGGAACTTTGGTTTTATATTTGTTTTTTGTGGTTATGTATATATGTATTTTATTTATTTGCCATCCACTGAGCCAACAAGCCTCCAGTAAAAGCAATGAAACAAAACAAACGCCTAGCACTTAGTTCCAGCTGCCTGCAGGCTCGAATCCCACCAGGCTCAAGGTTGACTCAGCCTTCCATCCTCTCGGGGTAGGTAAATTGAGGACCCAAGATTGTTGGGGGCAATAAGCTGACTTTGTAAAAAATGCTGGTTGGGGCCCCCAAAAAAGCCCTCATAATAAGCAGGCATATTCAATGGGATGAAGGCTATTGCTGAACGCATTGGGTTGTGCTCCAAACATTGTAAGCCGCCCTGAGTCTCTGGAGAAGGGCGGCATATAAATCTGAATTTAAAAAAACAAAAAACAAAAACCCAGTGAAAGAAATAGTGATTTGTATTAAAAGATGGTGGGGAGGGCAGCAGGATGTGCAGTGGGGGAGGTGGGGGTGGTGTCTACTATTCTAATTGACACTTTCAGTATGGATTATTAAGTAATCTCAGGTTGGCTGGCTAGTTTTTTGGTTCTATGTACTTTGCAACCCACCCCCCCAAGAAGTGTTCTCAGTAATTAAATTAGGTGTGTGGTGCATATGAAGATCTTAGTACAATCGCAGCATGTCCTACACCTGGCATGTTGGACCTTACCTAGCTATTGTATCATTTTCATTTCACTAAACTGTAGGCAAATAGGCTCTTCAGCTAATTAAAGAACACCCTCCAACACTCCCTAGTGAGGAGTTTCCCACACTTGCACTAAGAAATAATTGCAGAGATCTGTAGTACTCATTTTAAATCGGGTTACTATAGTTTGTTCTCGCACTCCTTTTTTTTTTTTACTACTGCTTGCAAAGAAGCAAAGGAAAGTCTACAAACATGATTACCCAGGAACACTTGGGCAAAGGTCTTGTCTATGGCAGTGTGTTAAATGTCATTAGAATTAGTGTCAGTGAACACATTTCCTGTCAAGTCAGCTTGGTGGAAACCATTGCCCCATGCTTTCCTCATTGCTGATCTTTTTTAAAACCAAAATTACTCTCCCCTCCCCACCTTTCGCTGCACAAATAGGCAAAAGAGTCAGCATTTAATCCTGTTGTGTAAGATACTTGGCACAGAAGGTCATTTGAAGTGGGAACTAAGATTAATCTTCAAATAAAAGATGATGTTGTAAGAGGGAGGGTTTCTTACACGCTGTATTAAAAACCATGTTCCTCCAAACAATATGGGATGGATTTCCTTGCTTTTAGCACCCAGTCTTGCAATGTGACTAGCACAGGATATTGTGTCTTCTGGTGGCCAGCTTGGTTGGCCAGACTGGTTCCTTCAGATGTATTGGATCAGGTCACCTAGCTTGGAGACGGTAGCTGAACAAGGTAACCAGGTTCACACAATTTGCCAAGCTTTAACTTGATTTTGGCTTCCTCATTTACACCCTGTTTACTACCACATATCACAAGTACCTGGTAGTGCATAGTTTGAATAAATACAACATAACACCAGTAAATCAACATGCTATACAAAAAAAATAATAGCCAAGAAAAACAAACTTCAGCCCAATGGTTGAAATTTTGTTAAAAAGGCATTTCACAACTATCAAATGTCCTTCTGAATAGCTCTATTTTCAAGGCTTTTCTAAAAACCACAAGCTAAGATGATCTCTAAATCTGCAGAGACAGAGGTTGTTCCAAAGCATGAAACTATCAATGAGAAACATTGACTTTTTAACCAAGATCTCTGGTTGGGGAAGGACCATCAGCATAGTAATAAATGGTAGGTAGGAATCACTTGATACAGGTGGTCTTGCAGGTACCCACCGCCATGCCATGTAGTGCTTTATATAGGTCAAAATTATTTTATACTATTGTTAGCCATCTATTTGTTTGTTTTTTTATTTATTTATTGAATTTATTTGCTGCCCATCTCGCCTCAAGGTGACTCTAAAGTCATGTCCTGAGATGGATGGCCATGTAAGTCTTTTAAATAAATAAGTAAAATCAACTTTTTGAATTTTTCCCAGAAGATGATTTATGTACAGGTAGTCTTCGGCTTACGACCACAATTGAACCCAGAATTTATGTTGCTAAGTGAGACATTTGTTAAACGAGTTTTGCCCCATTTTATGACTTTTCTTGCTATGGTTGTTAAGTAAATCAATGCAGTTGTTAAATTAGTACCATGGTTGCTAATTGAATCTGGCTTCCCATTGGCTTTGCTTGTCAGAAGGTTGCAAAAGATGATCACATGATCCCAGGATATGGCAACCATCATGAATATGAACCAGTTGTTCATTTGAATGTAAATCATGTGACCATGGGGATGCTGCTACGGTCATAAAACTAGTCATGAGTCCCTTTTTTCAGTGCTGTTGTAATTTTGGACGGTCACTGAATGAACTGTTGTAAGTGGAGGACTACCTGTATCCTGTAAATTTATATGTCTACCTATCTTAATCAAGTAACTCTGAATGGTTAATAAAGGCATAAAAGCAAAAAAACATAAAGGACAATAAAAGATTCCTGGTTAAAAACATTCCTGAATCAATCAGTGCAAGACAAACTGCATGAACTGAGCTCTACTGACATCCTGGCCTTAAAGCCTGAGGAAAGATCCAAGTATTTTAACCTACAGGTAGTCCTCGACGTACGACCGGTTGCCTAGCAGCCATTCAAAGTTGCAACCAACCTGAAAAAAGGGGACTTACAATCTGAATCCAAAGTTCTGATGGTCTTCGGATGCATTTACAGATGTTTGACAGCATCCTGCGGTTACATGACCACATTTTACAATGGTATTGCTGAAAACTGGCACTTCAACAAGACTGTGCTGTAGTGAACAATGGGTTCACAAAACCACTGCAGTGATTTGCTTAATTACGGCTGCAAAAAAGGTCATAAAATTGTGTCAGTCATATGATGGACCCATCTTATGACTATGAGGACTTATAACTGTAATGGGCAGGCTCCATTATTGTCACAACTCAAGGACTACCTGTACAAGACCAATAGAGTTGAGTTGAGGCCATCTGAACTTAACGGGTAGACTCTTCCACAAAACGAGGTCTGCTACAAAGAAGGGAGCCTTCTAGATCTAGTAACCTGATATTGTTCCACAGAAAGGACCTGTACCACACTCTTAATGTCTGGTGATCTGGTGAGATGGGCCGAAGCCAGTGGAGACAGCTGGTCCCCCATGTATCCTGTTTCCCTTCTTTAGAGGTGTGTAGAACAAGGGCCCCCATACTTGGTAACTTTAAGATTTGTGGACTTCAACTCCCAGAATTCAGCCAGCCAGCTATGCTGGGTGGAGAATTCTGGGAGTTGAAGTCCACAAGTCTTAAAGTTGCCAAGTTTGAAGACCTCTGGTGTAGAAGAATGAATTCCCTATCTTGTGTGAGTAGGCAGTTTTTCATCCTGGGATCCAGAGTTTTGATGTTACTAGTGAAGAACGATTAACATAGCTCCACTGTCTCCTTAATTAAAGAGTTTGCTTTATAAAAAGGGAACTGAAATGTGCGTGTGAGTGTTTTGAAGAAGAGTGAAGCAGAGAGGACAGCAGAGATTTGGGAAAGAGACTCTTCAACCCAAAAGCAAGCACCTTAGCAGTAGCTTCAGACACAGAAGAATTCTCTGGAGCTTCAATACCACTGAAAGGCAGGCCTGAGAGAATTGGGGGGGGCAGGGAAATAGCCTCACCACAGTCTACATATTTGAGCAAGTTTGGAAACTAAACTAACCAACGCTGGGCAAGAACTCCACAAACCAGCTCCAGAAACAGGACTATCGGTGTGAGAGTGGGCGGGGAAGCTTACTTACAAGTCTATAAAGAGTCACCTTGTGGTGAAATGAGTGGCAAACAGATTTGATTAATAATAATAAAGCAATGAAAAAGGGTTTCCCATGCAAATGGACTGAGATTGGCTACAAGAATTGAAAACCTGAGAGAAAAGGAAAGGTTTAAAGAAGAAATAAATAAAACATAGCACTGACATAGGAATAAGAAATAGAAATAGAAATAATAGATTAGATTAGAAATGGAAGAGTGGGTTTAAAGGAGTTTCCCTTTGTACAATAAATGATTACAGCTTGTGTGTCTGTCCTGTACCATATGAAGAAAAACCCTAACAAGGTGATAACCAGCACCTTAAATTTTACATGGAAAATAATCCATAGATTAGCACCCAGTACAGTGCCTCCAACTCAGGTGTTATGCATGTGTAATGGTGTAGTAGAGAGTAAGGAGGATGATTTGATGGACGTACGTAGGGAGGCGGCAAAATGGTGGACCTGGAATGCTGCGAAAAAGTATTGGAGATTGAGCCAGACATGGGTGGAACAAATGAGTGTATTCCATTTAAGCCAGAATTTTTTCTCCTAGGAATAATAACAGAAGGATATAGGAAGGATTTAATTTATCTAATAGTACATGTGTTGATGGCGGCTAGAATAACGTATGTGCAATACTGGAAGAAGGAAAGCATACTGCCAGAAACAGAGATAATAAGGAAAATTATGGCCTGTGCAGAATTGGACAGGTTAACCCTAGAATTAAAAAACAAGGGGGAATCTGAGTACGATGAAACATGGAATAAATAAATCAGTGGTTGCATAGAAGAAGGCAAGGTCGGAACATAAGTAGCTATGGTGATAATTAGTAAACAATGTACCAGACAAGAGGATTGTAAATGGTGAAGTAACATTTATATATGTATAACAATTGTAAGGCCAGAACGGCTGCACTATGTTGTATTCTTATAATAAAAATAAATAAATAAAAAACTGGGCTGAAGCATTTTTTAAGTCCCAAACTGCAATATAACATTTGGAGGCAGCAATAGCTTCTGAGTAGCTTCTGAGTAGTCTTGAAAGGCAACTCCATATAGACTGTGTACAAAAGACACCTCGCTCTCAACTGACAGGTGACCAGTGAGGAGAGGGAAGAACCCTGCAGTATCCACATAGGACTAGCTGAGAAGTTACAAGACGAGATGATGCCCCAGTCACCATTAAAGACTCTGTCCACATTACAATGAATCCCAGTACTTTATCAATAAAATGTTGTGCAAACTGAACACAACAGCTGGCACTCTATGGGATTGTTTCCTTTCCAACCAGGCTATTGGACTGCAGATGTCTCATACAGTAAACACACTTTTCCTCTCTTATTATCACACGTAGGCTAAACATGGGCAAATACACGCGCTCAGTCAGATTTGCTACTAGGCTTCCTCCACTGGTGCTCCATGTGTTGTTTCTGGCACTTCAGTTCCTGAAGGGTTTTAGTAAACCATGGTGCTGTCTGGG
Organism: Naja naja; assembly: GCA_009733165.1. Taxonomy (NCBI): domain Eukaryota; kingdom Metazoa; phylum Chordata; class Lepidosauria; order Squamata; family Elapidae; genus Naja; species Naja naja. The sequence goes on along the minus strand of CM019148.1, from coordinate 21,930,438 downwards.
ATGGGCTCTAGAAAGACTCCACTTTGGAGCAGCAGTAGGCTTGGCTCGCTTCCTGCTATTGGTTGCTTATTGGCTGCTGGACAGAACTTCTGGTCAAGAGAGCTGGGAAAATCCCACGTGCCCTCTGAAAGTCCATTAGGGACTTGAGAGAGACTGCCTGAATTGTTTCCATTGCCTTACAGAAGTCTTGGGAGGCCTGCATCATAAATCAGACTAAGGTATGATCTGACTATGGCAAAGGACCAGGGAATTCCTCCATCTCAAGATCATTCAATAACTTCTTGTACCAAAATAAGAGAGTGCATTGGAAATGTGCGTCGGAACTGAGATAAGACAAGCCATTGTCATCAAAGAGGACATGAGCTCCCACCAAGCCCCTCTGGAGGCTTGCAGATTGAAGTCCCCTAAAGAGTATTCCACCACCAAAGCTGATATGTATCAGTCACTGCAGTTACATCTTACAAGCTTTGCAATTTGTATTTATGTACAATGGTTTATTTGTTCCTGAGCCTCAGCAGTGCATTAGATAGAATGCAGTATTGCAGGCAAACTCTGCCCACAGCCAAGAGTTCAATCCTGACCAGCTCAAGGTTGACTCAGCCTTCCGAGGTCGGTAAAATAAGGACCCAGATTGTTGGGGGTAATATGCTGACTCTGTAAACCGCTTAGGGAGAGCTGTAAAGCACTGTGAAGCAGTATGTAAGTAAATGCCAGTGCTATTGCTATTTGTTCTGCACCACACCTTGGTAAAGTGTGTAATACATGAGATAGTGATAAAAATTGTCTTTATTTTAATTTGGGTAATCTTTATAACTTGATGATTCATCTATATACTAGATAGGTTGGTTGTACTGGAAGAAGGCAACTGTATAGTATTTAGGAACTCAACAATATATAGTTTTCAGGGTTAAAACCAGTCCTTTGAATTGTAGTCAGAAGCTTTTTGGAAGTAAGTACAGCGCCCACCATGTAGGTTTATATGGCTGTGATGGCTTCTCTCATCAATCCATGGACCAATGAAGTGCAGTTTTTATAGTTTCCAGTGGTAGCTCTGCCCAGAGCTCATTCCAGTAATCTGGTGGTGATGGGAAGGATGTGGTGGAATTACTGGCTAAAGGGGAGGGGAGGGATTAAGAGGCATTCCAATATGGGGTGCTCTGGGAAACAAAACATCATAGAGCAGACTAATTAAGCCTTATCTGTTGGTTCCCAAACGAAGGCAGCCAGTCTGTTGGGATTCTTGTAATATAGGTGATCAATAATAAAGACCTGCTTTGGCCTATATGCTGAGTTCTGGTTCTTTGCCCCTGAGATTGTGTACGAGTTACCAATTGCTAGGTTCTGTCACTCTTTCCACATTCTTAATAGATCAGCAGACCAGAGTTAGACTCCTAATATATAATTTTTCTAAAATAAAGTAAAAATACTCCTCTTTTGAAGAACTCCCATTCATTTCCCCCTGTTTGTACTTGCATTGCTCTGATCATTAAACATGCTGCCAGAGATGCTTGTTTATATTGCCAGTATGTAAATCACATACAGGAAGTCTTTTTGGCTAAAGAATTGGCAATATCTTTTAAATAGATAGGGTCTTTAGCTTTTCAGATTTGCCAAACAGAGGTTACAATCAGGAGATTAAAAATATAGCCTTGCAGAAGCCCACTTCCCTATTTAGTATCTTCTCTGGAACCAATACTAGTTTTTTTTTAGTAGTGTTTACACATTCACCTTAACCTGATTATTGTATAAATCCATGTTGTAGATTTGCACGACTAACTATATGGTTTCAGTTTACATGAAGCATTGAGCTGGGGCCAGGAGGGGAAACATTTCCAGATTCAAACAAGGCCAACTCAGCATGGTTTCAAATGCGCTTGTTTGATGTGATTTGGAGTGTTGAGTGAATATTGCTTTTGTGAAAGAGCAAATGGTTAACTTGATTTGGATATTAAAATCACCCTAGCAATCAAAATGCCTTAGCAAAGTAGGTCAGGATTTGAACTGGTAGAGCTGCTTGTGTCGTTGGTTGAATCAGATAAAATAGTATTGCTCTGACCTCAAGACTTGGAGAATATCTTCTCCACCCTAATACTCCCTGGACATTCTTTGAGCTAGACATTTTTGATAAACATCTAACTGAAGGTTGAGTGATATTTTTGTGATCAAGAGTTATGCTTTTTAATATTATTTGGGATCAGTCAAAAGAATCCCTTCTTTCCACAATGAATTTGCCATCAAGAATTGTACTGCCAGTATACTTTGCTTTGCTGCCAGATTTTCTCAGAATGAACTTATTTTTCAAGACTGAGAGAATGCTATTTGCTCATCTATAATCTAGCCCAGTTCAGTATTCTTTGTTCCAGGATAAATTGGCCCTCCAGAATTGCTGGATCACCCCTCAGCCAACTGGCCAATAACAAGAGACCTAGGAGTTGTACTTAATCAATTCCTGGGAAATGTTCGCTGTCCCTGCTTGGTTTTCACTGTGTTTCCTCCAGTATCTCAGAAAAATCTTTTAATTGTCAAGGACCTTTGGCTGGAAATGCCAGATTCATTCTTCAATCTCCTGCTATAAAACAACCTCACGGGTTTTTTTTGCCCAAGTATGTTTTTTTCCTTTCAAAAGATTGATGAAGAATAAATGTTGGTTGGTGACCCCCAGGGGTAGGGCCTTCTCTGTGGGAGTGCCCACCCTGTGGAACCAGCTGCCCCTGTGGTTGCGGTTGGCCCCTGACCTGCGTTCCTTCCGCCTGGCTGTTTTTGCAGGCTGGCCTGGATTGAGGGGGATTGGGGTTTTTAATTGGGCACTTTTAACGTGGGATTTTATCGTTTATTTGGATTGGGTTTAATACTTTCTTAATATTTGTACGTTATATTTTTTATGTGAGCCGCCCCGAGTCCTTCGGGAGATGGGGCGATATATAAATCCAAATAAATGAAATGAAATGAAATTCTTGGCAACCAATCAGGGATCAGAAATGTTTGTTTTCATTTACTGTATATTATTTATTCCTAACATTTGAGGTGCTCTGCTGGTTGTCTAATGGCCCTCAAGAGCCTTTGCTGCTGCTTTTCATATGTTATGGATACTTTTGACTACTTTCCAGACAAGAGTTTATTCTCTCATTCTGCCACCTAGCTTGATGCTTGCTCCAGAGGAATGTAAATGCTATTATTCTCACCATTCACCTTAGTAAAGGGCAGTTAATCCAGGAGCTACCTTGCCCAAAGGTTGCATAATAAAGTATGTGTAATAGATAAGAATTTAAAGGTAACGTTTCTTTACAGAGAGCAAAGTATGGAATTTGCTGTTCTCACATATGAGCATGTTTCCCTATTGAGATTCTCATTTTGTTACAAGCTCAGGGCACGAAAGAGAAGGAAGGCCATAGATTTATGCCAGCAGGTGGTTTACTGTCATGGTGTATGGTTGGTATATAGGCTGTGACACATGGTTAAAAAAGGCTGGCATGGTTTCTCCCTGCAAGGTAGTGTTAATGATTTGGGGTTTGAAACCAGTCTGGTAGTTTAGCTCTCTGGCTTCAAAATCCAAATAGGATTTCTCTTTCCTTTTATCCTCCTTTAAAGGCAAAACATACTGCAGCTACTTGCTTTCAGAGGTGATTTGCTAGATTTGAATTCAAGGTTGTCATGGTGACCCTGGTGACTATTGTCAACCATGTGTTGTTATGGTTACTATGCTTCACTAGAGGATTTGGAGGTCATGCTGGAGAAATAAAATGTTCTGTTGTTAGAACTTATTATTTGTTGGATTTAGGTCTCAAGTTTCCCTTCAGAGATTCAAGTGGTATTACCTGTCCTTCCCTATTTTCTTTGCAATAAAAATCCTGCAAGGCAGGTTTTGTTCAGAGAAAGCAAAAGGTCCCAAATCTCCAGTGATCATCCATAATTGCAGGTGGATTTGAATGTTGGCCTGAACTGATGCTATATATTGGTTTTCCATCTTTTGCAGTACCACTGGCATGCTTAGTCCTTCCAAAAAGAACTAAGAGGAACATAGGTTTTTGTCTTAAGGAAGCGGCAGGGTTCAAAGTACAAAGTACGTTATATCACTTTATTTAATTAGTTGCATGCCTGGACTGGTCTATAAGGAAGGCAGGTGAAAAATAATGTAAGTTAATATGACTTTTCTTCCAATAGTGCTAGAAAGAGAGAGAGATACATTGGTATGCAATATTTATCTTCCTTCTGGGATAGAAGGAAGGATAGAAGGATTTTGCTGGCAAGCTCCTTTTACATGAATGTTATGAAACTTATGGGAGTGATCAGGCTGATGGTTCAGTTTCAAGCCAGGTCTAGTCCTGGATGCAAAATGAAATATATATTTTGTGGTGTGTGGCTGTGACTGCTTTCTTCAAGAAATTGTCTCTGGTTTATTCTATTTAATCTGGGATATTCATTCTCCTGGCACTTCTGACTGAAGCCCTCTTTCTTTTGCCCTGGTTTTTGGCTCCAGAAGATTCCAGATTGCCAATATTCAAAGCTGTAGCAATGTATGTCACACGTTTTTTTTAATTTATTTCCATTTAGTTTTCATCTCCATGGGGACAGCATCATCTAAAGACGAACCCTCTTCTATAAAAAGTCCAGAGGCTTCAGTTTCCTTCAGCATGATGGACATCTTCCTCTTCTCCATTGTCATTGGCCTCCTGACCTACTGGTTTTTCTTTCGTAAGAAGAAAGAGGAGATCCCAGAGTTTTCAAAAATCCAGACACCAACATCAGAAACAACGTAAGTGGTTCGACAGTCAGGAGCATTTAAGGCAGAGGTCTCCAAACTTGGCAACTTTAAGACCTGTAGACTTCAACTCCCAGAAGTCTCCAGCCAGCATAGTGGAGCTAACATGACTGGAGTAGGAATTCTGGGAGTTGAAATCCACAACTCTTAAAGTTGCCAAGTTTGGGGACCCCTGACTTAAGGAGAACTGGCTTTCTGGGGTTGTGGATGCAGTATGAGTCTCTCACATCTGTTTAGCTTCTAAGAATTGAGTGCTGGATTTGAGCATCTTGAATTCATTAAGGATTTAGCCTGCACTGAAAATACAGTCTCCTTGGAGTATTTTTGGCAATATCTTAGTGTACTATTTTATGGTATTTGTATGCTGAAGTTACTTATTGCCATCCCTGTCCTAGAAAAATGATCTGATTTGCTAGGAAGTATATTGTCCTGGTCATCCTTTGGGTTTACTGCCGTAGTTCTGTTTGAACTACCTCTTGCATTTTGGTGTCACTGTGATTAGGAACAAATGCCTGTGCTGGTGAGGCTGTTTGATTCACAATGAACAAAATATAATAGCCTTAAAAATCTGTGAGAAAAAAACGTTGGGTATCTGATTTCTCCAAATCCGAGTCGCGCTGTAGAACATTATATCAATACTCTCTGCATTGTTTTAATGTGCAAGTAATTACTAAAGTTGGAATCAACAAGGAAAAAAGTCAATTTAATGTAATAGACATTTATCCTATGTGGTTGGATCAGCTTGTATGTTGCTGTATTGAACAAACTAATTAAAAAGCATATTCTTAATACCATAAGCTTAACTATGTTAATTGTATGAGGGAGGGAGGGAGTGTGGGGGGGGGGAGAGAGCTTGATTAAAAGCACAGAGAGTACCAGAATCTTGGCAGTAGAAGCTTTGGAGTTAAAGCAGTCAGTTAAATGTAATGTTTTTCTTGATCAATTGTTGGAGAGTTTGCTATGACTTTTTTTTAAAAAAAAAATCTGTTTTCTATCTTTCCTTTTATTGTAATTTTAATAAAGATTGTCTTCCATCTGTATTAAGTCAAGATGATTAGTAGCCATGCTTTCAAAATATTCTGCATTCTTCAGAATCCTTCCCAAATATTGTTTCCAGTTTGGACACCACATTCGGATGATTCCAACTAGAACAGTTAAGGATAGTGTGTCAGCTGGATACTAGTTCCTAGGAGGAAAAAATGAGGGAACTGTGAATGTTTAGCCATAAGAAAATAGGACTGAGGGAAGATATCATATAACAGTAGAGTTTGAAAGGACCTTAGAGACCCTTTAGGCCAGAGGTCTTCAAACTTGACAGCTTTAAGACTTGTGGACTTCAACTCCCAGAACTCCTCCTCCAGTCATGTTAGCTCAGGAATTCTGGGAGTTGAAGTCCACAAGTCTTAAACTTGCCAAGTTTGAAGACCCTTGCTTTAGGCCAACCTCCTGTTCAGTGCAAATCCACTGAAGCCCTTCTGAGAGTTGATTGACTGGCCTCTGTATCAAGACCTCATGCAAAGAACTCTTGACTTCATGTATAGCCTGTTCCACAGGTTGACAACTTATAGAATTGGGAAAATTTTCTTGATGCCCAGCCTAAATTTACTTCCTTGTATTTGTAACTTGTTGCCTGGAGCAATGGGGAATAAATTTTGTCCCTCTTCTATGACAACCCTTCAGATATTTGAAGGCTGTATTATATCTCCAGTTGTTTCCTCTGTAGGCTAAACATTCTCAGATTCTTTAACTGCTTCTAATAGAGCTTAGTTTCCCGACTCTTCACCATTGTAAAATCTGTTTTCTGAACTTGCTTCAATTTGCTTCAAATGTCAAATTGAAAGCTGCCCACAGTTGGATACAGGATTTCAGTGGGGTTTGACCAAGGGAGGGTAGAATTGGAGCCATTACTTTTTATGATATCTGTTCTGTGTTCCTATTAATGCATTCCAAGGTAGCCTTTGGTTTTTAAGCACCTGCGTGACAGTGAAGCATTGAATCACACATAGAATCACGGTCTTCAAATATTTGAAGCTGTGTCTCAAGGAAGAAGACTACGTAATCTGTTCATTATTATCCCCAAGCAAAAGATACAGAACAGTGATTTTTAGAAAGCCATTTTTTGTGCTGAATTTTAGAAATAGTTTCCTCATGGTCAGGATGCTTTATTAATGGAACCTGTTATTAAGCTGATAGATGGAGCTCAGTGGTTTAAATGGCAGTGTTCTGATCTAGGCATTGGGCTAAAGATATTATTATTCCCAGTCATCTCTGAGGTTATAGAGTTAAATTCACAGCCTTGAATGGGACTTTCCACTTCTGTGAGTCTACAAATGCTGGGATGTTGCACTTCTAAAGGTTGGTGGTGCTGTAGGGAGTGAGTTGTCTCTGAGAACTTGGGAAAGTGCTTTGAGATTATATGAATCCTTGCGCCATTTTCTTGGAACAGTGACTGAGAACAAAATCTATGGGTCCCGAAGACTTGAGTTCCTAAACGGGACTGTCCCCAAATGAATTGAACTTTTAATCTCCTGTATTGCCATCCAACACATCTGGAGGGCACAAGTTTGGGAAACAATGGGAGCTTTCTTCCAACACATCTGGAGGGCATCAAGACAATGCTAATGGGTGGTGCTAAACTCTCATTCCTCCTTTCAATGAGTTGTGCTACTTTCCAGAATAAGTCCTGTGGGAAATAATAGGCAGTTGGGAAGACTGCTTTATTATGCTTTAAGGAGACTTTGAATGGACAAGTGTTTAGACTCAGACGGATTATACTGACTTTTCTTGTTTCCCACTCCTAATGAAAACAATTTGGATATAGTCTTTTTTTATATATATCTTGTTTTCGGAACTTCTTATAGCCTTCCGAAGAGGTTCTGGAGTGAAGGGCACTTCTCAAAATTAAAAGAAAGCAGCTTCTGTTTATTTTTTAAAAGACCTATGATGTAAAACAGTTGCCAAGGCGATGGAAGTCTCTCGCTGTGATGGAAGTCTCTCTCCCCCTGCTCACTCTCGGAGGGCAAAAGTAGGGAGGGACAGTGCAAAGGACCTTGGGAATTTTCATTCCTAAGTCTTTTATTTCTTTCTCATTCCTTTCTGCTGCTGCCAGATGTTGACATTCTTGGGTTTGTGCTGGGCCCTCTGGGTAATTCTGAAAGCAGCCGGCGTGCATCCCAGAGGATCAGGCTGCTGTTGCTGTCTGACTCGAGGGGTTGGTATGCAGGCTTTGCTGGGCTGTAACAAAAGGAGGCCGGCCGATGAGTTGAAGATCCAAGAGGGGTAGTGTGAAGAACTCTGCTTCAGAGTGAAGTTTAGCTGTCTGCAGCCAGAATGAAATTGCAGGGTTGTGAAATACTGTATCCCTCTCCCGCTATTTCCAAATCACTATGGGTTGCTCATATTCAGCACGGCCTGAGGAGATTTTTCCTGGGAGGTAAGTTTAACCTGGGAGGTTTGGATTTGGGCGTCTGCTAAATTGGGGGCAGGGTCAGAGCAAACCTTTTAAATGCAAAAACTGGTTTGGCAGCAGCTTTGATTCAGGAAAACTGCTCTGACACAAACATGGATGTAGCCATGAGAGGCAACTATTTTGGGGGTGGTGCTGGGAAGTTTCTCTTACTCTCCTTTGCCCTCCGCACTAGCTTACGTAAAACTGAGCTCTTGCTACTAAAGGGATGAAGTAAAGCAGAAATTTTTATTTGGCAGGGAAAGTTATTTTTCAACCAAAAGTAACTCTTTAAGGTAACCTGCCTTGTGCAGGATACCAAAGGAAGGGAGGATAGCTCAGAAATACAGTACATTTAAGAACAGAAGAGGGGTGCTACATCAATCTGAAGATGCATCTTTTCATCCCATAACATCTGTGAGTCCCATAAGCAAGACATAAACACACAGTACCCTCTTAATGTATTTCCCAAGTAATTCAAACCGAGAGGAATACTTGCTTTGGTAGTAGAGTTAACAAATAAGTGTAATGACTAGACAGCTCTTCTCTGTTCGTTATCTGGTTACCTCCAACCTGAATAGCTGCATTGTGCTTAGTTTGGGGTTACTGCTTTGAAAACTACTGGTGTGTGTGTGTTTGTATATGTAGGACAGTCTTATTAGTCTATACAGATAGTCCTTGACTTATGACCACAATTGAGCCCCAAATTTCTGTTGTTAAGTGGCACATTTGTTAAATGGGATTTTGCAACCTTTTATGCCACTGTTGTTCCTCTGTTCAGCCCGGTCAGTCAGACTTTCTCTTTCCAACTTCCTCCTGCACAATCTAGTCTGGTCGGGTTCTTCTTTGAGGTGGCCATTTCTGACCACCGCTGCAGCCGCCTTTGGGAAAGGGAGTAAAAGCCAGCTGGGGAGGAGAGATGCGGCTCTCCTCGACCCTGCTAGCGGTCTCCCCCCCTTCACCACCTCTTCACCGCCCCAAAGCCAGCCGGCTCGGGGCGCTCCGGCGGTGAGCACAGATCGAAACTGCGCACAGTCGCAGATTTCGGTCTGTCTCCGAAGAGTCCTTTCTGGTTTCTCCTATGCCACTGTTGCTAAGTGAATCACTGCAGTTGATAAGTCAGAAACCTGGTTGTTAAGTGAATTGGGCTCCCCTATTGACTTTGCTTGTCAAAAGATTGCAAAAGGGGATCACATGACCTTGGGACACAGCAACAGGTCATAAGTATGAAGCAGTAGCCAAGCATCTGAATTTCGATCATGTGATCACAGGGCTGCTACAAAGGGCCTTGGTGGCTCAGGCTGTTAAATGCCTGCGCTTAAGTTCCAGCTGCCTACAATTACTGTAGGCTCGAATCCCACCAGGCTCAAGGTTGACTCAGCCTTCCATCCTCTCGGGGTAGGTAAATTGAGGACCCAAGATTGTTGGGGGCAATAAGCTGACTTTGTAAAAATGCCGCTTAGTAATAAGCAGGCATATACAATGGAATGAAGGCTATTGCTCAGCACACTGGGTTGTATCCCAAAAAATTGTAAGCCGCCCTGAGTCTTCAGAGAAGGGCGGCATATAAATGTAATTTTAAAAAAAAGGTCGTAAGTGTGAAAAATGGTTGTCCCCTTTTTCAGGGCTGTTGTAACTTTGAAAGGTCACTAAATGAACTGTTGTAAGTCAAGGACTACCTGTAGTGGCAAAACCCCCGTATGGTAATAATTAACTGCTAACCTGCTAAACATTTTATTAAACTCTTGGAACTTTATGCCTTTTAATAAAACATACCAGATGGAAAAGATGCTTCCAGATTCCTGGTTTGATGGGAGGACCAGGACTTTGAAAAACAAGACATTCTTTAAGGTGTTTCAGGCTACACTTGAGTGTGCTGTTGTTAATCCTTAACACACCCAGTACTGTTTTTCCCAAGCTGCAAATGGGAATGTCTGAAGAAGTCACATCCCCCTTCCTATCCCTGTCACTTAGCCACTCTCCATAAGAAGCGGTAATAGAAGAAGGATTAATTTTGGGGTATTGTTTATGTTCTACTGATAATTGTGGTATGTGAACTAGAGAGAATCTTGCATGTGGATTGTGAAAAGGAGTTTATGCTCTAGGCCTGGGATATCAAACTCTCATCACGTCATGTGACGTATCACAACTCCCCCCCCTCACTAAACCAGGGGTGGGCGCGGCCAGTGCATGACGCATCCGGCCTGCGGGCCGCGAGTTTGGCACCCCTGCTCTAGGCTAATGTTTCTCAACCTTATGGTTGCTTAGCAACCATCAGCCCGCTGGTTGGGGAATTCTGGGAGTTGAAGTCCACATATCTTAAGGTTGCCAAGGTTGAAAAACCCCAGTCCAAGACTTTCTGACTTCAGAAAACATTGGTTGTGATGCAGCTGATAGAGACTATTGACCTTGGTCTGGTGAGAAAATAGCATTATTGTTCATTGTGCAGCGGCCAGCTCAGCCTTGCCAAACTTGGTGCCTGCTAATTATTAAGATGGCTTATCGTCATATCCCCAAAATATTACTTGTGCCACTGAAATGATAGGAGTTTTAGTTTTGACAGATGTTGATAAGCAGCAGATTGGAGAGTCTGCCGAAGCAGTGTAGTCGTTTGGTACATAGCTGTAAGTTGAACTTTTCAAAACCGATCTTTCCCTTCTTTCTTTTATAGTGGGCAGTCAGCAAATGAAAACAGTTTTATTGAAAAAATGAAAAAGACGGTAAGTTTCACTTCATTATTTCCATGGTTAGTACTTACTGAAACAGGCTTGTTACCCAAGCTTTTCCAGCCATGTCAGCCTCTCTTCTGTATGTGACAGCCAGCTGGCAGCAGAACATAGATTTTTTGGGGGGAAATATTTTTCAGTCTTGGATTCCCAGATGTAGTTGGAGTACAATGTCTACTGTTCTTAATCATGAAGCTGGGAATAATAAATATTAGGGAAAGCCTTCTCTGGAGAATAGCTTCATGTCATCCTGGGAGAAGCCATGTTTGTGTAAAATATATATATATATATATTGCATAAAATATTGCAAAGAAATTAATTATTTGTTCAACAACTTTTTGGTTTGCCCCAAAATTATAGTTTCTTGGGTGGCATACAAATCCAGTGGTGATACTACAGGTAGTCCTCGATTTACAACAATTCACTTAGTGACAAATCCAGTGGTGATACTACAGGTAGTCCTCGATTTACAACAATTCACTTAGTGACTGTTTGAAGTTACAACAGCATTGAAAAAGTGACTTACGGCCATTTTTCTCACTTATGACCAATTGCATTCCCATGGTCACATGTTCAAAATTTAGACGCTTGGCCACTAACTCATATTTCTGATGGTTGCAAGTGTCCCCTTTTGAGACCTTCTGACAAGCAAAGTCAATGGAGGAATCTGGATTCTCTTAACAGCCGTGTTACTAACTTAACTGTGGTGATTAACAGCTGTGGCAAGCAAGGTCATAAAACGGCAAAATTCACTTAATGACTGTCTTGCTTAACAAGAGAAATTTTGGGCTCAATTGTCGTAAGTGGAGGACAACCTGTACTGCTAATAATAATAATTAATAAGGGACAGTGATCTGCGACTTTTGAATTCAAACAGGCACTTGCCACGTAACACCTCAGACTAAACAATTGTCAATAAGAAAGACAAAGAAGTCTGAATAGAGGACATGGCAGTAGCTGAAGACAGCAGAATAATAGAGAAAGAACGGAAGAAAATAGCAAAATACGAAGACCTGCAAATAAAAGTGGAACAACTCTGGCAAAAGAAAGCAAAGATTTCCCTTTGTAGCAGTACAGGGAGTCCTTGAATTACAACAGTTCATTTAGTGACCTTTCAAAGTTACAACGGCACTGAAAAATGGGACTTATCGCCGTTTTTCATAGTTATGACTGTTGCAGCATCCCGATGGTCACATGATCAAAATTCAGACACTTGGCAACCGACTCATGTTTATGACGGTTACGGTGTCCCGGGGTCATATGAATCCCTTTTGCGACCTTCTGACAAACAAGTCAATGGAGGAATCCGGATTCCCTTAACAACAGTGTTACTAACTTAACAACTGCAATGATCTCACTTAACAGATCTGGCAAGAAAAGTCATAAAATGGGGCAAACTCACTTATGTTTCACTTAGCAACATAAAATTTGAGCTCATTTGTGGTCATAACTTGAGGACTACCTTTAGTAATAGGTGCCCCTAGTGCAATCCCAAAATATCTAGATCAGGGCTCTCCAACCTTGGCAACTTTAACACTCGTGGACTTCAACTCCCAGAATTCCTCAGCCAGCTCGTGGACTTCAACTCCCAGAATTCCTCAGCCAGCTGGCTGAGGAATTCTGAGAGTTGAAGTCCACGAGTCTTAAAGTTGCCAAACTTGAAGACCCCTGATCTAGAGCACTGCTTGAACACCATGTCAGCGTTGACAAAATCACTATTGGGCAATTTTAAAAGGCAGTTTTATTTGGAACAGCTTATGTCTTGCAATGATACTTCAATCAAACAACAACATTTGCTTATTATTCCAGGACCTTGAAAAAGGGCTCAGTTGGTGGATAAAAATGCCAAATCTGGTCTAAACATGCTGGCTGTAACAAGTCATAATAATGTGATCGCTATATTTCTATTGCTGTTTCTTTTCTCTTGTAGACTATTTGGTAATTAAAATAATGTCCTATAAGCGAGAACTCAATTAGCAAGAACAGCAATGAAAATCATATAAAATAAATGCATAAAATCACCACAACACCAGTAGCAAAACAATATCCCAAGAATTTACTTAATTTTTAAAAAGCTCCTGGTAACAGATAGGGAAGCGTGATTTTGGCCATTTTAAACTCCTCCTCCTTTTCCTTCTATTTACTGGCTCTGAATTTGGCCATACGAACAGGAGTAGATCTTCCCTAAAACAATTCAGACCAGAGTGCCCATCTAAGATGCCATTTGCTATAGCAAAGAAGCTGCTAAAAGGTCCAAGAGAACCTCTAAGCTGGTGTTTCACATACTTGCATCCCTATCCCTTTTCTCGTCATCCAATAGAAAAACAGGATGTTTTCTGCTCAGAGTTTGGATTTCAGTGGATCCAAAGAATGGGTCCAGTGCTGATCTACTACCACTCATCTGAGCCACAGTTGGTGAAAATATAATTATTTTCATCCTCCATATACAGAATATATTTCTTTAGGAATGGCCAGATCAGTTTGTTTATTGGATGCCACTTTCTCAAGGAGGATTTAATAAGCTGTTGGATAAATCAGTAGCATACGTTTCCCTTAGTTAGTTTATAATTTAAGACAAAGAAGGCACAGGGAACAGTTAACATAATAATTTTAGCATTCCTTAGAGAGTTCCAAAGGAGTGTGGAATACACATTTGCATTTTCCTGGAAAAACCACAAGTAAAATGTTAGCTGCAACTTGGACTTGTTCAGTCTATTCTCTATGCATTCTGTTACTAATTAGCCTTATAAAACATTGCATGCTTAAGCTTGACTTAGAGTTGTCCGCAACTGAATGTAGATATTGCTGCATACTTACGCTGCAGAGAAATTTATGGGTAAGCGTAGGTTGCAGATAGCTATATAGATGGGCCAAACTCCCAAATCCCAACCGTGTGTTGTGTGGAAGTGCATGTCTTTCCTGTTCTGTGCTTTGCTGTTTGTCCCCTAGCCAGAATGTTACATTCGAAGAAGTATAAATGGAACGCCCATACAACCGTCCCGGACAACACGTTCCCTTATGTTCAGTGTCAGAGAAGCCTGCTTGAATCTTTAGAATTGAAAACATTTACTTAGGAAATTTTATAACAACAAATGGGGTACAATTCCCCTTACATATTTTAAAAGGGAAAATAAAAACCCACCCATCTCAAATAATACTTGGTTTTGTCCCAAGAGAGGACATGTGATATCACGTGCATTCTGATGTTGTTGCACATTGATGCAAATTAACACATGTAATCGAGGCCATGTCTTCAAGAGAGCCTGATTTTTAGGCTTGCCTGAAAGCTGTGCGCTAAAAGTCAATCTGTTTCCCTCTGATAGACTTAAGGAGACTGGATTAATTTCTGTTTTGATTTCAGATCTGTCTGTAGTGATAGAGATAGAAATTATGATCTGGCATAAATAACTTCATTTGACTTTGAGCAGTTCCAAAGTCATTGCTAAATTTTCTTTCTCTCCGATTTTGATTTCATTTCCAGGGAAGAAACGTTGTGGTATTCTATGGATCTCAAACAGGGACCGCTGAAGAATTTGCCAACCGCCTTGCAAAAGATGCTCAACGTTACGGGATGCGGGGCATGTCTGCTGATCCAGAAGAATATGACTTGGTATGTTCTCAGCAGTCTTGCCACCCTTTTCAATCCTTGCTGATATCACCTGAATTTGAGGTTATATTGTCCTATTAAATATGCTGAGATTTCAATTTACTGAATATCGGAAGATTGCTGTCAGGGAAATGTCCCTGAAAAAACTTTTAACATGTATAAGTAATAATTCAGTCTTTCCCAACCTGGTGCTATCCCTAGGTGATAGGACTTAAGCTTGCTGAATTTTCCAGCTTGTGTGGTTTGATAAAATAGGAATTCTATATAAATTTTAGTTTCCTTCACATTAGGACAGCGGATGAATTGGGGAGGATTGCATAAGAAGAGCAATAGCAACAGCATTTAGACTTATATACTACTTCATAGTGCTTTAAAGCCCTCTAAGTGACTTACAAAATCAGCCTATTGCCCCCAACAATCTGGGTCCTCATTTTACCGACCTCGGAAGGATGGAAGACTGAGTCAACCCTGAGCCAGTCAGGACTGAACTGTTGGCAGTTGGCAGAGTTAGCCTGCAGTACTGCATTCTAACCATTGCACCACCAGGGCTCTCTACTAGCTAGAGTCTACTAGCTTTTTCTTCCTGATGTCTGTCCAATTTCTCCTGCAGAAGGGAAGCAGCAATATAGCTGCACTGGGCTTCCAGGATCTAAAGAACGATAAAATGTTTTAATTTTCCTCCTCCTTTAAGCAGCAGGGATTGAGCATATAACTACATGCCTCTAAGAGTTCTACTGTTTTCCTCGACCTGGAGGGAAAATTGCAATCAGCACATTTGGATAGCTTCAGGTTGGAGAAAACTGCACTTGGTTATAATTTTGAATAATTATCACTTGCTTTTTTAGTAAAACATGCCTTGTATGCTACATGTCTTGTCATCTCAAAAGGCTCTGACAAACCATCAGAATTAAGACTGTAATAATGACAGCCCAAATAAAAGAATGGCTGGAATTTTTTGACATTTAGATGATTTTTGTGAGAAGATGGGGAATCAGTGAAGCGAGTCTTGCTCGGGGCCTGAAAACTTAAGTGAACCTCATATTATCTCCAGTCTTTTTGTTAAATTGTTAGCATGGTGGACACAGAATTCCCCTGGATAGAAAGAAAAACTGGTGTTTATGAGCTGCTTATTTTTCTGTATCCTCTCTCATAATAGTCGGATATGACTCATTTATCGGAAATTGATAAGTCTCTGGCAGTCTTCTGCATGGCCACCTATGGAGAAGGGGATCCCACCGATAATGCCCAAGATTTCTACGACTGGTTGCAAGACACAGATTCCAAATTGTCTGGTATAAAATACGCGGTGAGCTTTGATTATCTCTTCAGTGTTACTTTTGCGATGCGAGACAGTGGGTATAGGATGCTTGAGAAACCAAAGTGTGCTGCCCAGAAGTTGAGACCTTTTCATTACACTGTGGATATGAATTCTGAATATTTATTTTATTTTATTTATTTTTTGGGATTTATATGCCGCCCTCTCTCCCAAAGGACTCAGGGTGGCTCACAATCATAAAAAAATACAAAATTCAGAATTTTGAAAACTATTAAATCAAATCCCAAATTCTAATTAAAAGCGGCAAACAGCCAATATTATAATAAAACAATAACCCCCCCCCCTCTTCAGTCCAGGTTGGCCTGTTGGAAAAGCCATGTCTTCAGGCCGCGACGGAAGGATCGCAGGTCAGGGGCCATCCGCAGCTCCACGGGCAACTGATTCCACAAGGTGGGTGCGCCCACAGAGAAGGCTCTCCCCCTGGGGGTCGCCAGGCGACACTGTCTGGCCGATGGCACCCTGAGGAGACCCTGTCGGTGGGAGCGCGCGGGATGCTGGGAAGATGTTAATGGCAGTAGATGGTCCCATAAATACCCTGGCCCTAAGCCATATATCCTTCATGGCTTAGGACCGGGATACTTACGGGAGACCCTGCTGCCAGCGACTATTTCCCAATGCACTGTACGCTCTCATGGACAGGGCCTCCTTGGGGTCCCATCAGCCAGACAATGTCGGCTGGCGACCCCCCAGGGGTAGGGCCTTCTCTGTGGGAGCACCCACCCTTTGGAACCAACTGCCCCTGGAGCTCCGGGTGGCCCCTGATCTCCGCTCCTTCCGCCGGGGCCTAAAAACATGGTTATTCCAACTTACTGACCTGGACTGAGGATGGACTATATGGGGAATTTTTAGAATTGTTTTAGTGTTTTAATTATATTTTGGGTTTCTATGAGATTTGATCTTCTTTTGATTGTATATTTATATTGTTTTACTGTACGCCGTCCCGAGTCCTTGGGGAGATGGGGCGGCTTAGAAATCCAATCAATCAATCAATCAATCAAGAAAACCCATCTGAATGCAACCCATATGCACTCCGTGAAAGCTAGGGGGGCTAGTCCCAGAAAATTATTACTGTATGATCAAGTGTTACGGTTATCCCCAATTCCTGACACGAACGCTCATTTTTGCAGAGACTAATCAGAGAAGAATCAGAGTCCTATTAGAGAGGGAAGGCCAAAGGGTAAAAAAGAAAAGTTATCTTTTGTGCAAGTGCATGCATGCATGCTTGTTAAATTGTAGAGCTTGTAGATAGCTTAGGCCTCGCCTAGTCTTAACCCCCTGCTCGTCATGGATCCACTAGAGCAGGGATCCCCAAACTTGACAACTTTAAGACTTATGGACTTCAACTCCCAGAATTCTCCAGCCAGCATTCAATTCTTGAGTTGATGTCCACAAGTCTTAAAGTTGCCAAGTTTGGGGACCTCTGCACTAGAGCAATTCTGATATCCTTGTTTGAAGACTATCAGTGAAGGTCTCCCTTCTTTCCCATTCTCCTTCTGTTCTGTTGAATGCTCAACATTTCCAATTCCCCTTTAGTCTCCTTTTTTACAGCAATTTTGTTCACTGAAAGCCATTAGGTATAGGAAGGGTGGTGGGTGATCAGACCCACAGTCCCTCTGCCCAAGCAATTACAATTACATCCCTAGCATTCTTCAATGGTCTCTGCCTATCTTCTCTAGCATAAGGTGCTCGGCATACACATTGCGGCTTTTAATCTTATCTCAGATGGAGCTTTGGGACCGTATAGTCCGCCCTGCGGCCAGTTTTCCTATTTGTTCTATGGAATTCGTTTTGAGAACTGTATAATGAAAGCACAGTTCTCCTTTTTTGCTTTGTTTTACCCAGTTGTGTTGCAGTTAAACACAAGGAGTTCTTGGTGCTCTCTGAGTTTCGTTGTTTTCTTGCAGGTGTTTCATTACCCAAACTAAGTAATTTCATCAGTGCTTATAATGTTACCTAGTTTGGGTAATGAAATGTCTGCAAGAAAGCAGCCAAGCTCAGAGGGCACCAAAGACCCTTCATTCCCACCCTGGGCTACAAATATTCTCCTTTATTAGCGATTAAACTTGTCCATTAGTTGGGCAAAAGGAACAATATTCTTCAGGCTGTCAACATAGCTGCATCCCTTAGGTTAATCTGAATTCAGACAAGGAGAGAAGAAAGCCGTGAATGTTACATTCGAGCGCTGATGAGCACAGTTCCTGTGCGTGGGCCAAGTTGGCTTCTGTGCCCTCTGTATCCACGCCTGGGAGTTGAAGGAAATCAAGCCGCAAATCTTATTCCTCTGAGAATTGTTCTTGAATTTTGGAGCACTTTGTGGGGTGATTGAACTCCAGGGATCAAACTACTCTTATCTCTTGTATTCATAATGCATCATTAGCTCTTTGTTTGAGGTGCTGCTGTATGCCAGGAGAGAGGCAACAAGGGATAGATTTCAACACTGACAATTTTTCCTTGGCAACTGAAAAGCTAACGAAGAGATCTTAAGCCTATCTTTCATTATTTTACCTTCCTAGCTACTTCCTAGCTGTATTTTCTTGAGGCAGCTTCCGTGAAAACGGGCGTTTTTCTCTTCTTCTCTCCAGCCATAAACAGTGTTTTTCAAGTCCTGTCCTTCTGTGCCTGCCATCTGAGAAACTGTTGTCCACTTCCATCCTTGAAAATCCAGCCCTCCCAAATTTGTTGCTCTTTCTAGTGCTTCCATCTAATGGTCAGTCATAAATGTAGCAAATAACTATAGCATATTTCTAGCCTCTACAGTTAATGACCTAAGCCAGATAATATCACAGCTCAGTTTCCGTGGCTACAGTCCTTTGCTCTTTCCTTCCCCATTCTAATAAGAGAAGACACTTGGAAAATAATGTTATTTCCTCTGAGTTAGACCTGGCTTTTTTTTTTTTGCTTTGACCACTGCTGTTTCTTCTTCTTTTGTTGCTACTCTTCCAAAATTCATCTTGTGCTACTTTGACAGTATGATACCTTACATCTCTATATTGGTAGACTTTTCTGCTTCGGATGCAACACAAAGTTTTATTCTTGCTTTCCTCCTCAGTCCTAATACACATTCTCTCCTCCCCGTGGATTGTGATTCTCCAATTAAAAAATGGCTTCACTTTTAAATTCCAGGGTTTTTTTAGATGAATCTGGCTTGGTTATTTAATATTGTTTTAGTTAATTAACTTATTGTACTGTTTTTAATCTGTGAGCCGCCCTGAGTCCTTTTGGAGAGGGGGCAGCATACAAGTCAAATGAATAAATACATAATAATTATAACACCATTTTTGATTCAAAAGGTTATTTAATCTCTATCCAGTGGTTCTGTTCTTTCACACCAATTGCCTGTAATGCTGGATAAAGCCTGTTCCTTCCAGATCCTTCTCCCTTTTCTTGCTGAAGTCTTTGAGTCAACCATCTCCGATCCATAGTAGCCATAAACACTCTTACAATAATTGTCCATTTTCTCCACTTTTCCTCCTCCCCCTCCTCCCTCTTACATCAAAAACATTTTAGAGGAGAGCTCTGCACACTGAGGACAGCATTTATAATTAATAATAATTTATTCGACTTATATGCCGCCTTTCTCCCTAATTTATGGCAGAAATGTGTGTTTCTTTTTGGGAGGTAGCGGATTCCTTTATGATTAATTTTTTGAGGTGTATAAGTGCATTCTGATATTCCAAAAGAAAGCACTATAACCAAAGTAGACAAAGATCCTTCGTTCGCTGATTTTGGGCCTTTTATTTATTTTTTAACCATTCCTTGCAGGATGAATAGGAAGAGGCAAATGGAAATTCTTCACCTCTTCTTTTCAAATTCTGTGCTCTGAGAATTGACTTCTTCAGCTAGTTTTGCCTGTACTGTTCTTTGCACCATCGGTCCCCTTTTGCAAGGAAGTGGAGAACTTAGTCAGATGCATACAAAGCTGCAGCCCCACCCAGCCATAGAAAACTTTGGCTTAACTGTGTCTCTTGTTTTAGAAGCTTTGTGTAGGAGTTGCAGCTGTTGTGACAGCACAACAAGGTAGTATTTCTTTGACCAAGTTTTACAACAGAAATCACAATTGGCTGAGTTTGTTTGCCAAATGAAAACCCAATTTAATAGCTAAACTTTGAACTGGGATGGGTTATAGGTGTATGAGGAAGAAGATCAGTGATGGAAGAAGTTAAAGCTAAAGTGAATAATGAAAATTGCAACTTGATTTGTTTTGAATGTGATGTGAGCCTCTAGATAATTAAGAACAAATAATATTGGGGGTATCGTAAGACACTTATTCTGCATGTGACAGAGGCAGATCTATCCACTGTTATGTTTCTTTTTAAAAATGTCAGTAAGCAAATAGAATCTGAACAGAAATCTACAGAATTGCTTCTCGGAGTGAGATGGGCGGCAAATAAATTTAATAAATTCTGATATGTTTAATAAGGTAATACAGATGGTCCTTGACTTATAACCATTTGTATAGTGACCATTTGAAGTTACAATGGCACGGAAAATGTGACTTACAACTGTTTTTGACACAACCATTGCAGTATCCCCATTGTCAAGTGATCAAAATTTGGATGCTTGGTAACTGGCATGTATTTAGAGTTATGGTTTCCCAGGATTATGTGATCACCTTTTGCAATCTTCGGACAAGCAAAGTCAATGGGGAAGCCAGATTTACTGAGTAACCATGTTACTAATGTAACAACTGTAGTGATTCACTTAATAACTGTGGCAAGAAAGGTTGTAAAATGAAAAAAACCTCACTTAACAACTGTTTTGCTTAGCAGCAGAAATGTTGGGATCAATTGTGGTTGTAAGTCGAGGATCGCCTGCATATGAAGAAGATTCCAGAGGAGTTGTGCTGCTCTGGTTGCAATAAACACAGTACTGAAACATTTGTTTTATGGCCTCAAAGATGGATATCGTAAACATTTGTGAATCCATGAAAATTATTCCACGTCCAATTTACAAGGAGGAAGAAAGCCTCAGGTCCAGCTTTGTTTTAACAGGCATTTAGGACAGAATCCTCATCTAAACCAGAGGGAAAGCCTTGTGAAACTCAAAATTACCTGATTTCCAAGGAGAGATATTCTTCGGATTCTTCCGATTCCCTCTGAGCTGAACCAATCTTCTTGTCATGCCCCTGATGGAGACTGACTCCGAGGAAGAGGAGGAACAGCCAACAGGGAGTGGGAGTGTGGCTCCAGAGGTGGTGGAGGAGGCTGGGGAAGGGCAGAGACCGACTGAGCAATCAGAAGAAGATCCAGGCCCATCCCCTATCCATCCCAGGGCACGCACGGAGGAGAGGATCAGAGAAAAGCGTGGTCTACTCTGGAGGAGAGGACCATGATCCTCCTCAGGGCTTACAGCTGGGAGCTATGTATAAAAGTTTGTAACTGCCTATTCAGAATTGCTGGAGTCAAAGTTAGTGTTTCCTTTGAATGAGGTTTATATTTGTTGGCGTTCTTCCCAAGGACTTTCCCTGGTTATCTGCTTGGAACCTATAATTACTTATCTTGGTTTGATTTGGAACTCTCGCCACTACGGTTTGTTCTTGTTTTCCTTTTGCCTCATTATTTCCTTTTGGGACTTTAAACTGTGACTAATAAAACAGTTAAGTTGAAGACATTGCCAGACTTTAATTCATGTTTTGGGTTTTGGGTAATTTGAGAGACTACAGGTCATCACACTTCTGCTATTTTCCAGGTGTTTGGACTTGGGAACAAAACGTACGAGCATTTCAACGCCATGGGGAAATTTGTAGACAAGAGGTTGGAGGAACTCGGAGCTCAACGGATATTTGAACTTGGCCTGGGAGATGATGATGGAAAGTGAGTGGCTGCCGGAATCTATACTCTAATTGATTGGTTGGCTGGCCAGGGTAGCAGGCTGGTCTTCAGGCACGGCCAATCCTAAATGGAGTTTGATGCCTACTTTCTCTGGAACAGGGCTGAATAATATGAGCCTTAAGATTGCTTGAATGTGGCCCTGCAGAGCCCGTTTGAAGTCACCATTCAGTTATAATTTTTATAATTGGAGGAAAAAGGAAAAATATTACTTCCATTTATAATATTAATATTATTGCTATCACACAGCTGCTTATCTTAGTCCTTGGAAAAAACTGAAAGGTGGATAAAAAGGCTAAAGCCATTCTAAACCACAGGCTGTGTGATCAACCATAATAATATCTTATTATACACATGCTACAGTAAACCATGCATATAGTATGTATACATTATTGTATATTTTATTATATAAGTAACCTTAAGAAAGCTTGGATATGGCCCCGCAGAGCCCTCTTGAAGTTACCATGCAATTATAATTTTTAATATGAAGAAAAAGTGAGTTATGTTTCTGATATCAACTTTATTATTTCTATTATTATATCTGTATGCTGCTCAACTCCCCAGCAGCTCTGGGTGATTTCCAGATTTTCATTTAAGCATGAAAAAGCACAGCAATAAAAACAACAAGAAACCAAAAAAAGTGTAGAATGCTGGTAGAATAACAAACCAGATAAAAACAAAAGAGAACAATGTAGGTGAACAGGAGACTTCAGTCAGCCTCACCAAAGGCCTAAGTAAAGAGCCAAGCTTTCAGGCCTCTTTGTAACCCCAGTAGGGTGGTGGGGCTGTTCAGATCTTGGGAGAACCTCATTCCAGAAGGCAGATATTACTACAGAAAAGGCACACTTCTGGGATCTCAATAAATGGCATTGTTTACTTGAATGAACCCGTAGCATGCCAGCCCTCCCAGATTGAATTGGCTGGTTGATACCATGAGAGATAGGCAAACCCTGAAGTAACCAGGCCCTTAATTAACTTCACTTAATAAAATACATTTGTAATTGCATTAAAATGAAAGCAAATATAATTTTAGCCTGGTTTACTTTTTTGGAATGCAGTTTTTATTTCGCTGTTCCAAAGATCACGTACTGCCTACAAGCTTGAAAAATTAGTACCCCTTCCAAATCCTTCTGCAAAGCTTATTTGTTGTGCAAAAGGCCAGATGCAGCTGAACAAGTAAAGCAGTACATTTAAGCAAGAATAGTACTAAGTTGAATTTTCTCCTGACTGCAGTTTTTAAAGCCACAGGACTGTCTTTTGGATTGGGCCTTTGACCTCCCATATAAATGCCAACATAATTGATGTCCCATATAAATGCCAATAGAACTGATGTTGCCATTTCTGCAACTGATCAGAGGGATACATGATTGAATCAGCTCTTCCTATGGCTTGGACAGTATATAAAGTCAGAAGGGATGATAAGGAGAAGGAACTGGATCAGGGTTGCTCAGCTTTAGTTACTTTAAAATATGTGGACTTCAGCTCCCAGAATTCCACAGTTAATGGGAAGTTGGAATCCACACATCTTAAAGTTGCTGAAGTTGAGAATCTTTAATCTGTATACTGGATATTGAATATGACACCTTTGGTTTTCCTCATCTCCCTCTTCACTGTTTCCAACAGCTTGGAAGAAGATTTCATCACTTGGCGTGAACAGTTTTGGCCAGCAGTGTGTGAACATTTTGGCGTGGAAGCCACAGGAGATGAATCCAGGTCAGTGTGGAATTGCAACTAGTAAGAGAAGAAGGCTCGGGAAGCCCCGATACACCTTCTGCAAAGAGTAGGTTTGGGGCAATGGTGGTTCTCAGTTTCATTTCTGGAGTAGTCTGCAAGTAAGCAGTTCTGAGCTCTAGCAAGACCAGTTTTGCATGGTGGCAGCAAAGAGGGAAAATGGAGGCCCTATCCACTCCCATCATGTAACCTGTGATAAACTGCTCTTGGAAAAAATATGGCATGTAGAAGGAGAGAGAAACCCCTCAGCCTTGTGGCTCTGCTATGATCATGAGGGAATCCCTTAATGTCTGCCTCCAGGTTCACCATGTGGCAATATGAGCTCCATCCCACTCTGGCCCCTGAAATTGAAAGCCCAGCATCCATTTATTTGTTTGTACCCTGCCTTTGTTATTTTTACAAATAACTGAAGACAGAGAACATACCCAACATGCCTTTCTCCTCCTATTTTCCCCACAACAACAACCTTGGTCGGTTGGACTGAGAGAGAGTGACTGGCCCAAATTCACTCAGCTGGCTTTCATGGCTAAGGTATATTTTGTAGCCTGGTGCCTTAACCACTTGGCTAAGCTGACTTTCTACAGAAACTTTATCTCCTTTTTCTCTCTCTCTAGTATTCGGCAATACGAGCTGGTGCTTCACAAAGACATCGCCCCAGACAAAGTTTACAAGGGTGAAATGGGACGCCTCAAGAGCTATGAGAACCAGAAACCGTAAGTTACCAAAAGGGAGGCTGAGAGAGACAAACAAGAGTCAAAACCCTCCAAGGATTAACTAGTGGCAGGTCTCCCCAAACCAAGAAAGACACATGGAATGACTTCTGAGCAGTTTATTTTATTGTACCTCACCTACGGACAGAGGTCTTGCCAAACTAATGCAACTGTTGCATCACCATAGATGTAATCTCAGAATTGCTAGGAAGGAGCCTTCTTAATTCTCTTTCTCATGGACAAACTGTGTAAGCTTGGCTGCCTCTTTGCCCTCTGGAATGCAGCCCCTTCCTCTGGGGAATCCAGACTACATTCCACACCATAGGTAGGGGCTGAATTGGTTGTAAACATTTCCCAAACTGCAACAATAAAATCTTGACCGTTTTGAAATGTATGAATTCCCCTTGAAAGGAAATCTGAAAATATATCCTCGTCGTCATAGTAATAGTGGTAGCAGTAATAGTTTTTCTTTTGTTGTATTTCCTTCTCCTCTTCTGGCTTCCTTTTAAAACTATTATACCTATTTCTTCTTCCTCCTTTTATTACTGTTATTAGGTCTTCTTCTGCTGCTCCTTCTGTTCCATCTTCTACGTTGTCGTTATTATTATTATTATTATTATTATTATTATTATTATTACTACTACTACTACTACTACTACTACTACTTCCCCTTTTTACTCAAAAGAGTGGTATATGAAATCAGCAGGGCACATAGACAATAGAAACAATAAAATCCAAGAAGCAACCCCTTCTCTTTAAAATCCCCTTTAAAGAAATCCCTATGAAAAGGGATGCATGGTAGTAACCTAAGGAGAATTCTTAGCAGCAGGAAGCCCTCACCCAGTTGTGAATAAGAATGTCCATTTCTGAACAATTGTACATCAAAGAGGTATTAAGAGATTGCACCCAGTCTTGGTGGGCTGAGTTGCGGCAAGCTGAGTTGGTGGGCTGAGTTATGGCAGCCATACAGTCTTGGAGAACTGCTTCCTGTAACAAGGGAAGGTGAAAAATGTAGGACCATGAGACGTTCACAGTTCTTCTGAAGTTTTCCTTTAAGAAGGAACGAGGGGGAGCCTCCCGGGGAAAGAGCTACCCCTGGGAGATAGCTAACTGTGGCCAGACTGTAGGAGTCCCACATCGTTGTTATTTTAATTAATGCCTTCCTCATCAGCTGTGCCACCAGAGCAGTTAATGTAATGGGCGGTAGGAAGCTTCAGCAATTCCCCCTGCCCCCAATTTGGTCAAAAGCAAATGGGTGTTCATGAAGACACCAGGATCTCATGATATTTCATCTATTGGTTTCATTTTTTAAAATTCTGAAGAATGGTTGATGCCATGTAGCGCTACGGGGAAGCAAACTTGGTATATTTGCTCAAGCAGCTCCTGGTGATTTACAAAATAGAAAAACATAGATGATATCAAAAGGTATTGCATGGATTGCTTTTTTGGAAATACACTAGAGAGAGTGCCTGGCCTACAGGGTGAGTGTGCGTGTGTGCGTGCAGAGGGCTCTGTAGCTTGGGTGCCATTGCAAACAATTGCTTTTGAGGCCCTACCTTGTTAAGGACCTCCTTGAGTACCGGTATGTGTTCAGGAGATCCAATTGCAGTGCAATAAACCATTCAAGTCATTAACCAGATACGTCTCCTGGGGTTCCTTCTAGACCATTTGATGCCAAGAATCCCTATTTGGCCCCAGTTTCTTTGAACCGGAAGCTGAACCAAGGTGGAGAGAGACACCTAATGCATCTTGAACTGGACATCACCGGGTCCAAAATAAGGTAAATGGGAATTTTGGAGATTTCGGAATCGACAAAGCTGCAGGGCACTGGAATGAAGAGGCTTGCTTTAAACACATGCTTGATGGCTGTGTTGTCAAAACACAGTTAACCAGATCAGTTAAAAAGGTTAGAGGTTGTGTTTATACAACATGCTAAACTTGTTTATGGATAACCTAAATTACTTCTCTGTGTGTGGATTAGCAAATTGTAGCACAATTAATAGTTCATTGTATTGCACAAACTCTGCATACAGGTAGACCTTGATTAATGATTGTCCTGTTTAGCAACCATTCAAAGTTACAATAGCGCTGAAAAAGTAACTTTAACAACCAGTCCTTGCATTTATGACTGTTGTAGTGTCTCTGTGATCACCTGATTTCGCAACTGACAGGCATTTGTGACCTTTGCGGTGTCCCGCGGTTGTGATCAACATTTGTGGGCTTCACAGCCAGCTTCTAACAAGCAGTCGATGGAGAAACTGGCAGTAAAATCGCAAGTTGTGATCACGTTGTGTTGACTGCAACCATGTCCCTTGGACTGCAACCATGTCACTTGGTGAAGGGGTCGCTGGCTCCAATTATGGTCATTAAGTGAGGACTATTTTTTATGGATAAATTCAATAACCAGCTGCAACACATTGTGTGAATGCAGCCTTAAATCCATGTCAAAGGATTTGCCACCTCCTGCTTGAAAAGGTGTGACTCCAGTACAATAGAGATTTTTTTTTATTCATATTTATATGCCGCCCTTCTCTGGAGACTCAGGGCGGCTTACAATGTTTGGAGCGCAACCCAATGCGCTCAGCAATAGCCTTCATTCCATTGTATATGCCTGCTTATTACTAAGCGGCATTTTTACAAAGTCAGCTTATTGCCCCCAACAATCTTGGGTCCTCAATTTACCTACCCTGAGAGGATGGAAGGCTGAGTCAACCTTGAGCCTGGTGGGATTCGAGCCTGCAGTAATCGCAGGCAGCTGGAATTAAGTGCTAGGCGTTTAACAGCCTGCACCACCAAGGCCCTTAGAGATGAACTGCTAATACTCCTAGCTTTAAGAGTATTGGATTAATAGCGTTGATAAGGAATTCCCAGGCTTAGTGGGGACCCTTAACAAGGACTGTGTCAACACATAAAATATTTCTATGGTCTTTTTAGAGTTGCCAACAGAAAGGGAGGGGGAAGCAGTGCGGCAGCTTGGAAATTGAAAGTGCATTCCATAAATAGTTTTCAAAGATAGTAACTAGGTGACTGAAGTTTCTGCTGTGCAAAATTCTAACTGGAGAGCATGATTGATGACTCTTGGCTATGGATGTGTCCCATTGGAGGATATGAATTACAATCCACCCAGGGGGTGGGGGAAAACCTGGGTCAAGGGTGACAATGAATGATGTGTCTCAGAGTCGGCTACACCCAGGCAATGCCGCACCTTTTAACTCCCAATAAATCCTTTTGAAGTTTTGGAAGTTTGTCTCGAGACTCGTGATTTAATTAGGGTAACTGCCGGAATCCTGACAGACTGTGAATCCAGAGATGTACTTCAGTGATGTGGGTCAGACTAAACTATGTGACTATGGTTCACAAAACTATAATGTGCTTTTGTTTTGGCTTAGCATGTTGTATAGACCCAGACAGCACTTGTTTGTTCAACAGAGCATAGTTAAACCATACCTTATATGATTTGCGAACTCAACCTCTTGATTTCTTTCACCAGGTATGAGTCTGGAGACCATATTGCTGTGTACCCAGCCAATGATACTTCACTGGTGAATCAACTTGGTGAAATACTTGGTGCTGATTTGGATACAGTGATGTCCTTAAACAATTTAGATGGTGAGTATATAAAGATGCCTTCTTTGTGTAAGTTATGTGCTTTTTTGTTTTGAAAAGGTTCCTCCCTTTTTTATCAGATCTGTTAATCAACCATCCCCATTCTTCTTTATCGTACAATCTGTGGCTGATGGAATATGCAGTTCCTAATAACTATAAGGCAGTGTTTTTCAATCTCAGCCACTTGAAGATGTGTGGACTTCAACTCCCAGAATTCCCCAGCCAGCAATGCTAGGCTGCACATCTTCCAGTGACATTGAGAAATACTGCCTTACAGCTATTAAGAATAGCATGTTCCCACCATTTTCTCAAAAGAGCCAGCTGCAGAGATGCACATAACTAAGAGCGTACTTTGCTTTTCACGGACAGGTCTCATTCTTTGATAGCTGTTTGACAGTTGCTGCAGCAAAAATTTTCATGCTGGCATAATTTCCAGCCTGTGCCATAGCAACTATTTGAAGCTGGAATCCACTTCTGGCAGAACTAGTTTCCACACCTAATTTCAGGGGCGTTTACATCCAGTTGCCCAATCAGGTGCTCAATTAAGATACTCTGCAGTCTTCTTTGGACTTCTTTATAAACCTGAGACTTCCACATTTGAAGTGGGGAGACCTGCCAAACTTGCTAGGCCTGTTGAGAATGTGTATTTAGTTGATGGGGGCAGACATGCTCCACTTGCATTTTGGGGGATATTAAATGAATCTTCCAGCTGAATCTCTAATAGATTCTGGGCTCAGCAGTTGGTAGCTTTTAGCGCCGCCGCCGCCTAGGCTCTTAACAGAGCCATTGCTATTGTGTCTTTGTTACAGTGTGGATGGCGAGGGAGTTGGTAAAAACACTGAATTGAGAGCTCCTTCTTTGTTTCATATTTCAGCTTAGTGAACCGTTTGTTCTCTTGCACTGTGTGCTCTTATGCAATTATTTCTCAGATTTCAAGTGTGCCGGTCTCTTTCACACAAGAGCTTTCTTTCCCCTCGCAAGGTGACCTTATCTCACACAAACACTTTGGAAATTGGGTTCTTTAATGAAATAATTTTGTCCTGTTTTTATCCCCCTGTCTAGCCTGCATTCCCTACAGGGACACATGGTTCTCCATAACTACCAAAGCAGTAGAAAAATGTTTGTGCAGCAAAATTCTCCAGTTAACAACAGAGTTAAGAATTGGGTAGATTGCCTTCCCTGTATGAATGCCATCCAGATATATGAACGTCAACTCCTATAGTTCTTAGCTGGAGCCGTGCTAGGTTGGGGAAGGTTAGAATATGACTTTGGGTACCTGTTAGAAAGCCAATATTTCATCTTTTGCATCACTGTGGTGGAAGCTCAGTTTGTTAGTCATTGGTTATGACTAGGAAAACTATAGCTGATCTGACCCTTCAGTCTCAGCCAGGAAGTTACAATCCTTTATGAAATTCAGGATTGTTGGTTGGGCTCTTTATGCTGCATTTGGAGGCTTATACAGTGGTACCTCAGTACTCATTGTTAATTGGTTCCAGGAGATGCAATGAGTACTAAAAATGATAAGTACCAAACACATTTTCCCCATAAGGAATAATTTAGCGAGTCACAAGGCAGCTGACACAAAGTTCTAGTTTGTATGTTGTGTACCAAACAAAGAATATGTACCAGGACCAAATTATCGTGTCAAAATGAACTCTTCCTCTCTCCTCTTCTTTGCAGAGGAATCCAACAAGAAGCATCCATTCCCTTGCCCAACTTCATACCGCACAGCCCTGACCTACTATTTGGATATCACTAATCCACCACGTACAAATGTTCTCTATGAGTTGGCACAATATGCCACAAATGCCAGTGAGCAGGAGCAACTGCGCAAGATGGCTTCCTCCTCTGCTGAAGGCAAGGTGGGTACTGATCTATGTTTGCTGCTCTCCTTAATGTTACATTTGTGGTTAGTGTCACCAAACTTGAACTGCGGCAATCCAGGTCACCAGTAGATGGTGGCAAAAATAAAGGCAGAAACTCAGTATGCTGCCATCTGGTGGTCCTCTGTATTTTTTTGCCACCCAGCTCTGAAAATCTTACTGTATTTCCCGGAAAATAAGACTGGGTCTTACATTGATTTTTGCTCCAAAAGAGCATTAGGTCTTATTTTCAGGGAAATATGGTACTGAATGTGTCCGTCTGGCTGACAATCTTAACTGGGGCTTATTTTGGGGGTAGGACTTATATTACAAGCTTCCTGGAAAAAAAATCACACTAGAGCTTATTTCCGGTTAGGTCTTATTTTCAGGGAAATACGGTACCATTGATCCTTGGAAGGAGAACTTGCTGGAATTGGTAGTCATAGGGGATTTCCACTTTTCTTTGAATCAGACAAGCAAAACAGTACAGAATCTGTTCTCAGTGGTGAAATGCCAAATGGGAAGATAGACATGCATGGTCCATAATTCACGTAGCTTTTCCCTGCATGTTCTTTTGGTCAGGCAGAAACGGAATAAGGATGGACAGTGTCTCGGTTGTCAGGACTGCTGTTTTAGCCCATGGAAAATTCCTTCCTGAATGGCGACTCTAAAGTTCAACAGCAGTCCTGGGAATCTCCCCATGGTGGTGGTTACATATCAGATTTGGTAAGGTAGGAAATAGCTAGTTGTCTTTGCTAAGCCAGCCTTGCAGTCTTTCTTTCTCAGTTAACTTAGAGCACTCTTCTATTATTTCCCATCCTCCCAATACACTGAATGTAACCGTTATGCCATGCAAACCAGGGCGGATCAAAGTTACAGACCGAAGCCCCTCTTGAGCATATCAAGTAAGGAAAGACCTTAAGCCCAGGATTTGATTTGTCTAGAATGGACCTTTTTTGAAAATAAATCCACATTGCTTGCTTTTCTCCCCTAACATAAATGTTTGCTTAATCTAGACTTTGTATCTCAGCTGGGTTGTTGAGTCCCGGAGGAATATCCTGGCTATCCTGCAGGACACCCCTTCTCTGCGGCCTCCTATTGACCACCTTTGTGAACTGCTTCCCCGTCTTCAAGCTCGCTATTACTCCATCGCTTCTACATCCAAAGTGAGCACCCTGGCAAGGCGTACCAGGAGCTCTCCTGGTTGACAACTCAATGTATTTGTTCTGCTGTCTTTTTTTTTTAACTACGTGTACTTTAGTTCTTCTACCCACCCACCCAGTCCCAGTTTTTGCCTTAGTGGAAAACAACGGTTCACTTTTCCTACGCTAGCTGCAATGACGGTTGATATTTTGTGTGAGTCTTCCTTCCTCTCACTTCAGCAACAGTGAATCTCCCTGCTGCAGTGTCACAGCCTGGACAGTCATTGATGAGAAGTTTAAGGATGCTAGAAGTTGGGTTACAGCTCTTACAAGTGCGTTATTAGAAAGAAATGATTTGTGAAAGAAGGGGGTGAAATTAATGATTTCACTAATTGCAAGGGAAGATGGGATAAGGCCAGGGATGGGATTCAACCGGTGTTACTACCGGTTGGGTGAGAGTGTGTTTTACCGAGTTTGGAGCTGTTCAAAATCAGGCTGCAAAGTGGCAGGTGAACGCACGCATGCATCCCCACTTCTGTAAGCAGTGGGTGAGCATGTGTGGGCGTGCTCCATTTGCACAAGCGGTGGGTGCACATGCCTGCCGCTTGCGTAAATGTGTTCTGAGCCGAGCCTGTTACCAGCAAGAAAATCTCAAACAAACGCAGCAAGTCAAACCTTCACAGCTTTATTTATTTATTTTATTTATTAATTCGACTTGTATGCCACCCCCTCTCCAGAAGGACTTGGGGCGGCTCACAGATAAAAACGATACAATAAATTAAGTTAACTAAAATAGAATTACAATAACTTCTTTGTAGATAAAAGATGGCTTGCAGCCAATTAGTCCAACCAGAAAAGCCTTGACAGAAAAAGCCTTCTTCAGATAAGCTGGAGTCTCCACACACAATGCTGAGATTAATCCTGTCTCCAAGTGAAGTGTGTGATGTGAATGCAGTCGGAGGCTTCACGTTGTCCCTAAAATCTCCTGATGGCTCTTTCTTGCATTCCACCCCCTCTCCAGGTAGACCCAGACTCCATCCATATCTGTGCCGTTGTCGTGGAGTACACTACCAAAACGAACCGAGTAAACAAAGGGGTGGCTACTAACTGGCTGTTGAACAAGCAACCCAATGAGAATGGGCACAAATCCATAGTGCCCTTGTATGTCCGGAAATCCCAGTTCCGGCTGCCTTTCAAATCTAACACTCCTGTCATCATGATTGGGCCAGGCACAGGGATCGCTCCCTTCATCGGTTTCATCAAGGAGCGGGGCTGGCTCAAACAGCAAGGTGAGTGCTGAGCTCAGATTGGCCCTCTGAGCAGCAATGGGGTCCCCAGGCTAAATTGCTTGGAAAGCAAGCCAGGGAAATCCCCAGATGGTTTGCTGGCAGAGGCTGCAGGCTGTTTATTTTAGTTGTTGCGTTTCCGTTCCTGCCTTTTCTCTGAGAGCTTGAGACAAATGAGTTATCTTGTCTCATTATCATCCAAACAACCACCCTGTGAAGCAGGTTGGGCTGATAGAGGGACTGGTTTAGAGCCATGCCCATCTGATTGAGTGGAGGCTTGAATTAAGAGTCTCCTTGCACCGAACCAAACATCTTGACCACTTCATTATTCTGGCCCTAAATAGCAACAGCACTTAGACTTAGATACCGCTTTATAATGTTTTACAGCCCTCTCTAAAAGCAGTATACAGAGTCAGCCTATTGCCCCCAACAATCTGGGTCCTCATTTTACCCACCTCGGAAGGATGGAAGGCTGAGTCAACCTTGAACCTGGTGAGATCAGAACTGCCAAATTGCAGGCAGCCGGCACTCAACAGAAGAAGCCTGCATACTGCACTCTAACCATTGTGCCACTACGGCTCATGTGCCCAATGGCTTTTGTGTCTTGCTTTAAGGCTTCCTTAAAACAGTTGTCTGACAGCTGACTGGTTGGGGTGAGAACCAGGATCCTCAGCTAGGTAAAGCTTCAGTCCATTCTTGCTAGCATCTCCTTGTATAAGTGCTGTAAATCATCCTTGTTATCGTCATCTGGTTATGGCCACCCACCTCAGCAGACTTTGGGCGGCTTACAAAATCCATCTTTGATTTGTCTGTGAATGACTTTTTTGCAAACCATTTCACGTTGATCTCTTTTGTAAACAGAAACATATATTACGTTGTAATCTATTGCAGTTGCCAATGGGTCATAATGGAGCTGTAGTTCCTTTGTCAACCTCTGATAGCGTGACCAAAGGCACCTGATTGGAATAGTTTGGCTGACTCTCCTCTTAATAGATTGACTCAATCAGAATCAATCCATGCCTTCTATAAAAGCACTTAATGAGGGAGAAAAATAACTTTTCAAAGGACAGAATCTAATTGTGCCAACGATGCAACCCCAAACAATCTTTTCACTCATAGCCAAATTGGAGTGAAAGTCTTCTGCATTGCCCTGGCTTTGGCACGTTTACGTTTAGGTGTATTGGTTCAAGCAGGAACCTGAATAACTGAACTTCTCCATCTAAACACAGATAGTCCTTGACTTGCAACCATTTGTTTAGAAACACTTCAGAGGTACAACAGCACTGAAAAAAGTCTACAGCATCCCCAGGGTCATGCGAGGAGCCCTGGTGGCACAGTGGTTAGAATGCAGGAATGCAGGCTAACTGTCCACAGTATAGAGTTCGATCCTGATAGGGCTCCATTCTTCCAAGGTTGGTAAAATGAGGACCCAGATTGTTGGGGGCAATATGCTGGCATTGTAAAAGGCTCAGAGAGTGCTCTAGAGCACTGTGGAACAGTATATAGGTCTAATCGCAACAAGGATGTTTAGGGGACTGCAGGCTAAAACATATAAAGAATGGTACTGGAATTGGATATGTCTACTTTAATGAAAAGAAGGACTGGGGTGACCTGATAGCAGTGTTCCAACCCGAGCTGTGACCCCTCTTTGGGGGGTGGGATGGACCTTTTAATTTGTTTTATCCTATTGTTTTAATATTTGGGCTTGTAATCTAGTTTAATTGGTTTTTTAAGTATTTATTGTTCTGTATTTTAGTTGTGAGCCGCCCCGAGTCTTCGGAGAGGGGGCGGCATACAAGTTCAAATATAAATAAATAAATAAATCTCAGGGACTGCCACAAAGAAGAGGGAGTCAAGCTATTCTCCAAAGCACTTGAAGGCAGGGCAGGAAGCAATGGATGGAAACTAATCAAGGAGAGAAGCAACCCAGAACTAAGGAGAAATTTCCTGACGGTTAGAACAATTAATCAGTGGAACAGGTTGCCTTCAGAAGTTGTGAATGGTCCAACACCGGAAGTTAAGAAGAGATTTGAGCAACCATTTGTCTGAAATGGTATAGGGTTTCCTGCCTAAGCAGGGGGTTGGACTAGAAGACCTCCAAGGTCCCTTCCAACTCTGTTATTCTTCATTGTCTGAACCAGAGATCAGATCTGAAGAAGCACATTCAGGCTGCTATTTGTTGCAAGGATACACAAGGTCGCTCAGCAGTTGTGGGCTGAGGAATGTGTCCTTGTCTTTTAGGCAAGGAGGTTGGGGAGACTGTGCTGTATTTTGGCTGCCGGCACGAGAAGGAGGACTACATCTATAAGGAAGAGCTTGCCAAATTTGTCAAAGAAGGAGCCCTTACTCAACTCAATGTGGCTTTCTCGAGGGACCAGCCAGAAAAGGTAAGCCTACTCCATTCTATAACGTTCCACCATCCATGGGCATTTGCATTCGCTTGTCCTGTTGGGCGGGTCTGCTTGAAGGATGGGCTGTTTGTATGTTTTGTGCTTGGATAATCTTTTATTGAAAAAAAGAAATGCGCCTGTGTTTTCTATAATTCTAGAAAATATAACAATATTTTTTTGACTCCCTTCCCTGCTATCGTTTTGGTTTAACTGATTTTTGGACCAGGCATTTTTTTATTTTTTCAAAAGCTCTTTTGTAGTCCTCATATCTTATCATTTAAAAAAAAAAAGCACATGCCAGTTTTTATGCTGAAGGAGACACAATCAGAGGATATACGCAGCTCTTGAGATCCCGTTGACATCGAATTTGGTCTCTTTCAGATTTATGTGCAGCATTTGCTCAAAAAGAACAAGGAGCATGTCTGGAAGTTGATCAGCGAAGGAAATGGTCACATCTATGTGTGCGGGTAAGGATGGCAAGGCTCTGTTTGTTCACAGGTTATCTTGCAGCAGTGAGCAGTCAGAAATTGACTTGAAAACAAGTAATTAGTAATTTTGCCCCTGGGGCACAACAGAAAGAAAACAGCAATGTGGTACTAGCTGGAAATTCTTGTATTAATAATGATATCTGAGGGTACCAGGAAAGGTTAAGTAGCTTGCAAAGTATGTAAATTATCAGTATAAATTTTCAGAATTTGAAGAATTTGCTGAAAGCACAAAAATATTCAAAATAATTCAAGTGAGTGAAGTGAATGACTTCCCTGGATATATTGACTGAATGTCAGTCAGCCTCATAACAATATGGTACCCCCATCTTTCGTGCCACAAACTTCAGTCTTCAACTTCATCAAGAGAACCCTTGATTCTATATCAAGAGGTAGCCAACTATGCATCTTAAGAAGCTTTCTTACACCATTCCAACCTAGCAGCTGATCTAGCATCTATCCATGGAGATTACAGATCCCATCAAAGTGGCTCAGTTGAAGGAATTCTATTTCCATGCCCCAGTCAGAGGATAAATGGCACACTTTTGCGGGGGGGGAGAGAGGGGGGCTCAGGCAGGAGTATTTCTTAGCTTGGCCTGGAAATAAATGGGACTGAAATGGGACTCTTTGCTTGCAATTGGGCATTTAGTGTGCTTTCATCACTTAGATCTGTAAAATACTGTTGTCCTCATCTTGTAACTGCCCATCTTTAGATCCTGTTTTCCTCTACAATGTTGAGGCAGAATTTCTGTCTGCACCCATGTCCTCTGAAATTAGCAACATGCCATTTCTCCAAGCTTGCTTGTTGAATTTTTTTCTACCTTGAGTTCTAGCCACTGATCTTCACTGCCTGACTTTAACCTTCACCCCCACTTTTTTTTCCCTTACTTCCAGTGATGCGCGCAACATGGCCAGGGATGTGCAGAATGCCTTTTACGAGATTGTAGCTGAATATGGCAAGATGAACCAGCAGCAGGCTGTGGACTATGTCAAGAAACTGATGACCAAGGGCCGCTACTCCTTGGATGTTTGGAGTTAGGGGGCACTTACTGCAGAAAAGAGGGGTGACTGCAGGTGGCTGGTGAAGAGCAGGGCAAGGACTCATCATTCTGCCTCCAGGGAACTGTGCATCTGTGCACACCTTGACTTTCTCTAGCTCCTACCCATTCCGTTAGACTGTTCAGCAGGGTGAATTTAGCGGGCTTTGGTTTTCTATGGCAAGAACTAATTGCATTGAGCTAAATTCTCAGAGCAGTGGAGAAACACTAGCATGCCTGTCTCTCTCTCTCTCTCTTTCTTTGGTTCGTTGGTAGCTGCTACAGGACATACCTGAGGGTGGGTCTCCTGCCCCGTCTTTACCCAACAAACAATTCTTTGAAAAAAGGAACACCCTTGTCTCATCTCACAAATCTCTCTGCTGTGCTGGAAATGGTGCTTAGATGACCTTGGCCCTTCAACACTCTCTCCTTTAGCCTTATCAACAGGCTGGGGGGTCTTTCCTGGGCTGTACTGAAGAATACAATGGTAACGGTTTTCATTTCGGTCAGCAGCTGGTTGTTGGGATTCATGTGGGATGGGTGCCAGGGAAATGTCTGGAGGAGGCAAGAAGGAATCATTTGGAAGGCAAGGGATAGCAGCAGTGGTTTATAAGAAGAACCACTAAAATGAAGCTCTCATCTTCCTTGTAGAAGGCATGCGTAGAGGGTGATGGTGGAACTAGATGCTATGCCTCAGCATGGACCATAGAGGAACCTGCTTGTGATATTTCACTTCCTTTGTTCTTTCCCTCTTGTGGGGTGGGGGGGGGGGAGGACTCATTTTACATGAATCTGAGCTCTCTCCAAACCACCCCTTCTATTTCTCCCTGCTTTGTTCCAAACCGGACGAGATCCTGGACTGAGGCTGATCCCATCTCTGATGCCTTCAGTCCTGAGCTGCTCTTCTGGACACAAATTTGCCTCACCCTGTTGAAGCTGTGGTCTGATGCCTAATAATGTGTTTGGAAACTGGCCAAGCAGCCCGTCTACCGATTGTACATAATTTTAAGAAGACTTGTTCTTGAAATAAAATAACCTGATTCTTTTGTTCTGCCTCTTTGTGACTTTTCTGGGGGAGGAAACTTTGCTTCATAGGAACCAAGCTTATTTATGTATCCTTCGATTATAATTTAACTCTTCAGGGTCATGCATGAGACAAGGTGTACCTTTTTCCTCAGTATATATATTTTTGTAATTTGCTTACTGTCTACATTTAACTCAGATGGAAGTGGGAAACGAAAGAAAGGAACTGAAAAGTTCCATAACTGTAATAGTTTATCTGGGACTTTTTAAAGGATATATTCCACCAGAATGCCAGCATCTGCATTCAAAGGTAGTGCTTCTAGCCTTAGTCACAACAGTCTAGATATTTGGAGAAATGAACACCCTCCACTGGGAGATTATATTTTGCCATTCTGGTGACCATTTGCAGGTAGACTGCCTTTGCCATGCTGCCTTCCTGTTAAAGAAGACATCTAAAGCTCAGCATTGCAGATTCCACAAACGCCCCGTTACTTCATATTCTTGTTTCAGGATTGAGCATGCTCAGTCTAAAGTCCTGGGCCTTGACAGGTTTAAACATGCAAATATATTTTTTCTTCAGTACTCTTTTTCCTTTCTTGCTATTTTAAGGTATTTATAACCTACCCAGTTCCAGATGACTCAACAGTGAAGAAATTACCATCACCACCAACAACCTAACCATGAATAGGTAAATGCAAATGAAGAACAAACTTCATTTGTTTGGACAAAAAAAGAAAAGCAAAGATAAAATCCTAAATAAATCCCAAGATTAGGCACTCCCTGTTGGGACTGAAATAGCAATAGCAATAAGACTCACATTCATACACGATTCCATTATGCTTTACAGCAGAGTTCTCCAAGCTTTTCAGCTTTATGGGTCAGGTTGGAGGGGGGAAGGCGAAGAGGGAATAGTTTTGTGCAAGTAGTGGGCAAGTGCGCTTGTGTAGGCTGTTCAATTTGTTGCCCGCCTGCCATTTCTGAGGACTGGTTCTGAAAGGCTCAAGGCCTGGTAGTGGGTCATGGCTTGGATGTTGGGGACCCGCTTTCTTTACAGCCGTCTCTAAGCAGTTTACAGAGTCAGCCTATTGCCCCCCAACAATCTGGGTCATTTTACTGACCTCTGAAGGATGGAAGGCTGAGTCAATGAAACCAAGTAAGTTTTACCTCATGAATCAAATATCACTAAGGTGGGGCTTGTGTTCTACAAGGTGGAGAACTTAAAATTTTCAGTTCTCTTGATGGCCGGAGCAGCTAGGCAATTGATTCCAACAAAGTGACTTTTGAGGTATCCCAGTGCAGCATCATTTTTTTAAAAAATTATTTATATCCCGCCTTTACTATTTTTACAAATAAGGTGGCAAACATGTCCAACCCACCACCTTCCTCCTGTTTCCCCATAAACCACCATACTGTGGGGTAAGTTGGGCTGAGAGAGTGACATGCCTAGGGTCACCGTCAGCTTTCGTGCCTACACTGGGACTGGAGCCTTAACCATTAGACCATTAGAAAGCCACGGAGAACCTGGCATTGGGTCTGAAGCATCAATGATATGGTTGAGGGATGCAAGTTTAATCAGGGTCTCAATGTTGTTTTAAATGTTTTAATTATATTGTGGTTTTGATTCTTGTCTGCTGCCCATAGTTCCTTCTGGTAGATGGGCAGACATATAAGTTTAATAAATTGTAAGACTACCTCAGGGACAATCTGTGCACTCAGACTTTGTCTGTCTTGTACCACATTTCTCTGTATCTACACACTGGAGAAAGGGATCAACCAGCAAAACTGGGAATAATGGGATTTGCAACATCTGTTTTTAAGGGAGAGGAGAAAATCAAAACATTGCTTAAAAACATCCAGACAAAACGGCTGAAAGAAATTCTGCTGCTTTGAACGATATTTGCATTGATAGGTTAGTGATATACAGCTCTTCCATTTCTCCAAAATCTCAGGAAAGCTCACAACTCCTATGTACCACTGTAGTTACCAATGAGGCTATGCACACTTCGGATTCAGACCATTTTCAGATGTGTTTTCAATGTAATGGGTTCCAGTGAATCTATAAAGTTCTCTTGAAAAGGGTGTGATCCTCTTAATGCCCAGGTCCACAATTGGCCTACTTGTAGGATCTGGTTGCTCATTCCGGGAGCAGAATGCCTAAACTAAGATTTTAGTGTGATTCAGGAACATTCCTAAAAATTGGGATTGTAGTCTGAGGTCCGTGATGGTATACAGTCCCTTCCTAGTACAACCCTGAGCTGTGTCTATGCATTAAAGTTAAGAAATCAACGGTTACATCCTTGAGATTCCAGAGTTTTGCATCCTTAACATACTACTATCTCCTTTGCCTAGAAGTGCCAGGGACCCAGGCTTCTCCAGGTTCTTTATTTTCCAGCCGTTCCCACCCCTCTTAATATGAAAGGAATACATATTTAAAGACAACAATGCATGTTTGGATGTAGGCCAGCTTTTTCAGTTTTAGAACCACTATAACACTTAAGACACACAAATGACAATATGGACTGAGATCGGAAGAGGCCAAATGCCACCGCTGCTGCTTGTTCGGCCAATTATTGTTAAATAAAGGTTATTTTCAGCTTCTCTGGCAAGATGCATCCTAGTTGCTTGTGAATCCATGTTCCCCAAAAAGAGCACAGGGGTAGAAGCACTGGGTCTTTGGCCCCTCAAGAGCTGAGAAGGCACCTCCAGGAGGAGAACAGCGATGAAGGGGCTGAAAATAATCTGCCAGCCACTGGTTATCATCTCAGATTTATCATAAAATATACACCGGGGAGGGAAAGCAGGCTCTGTATTGAAGGTGTAGATGAGAAACTGTCCCCTCCACTCACTCATACATAGTAACAAAGAAATCTAGGATAGGGGAACATTTCTGAGGATGGGGAGGAAAGAATCAACCCAGCAGAAATAGTGAGAACACTCTTTGCCCATATAACCTGCTTCCAATAATAGTTAATATCCTCCGTACTATACATTAGATGGCCTAAGCTGAACCTGCTCCATTCCTTTTCCTATCACTCAGTTTGGGCAGACAGGCTCTGGGAATTTATCAGCCCCCTGCTTTGGAGGAAGGGTACCAAAACCATGCAGTTGTCAGCTGGGAGTTGCATCCAAGAGTCACTTGAGTTCCTCCTACAGTACTTTACTCTAATGCTTGAATCTCACACCTGATTTAAGTCCAGAGCTCCTTTTGGCAGGCAGCAGGAAGGCCTCAAGGCCTCAAGCTGGTGGCAGAAGCACTATTCGGACGTGGCTTCATTGACATCTGTATGCAAGAGAATCACAGGGAGGGAGGAGGGAGGAGAACGCCCAGCGTGCTGTGGATCCTTCGGTCAGCAGAGTAGTAGTGTTCTCACCAACAACGATAGCCAGGAAGGAGAACAGGCACTTGAAGGCTCATTCCTTCTTGGTCTTATTCTGGAATTTCTGGTGAACAACCCGCAATGTGGTGAAGAAGTTGCCAGTAAAGAGGGTGAGGAAGGGGAGGGCGCACATCAGGACCTGCCAGTGAAATTTACATGGTCAGTGCTTACTGCTTTAAGGGAAGAGAGAGAGAGACAGAGACAAAAAGACAGGCAGACAGACAGGCATTTGGCAGTTTTCCAAAGGACTGGACTGCTGAAGAGAGATAAATACAACAAAACCGTCAGGAATCCTAGAACAAAACAGGGAGAGCAGTGCAAAGCATCAGAAAGAGGGTGTTGCACCATGGATGTTAGTTGAAAGTGTTAAAAGCATCTTATGTCTTTCGTGAGGCTTGTATAGTTATTTACACGGCTGTCCCTAACTGTCTTTATGTGTAGATGTACAGCCACTTTGATGATGTTTTTAGAAAAAGTGTTGTTTTTCCCCACACAATTGATAGTCTCACAAAAGGAGATAGCTGCTTTAATGCTTCAAGATGGGAGCTTTGCCCATACAGGTATTCTTTGTGAAACATCTTTTTGAATGCTTTGCACAAGCCAAAATCTAGCTTTTTACAAGTTCCCACTTTCAAATCCCCTCACCTGTTAATCACAGGTCACAAATGAAAGCCAACTGACCATGCTTTGGAAAGAACTGTGAATCCGAATGCGAATCGTCCTTGTTTTGTGGTGTCTAAATCTGCTGGGGATGTAGCATTAACTGGAGGATCACAAGTTCCCCATCCCAACACAGAGCATCATCTGAAGGCAGTGGCCCAATGGTATTTTCGTACATATTGTTTCTGTACCTTCCTTTACTTATTCACATCCCAAAAAGGCCAAACAGTGGATTCTCTAGCACTTTTTTTTAGCAGAACACACTGAATGGACAACACTGGATCCTCTTTTCAGGGCACCTTGTTGGCATAGTTTCACGTTACATGGCATTTCCAGTCTTTGAAATCCAGTATGTGTTTCTTGTTTGCTTTGTTAATCTTCTGAAAGTTCCTCCTCCTGCCTTTCAGTCTTGATTTCAGATTAAGATCAGTTCATACATGTCGATGAAGATTCTCCATCATCCAGGTAGAGTTGTTTGGAGGTTGAGTCATGGCAACTGGACTTCTTTTCTTTTTCGTTTGAAATGTTTTGCTGCCTATCCAAGTAGCTTCTTCAGTCTGAGCAAAACTGAAGAAGGTTCAAAACGAAAAGGAAAGAAGTCCAGTTGCCATGATTCAGCTTCCAGATTAGCTCATACGTGTTGGCAGAGTCAACATTTCATCCCTCCAGAGCAGCCCAACTGACCTTATTTAGCAATGGCTAAATAAGAAACAGCTTTACAATCAAACCCTTGGAACACCTGATGTTGGCACAGACAGGGATTTCCCAGCCATGCTGCCTTTTGCACAATATTCTAATTTATTTATGTGATTTATCACCATTTTTATCTGGAAGAATTCAACGACTGGAAAAGCTCATGCTCTATTATTGAGCCATTCCCAAAATTTACGCTACTCTGAACCTTAAAATAACATGAACTTGTGCAACCCCTTCTCCCCATTGTATTAAACCAATTAGTATAAAATACTAAAACCTGAAACCACTATAATGAAAAATGAATTCGATCACATTGCATATAATTCCTGAAATCTGGGTTTCATTTTGAGGAAACCCGCTTTCATTGGCCCAAGTCAAAAACATGAGAAAGGTCATTTTTTGCCTGAAATCAACATATCTTAAAATGCTATAAGCAGGCAAAAAAAAGCCCTCAACTTACAACCACAATTGAGCCTAAAATGTATGTTGTTAAGTGAGAAATTTGGTAAGTGAGGTTTGCCCTATTTTACAACTTTTCTTGCCACATTTGTTAAGTGAACCACTGCAGCTGTTAAATTAGTGACCCGGTTGTTAAGTGAATCTGGCTTCCTCACTGACTTTGCTTGTCAGAAGATCGCAAAAGAGGATCACATGACCCTGGGACACTGCAACCGTAATAAATGAGTCAGTTGTTAAGCATCCAAATGTAAATCATATGACCATGGGGATGACACAATGTAAGTATCAGTAAGTATGAAAAACTTATCAGTACGTATGAAAAACGGTCATAAGTTACTTTTTTCAAGTGATGTTGTAACTTCAAGCGGTCACTAAATGAACTGTTGTAAGTCGAGGATTATCTGTACTAGAAGCTGTAAGTTGTATTGGTTCACTCTCCTAGACAGCCATGCTGAGATAACAGTCAATTCCTCTCCATTATCTGATAACCTTCCATCCGCTGCCTGTAATCCCTTTAAGGGATGTTATCCACACTGTGAGAAAAGCTGATATAATAGGCATTGGGAGGATTACTGAGAGAACTGCATGTATTTTACCATGAGTATCATGCTGGTTGCACTTAGAAGGGATTTGGATATTTCTGAAAGCAATGAAAGCAGTGACAAAGCTTGCAATCTCCTCTATCGGGCCGTGGTTTTGAAAGGGTGGGAAAGGAGCAGAGCATTTCCTCTTCCCTGTGCCTACAAATCCACTCTTACCTGCCATTCTTTGCATTCTGGATGCCTGGCCAGTTGGAAGAGTGTGACGGCATTGAACAGTTGCCAGAACTAGAGAGAGAAAATAATTGTTTTATTTACAACATTTCCGACTCCAACCCTCAAAGTTTAGTTTAGTTTTGTTTAGTTTACTTTATTGTCATTGCATCTCGTACAACGAAATCAAACACCATCTTCAGTGCACATCATGACCATGAAAATAAACACAAACACACATACTTCACACTCCACACATTGAACCGAAAACCTGCAACACTGCACCAACACTGCACTATACAGTAGAATACAAAAGAGCTACTGCCCTGGGATAGAAGCTGTTTTTCAGCCTATTTGTTCTTGTTTTTATTATTCTGTACCATCTGCCAGATGGTAATAGTTCAAAAAAAGGTATCACTGAGAGGTCACTTGCATCACTGTGAGGACAGGCCACTGGTTTTTGGCAGCAGAGTTTTTAAGGATTTTTTATTCGAAACACTCTCCTTCCAATTATCTGAACACTCCCCAGCCACCCGCAGGGATTTCAACATAAAAGCACAGGCTTTGTTGGCAGTTTAATGCCTTGGTGGCTCAGGCTGTAAATGCCTGCTCTT
This sequence comes from Naja naja, assembly GCA_009733165.1. NCBI lineage: Eukaryota > Metazoa > Chordata > Lepidosauria > Squamata > Elapidae > Naja > Naja naja. Next base: position 21,886,907 of record CM019148.1, on the reverse strand, counting down.
AAGATCCAGCTGTCTACAATTACTGTAGGCTCGAATCCCACCAGGCTCAAGGTTGACTCAGCCTTCCATCCTCTCGGGTAGGTAAATTGAGGACCCAAGAGCAATTAGCAGGTATCCTGTTCCCTGAGTCTTCGGAGAAGGGCATATAAATGTAATTAAAAAAAAAAATTATCACAATAAGGGGGACAAGAGTTTATTTAGGGGACAAAATGCATCTAAAATCCAGATTATTCACATGAGTTAATCAGTAGATGCATCCCATCTAGGAGACAGAAGACACATGGAACACTAATCGATACATCAAATTATTAGGTATAAATCAGTGGTGGAATACAAATTTGTTTGCCACCGGTTCGGTGGGCGTGGCTTGATGGGCGTGGCTTGCGCACGTGCACACACTTTGCGTGCATGCACGCACCAAATGTGCACTTTGCGCAGGCAGGCGTTCTAACTCGCCTCCTGCAAGCCTGCACGATCCCGGTCACTTCAGCAGCTGCTGCGTGGCACTATCCTGTGCCGCGCAAAGCAGCTGCGCTTCAAATTCATCAGGTAAAGGTGACTATGGGAGCCCAGGCGGGCGGGTGGTCCCAACACAGAGCAGCGGAGAACACCGATTTGGTCTCTGCTGCTCATCGCTGCTACCGGCTCGCCAGAACTGGGCCGAACCAGTCAAATACCACTCCTGCTATAAATAAGGAAGAGCATTCCAGGACTATGTGTCTCAATTACTCTTCACCTCAATCATTTTTAGGTTTCTCCCCAGAGCTCCCACCAAACACAGTGAAGAAATTAGGCAGTTCCCCCCCTAAAAACTGGCATTTGAGATGGGGAAAAACACAGTATCTCTTTAAGGAGTCCAATAGGTTTAAAACACAAAAACAGAACAAACTGGAGAAATCAGATGAATTTTCTTAATCTTCACAAAGTATGCCAGAACCATCCCTGTACCTGCCAGTTTCTATGGTGATTTGGCATCACTGCCCTGCCCACGCTGGTCATAAGAATATTACAGTCCCTTGTAACAAATGCTCACTTTGTAAATAGGTTTGGAGGGGAAGGGGTCTTATTCCTTTAATCATCTCACATTAGTCTTCATAACATTACAAACATTTATAAAATTATTATGAAGTAAAAGCTCAATTTTCTAATTTATTTTATAAATGTATAACATGAAATAAATAAAATATTATTATTACGAAGCATGGTTTCATTGTCTCTAATTTAGTCAGTATGCATTTCCCCTGAAAAAAGTGCTAGTAAGAAAAAAGGTAAAATATAAGTAAGAACTCTTACATTAGTCTAGTCTAGAGGTTAGTCTAAAATCTGGGAGACTGGGAATTCTAGTCCCACCTTATGCATGAAAGCAGGCTGAGTGACTTATGGCCAGTCACTCACTCTCAGCCCAACCCACCTTACAGGATTGTTGTTGTGAGGAAAATAGGAGGCAGAAGGAATATTAAGCATACTTGCCACATTGAGTTATTTCTAAAAAATAAAAAATAAAAGGCGGGATTCAAATTGCTAAGCCAAATCAGTGATGCCCTCTCTGTGATGACCGTTGTCTGGATGCGGTACAGACCTGGATGGGCAGGAACGGACTACAGCTCAACCCGGCTAAGACTGAGTGGTTGTGCACAGGCATCTCGCCCAGTCAGTTGATTCCATCTTTGGTCATAGGGGAGAGGTGTTGCCCCTGTGGACAGGGCTCAGAACCTGGGAGTCCTCCTGGATTCACGGCTTAGTTTGGAGGAGCAGGTGGGGGCCGTGACCAGGGGGCTTTGCCCAGGTCCGACTGGTTCGCCAGTTGCGCCGTATCTGGACTGAGATGCCTTTCGACAATCACTCATGCACTGTGACGCCGACTACTGCAATGCTCTCTATTTAGGACTGCCCTTGCATACCATCCGAGGCTTCAGCTGGTGCAGAATGGCTGCGGTTGTGATGGAGTTTCCGATACTCCCATTTACGCCTCCGTGAGCTGCATTGGTTACCAGTTGCCCTCTGGATGAGATTCAAGGTGCTTGTTAACCTCCTGATCACACCTGTGCGACAGATGGGGACTCCTTGGGGTACCGTTGGCTAGACAATGTCGGCTGGCGATGCCCCGGGGAAGGGCCTATTCTGTTGCAGCCCCTGCCCTGTGGAACCAACTCCCTCTGGAGCTCCGGTTGGCTCCTGATCTTCGCTCCTTCCGCTGTGATCTGAAGACCTGGCTGTTTGAACAGGCCGGGCTGGACTGACCTCCTGGGGTTTTAAAAGTATTTTAACGGGTTTTTAGTGATTGGGCTTGTTGATTTAATTCTGTTTTAAATATTTATTGGTTGAAGTACTGTGTTTTTTAATTGTGAGCCGCCCCGAGTCCTCGTGGAGAGGGGGCGGCATATAAGTCCAATTATAAATAAATAAATAAATTAAATAATCCCCACAAAAAACTCAGAAGAAACTCTGCCCCTTCAGCTACAATAAACCTGGTTTTGCCTTGCCTAGACTAAAGATAATCCCCAAAGAAGAGATGACACACTTACTTGGCCAAAGAAGAGGAACGGAAGCAGGAAAGTGAGGCCTCTCCACATCCAGGACTGGAAACCCTCTGCAAGGGAAAACACACAGCCAAAGAATCAGGCCAGTCCTAATGGGCTCTTGAGACTGACTGCAGATGGCAACCTTTGGGATATTTGACAGCTAACATGGACCTCCCCACCTCTGCTAGGCTAGCATTACCAGAAAAGGAAACAAAGAAGCTTAGAGGCAGGCAAAACATTCATAAAATCCACCTCCCCAAGAATAAAAGGCTCATCTCTTTGAGAAGGGCAGGGTAAGCCAGTTTGAAAAGCAAAACTACCTCCTAGTCAGATTTTTTTTTGGTAAAATATGTTAACATGGCTATTTGCAATTCTCTGCTTTTTAAAAACTATACCTAGAAGAGGACTGCAAAAATGTTAGTATCTCTAAAGCCAGAAAGACCATATAAAAACGTGATCAAAAAAAGTCCTTAAGCTCTCCTGGTGACTTCTGGGACATTCCTATGTAATTTTCATGGCTATGATATGAATTAGTCATTACCTTATTCTGAGTTGTTTTTTAACTTGCTAATAAAGGTTGCAGCCCTGGGATTCCCTTGAGATCTCCCATCCGAATATGAACAAGGTCTGATCTAAATTGATGAAGCAAGCCTAAAATCTAATTCCAGTACCCAAAGCTAGGGAAAAACTGCAGTTTGGAGGAATTATGGACCACATAAGCATCCTTGCAGGATGAGAATTGACAAAGCAAGCCTAGGCAGAAGTGTTGCTGTCAATCAGGCACTGGCCTGCTGTGGCTTCCCAACCCTAGTACTTCACAATGATCCCATCTTTATTAAGAGCCCCTTCTTTCTCCATTCAAAACCCCAGTGACCAGAAGAGCATCAAGAAGACCTCCAAGATCCCTTCCAACTCTGTTGTCCCGTCCCGTCCCGTCCTATTCCATTCCATTCCATTCCATTCCATTCCATTCCATTCCATTCCATTCCATTCCATTCCATTCCATTCTAGACTTATATACTGCTTCACAGTGTTTTATAGCCCTCTCTAAGTGGTTTACAGAATCAGCCTATTGCCCACAAAAATCTGGGTCCTCAGTTTACCGACCTTGGAAGAAGGCTGAGTCAACCTTGAACTGTGACAATTGAACTGACGAATGACTGGAAGCTGGCAGACAGCAGAAGTAGCCTGCAGTACTACATTCTGACCACTGCACCAATACACGTGGTGAATCCCTCACACAGGAGAGTTTGCCTCAGCAAAGGCAAAAGAGAAAGCAGAAATGCTACCTACCCACAGTGAGATCCATGGTGTGTCGTTCACCCAGAGCTCTCAACCGGTAGAGGCAACCACTCTGGTAATAATATTGAAGAAACTGGACAAAGCCTATCAAATTTCAGCAAAGGAGGTCAAAATTCAGGGGAGTAGCATACACACTGAGGTACTTAAATTATCCATCCCTCATTATTACTAAAGTGTCCCTTAAAAGCAAAGCTCTGGTTTTAAACCCTTTCATCCATTACCTTTGGTGGTAGTGTGGTTTCCCCCTTCTTAAAAACATCTAGTGTTCACAGTATTAGGGGAAAAGAGCTCCAATATATTTGAGCTGCTTCACTACAGTTTTTTAAATTTATTTAGCGTATGGCACTGCTAGCCAGAGATCACCGGCCACCGGCTGGCTGCCTGCCTCTGAAAGGAATTTTTTCAGGCGGTGTTAACCTTACCCATGAGATGCCTGAATGGCGGTAGGCAGTCGGGGGGGGACTCTTTTCTTGTCCTGCATGGTTTAGTCCTTACATAGTGCAGTTTGACTGCCCCTTACTCTTATTCAAACGCTCAGGGAATAACCACAGAAGCCTCCCCCAGAAAATGGCATTCTATGTCCATATTGCAGAATTTTGGCAATGTATCTACAAAAATAAAGGCTGGGATTCTTCATCCTGCTTGGCTGGAGGGCGTGTTGGACGATGACCTACAAGGTCCCTTCCAACTCTGTTAATCTGTTAATAATCTGTTAATTTTGCTGACTCCCTGATACTTGCAGATCTTCAACCACTTCCCTCCTCCCTCTTCTTTAATGCAGCCCCACTTACTCTGATACATGGAGAATGTGAGGAACTGGTTTCTGAACTTCTGGTACATAAGGCCATCTGGCCTGCAAAGACAGAGGGAATGCAGAAACATACATGTAATCAGAATCCACTGACAAGCGATGGACACTTGCTATTCTCCTAGAAGGCTCCAAAAAGGAATTAATCAAACTCACAGGCTATTAGTTAAAACCACTGAAGCCACAAGCATTATGCTCAATTTTTATTTTGTATTGAAACTACCAAGACAATTGAGATCAAGACTCACCAAGTCAGCATGACACCTGAGAGGAAGGTGGAAATGTAGTGATGAAATACCCACCAGCCTTTAATCCTGGAAGAACATAGGTAACCAGTTTCATTAGTATTTGTCTTTTATTTATTTCTTTATTTTTTTATTTTTATTAATTGGTCTTATATGCCACCCTATCTCCCGAAGGACTCAGGGTGGCTCACATAAAAACACCCAATACAAAAGTTAAAAGAATTAAAAACGAATTAAACTAATTAGACCAAATAATAATTAAAACCCAGCCCACAAAACATTTAAAACAAAAGTCCTCCCCCGTCAGTCCAGGCCGGTTTGTTTGAATAGCCAAGTCTTTAGGCCGCGGCAAAAGGAGTGGAGGTCAGGGGCCAATCGTAGCTCCAGGGGAAGCTGGTTCCACAAAGTGGGCGCCCCCACAGAGAAGGTCCTCCCCCCTAGGGACTGCCAGCTGACATTGTTTGGCCAATGGTACCCCAAGGAGGCCCTGTCTGTGAGCGCGCACCGGGCGATGGGTGTTCGACGCTGGTAGGAGCTTTTAAGCATGAGACAGGCCAATATAAGTAAGACAATGCTTGGAAGCTCTGTTTGGAAGGTGCGAGGGCAATAGCAGCTGGAATACCCTGCACTGACCATCAAACATAGTGCCGATGGCCATAAGTTTAGGGAAAACACCTGAGTTGAGGAGACATAACCCACCCACCCCCATTCTACTCTTGTTTAAGATTGCAAGGAACACCCAGGATTGATTTTCTCCACATAAATGCTACAGAATCCCTGCAGTCAGAACAGGACATCCTGTGATAGATGGACTCACCCCTTGACTGCATATGCAAGCCAAGGTGAGATGCTCCCATATTCAATCCCCAGAATTTTAAAGCAGGACTAGGAATGATTTTGCAGAGAACATGCAGGGAGTCCCATCTAAATATACGTGACCTTCCTAGCTTAAGGAAGGAGAAGCGCTGGACAGAAGCGCTACTTACTTAGAACCATTGTTGATCAAGATGCTCTCTCGAATTGTCAGCGTGCAGTAATACCAGACCAGGAGAAAATTGAAGACAGCATCAGTTACCCTGTCATAAAAAATGAGGAAGTGATGGGTCAGTTGTACTAATATAATTATCTGGTGAAATGAGTGGTTGCTTGCCAGTTTCTATCTCTGGGACAGAGAACACAGAATAGAATTGGAAGGGACCTTGGAGGACTTTCAGTCCAAATCCTTGCACATGGCAAGAGATCCTATACCATTCTAGAAAAATGGCTGTCCAATCTTTTCTTAAGAACCTTCAGTGCTGAGGCACCTGTCAAGACATTCTCTACTACCATTGTCAACCATTGAAAAAACTTTTGCCAGGGAGTAAAAATTCTTCAAACATCCCTGCTAATTAGAGGTGATAGACTGTGTTTTAGTTTGCTGTCAATGCTGATAAAAAGTAGACCCGAAAAGTAATCTAAAAACATTTTTATTTATAAAATAAGAAAACCTACACAGAGCTACATACTTGCAACCAAATCTCCACCAAGGCATATAGAAAAAAAACAAAGGAAAAAATAACGGGACTTTGTACACATGTGCAATGGATCAAAACATCACAAGACTTTCTTATCTCATTACTATGGAGACAAGATAACACAGTGCTGGCTAGCAGACACCTGCTTGCTATAATATGAGCTTAGGAGCTTGAACAGACAAACCAAAAAAACACAGTGACAGCACCCACAATGCCCGGAGGCAAACCGTTCCACTGATTAATTGTTCTTGCTGACAGGAAATTTCTCCTTAATTTTAGGTTGGATCTCTCTTCATAAATGTGAAAAATAGTCAAAGTCACCTTTTTCAGTGCCATTGTAACTTCGAACGGTCACTAAATGAACTGTTGTAAGTTGAGGACTACTTGTATAACTGTTCAAAGTTAACTATGGGCAGTGAAAAAAAAACACAGGACAGTAAAAACAAAATGACCATTTGAAACAACCACCAATGTAAACATAAAATGCACAATCATCAATTAACCATCTCATGCCAGCTCCATCATCATAGTTTCTTCCGTTGTCAAGGGGAAAAAATATCTTCATTACTTGCCTAAACTGTTAGTCATTTTAGCTACTGTATTTCATCAATGGAATGACAAATTCCCATTTTAAGAGGTCCCTTGCCACACACATAAAAAAAAGAAGACGTGAGGAAAACTGCTCTCCCTCCATTACTGTATTTGTGGTGAGTCTAAGTCAGGGGTCCCCAAACTTGGCAACGTTAAGATTGGTGGACTTCAACTCCCAGAATTCCGCAGCCAGCTGGCTGAGGAATTCTGGGAGTTGTAGTCCACCAATCTTAACGTTGCCAAGTTTGGAGACCTCTGATCCAAGTCATCTTTCACATCCCAGAATAAGGGGACATGTGCTGTATGCTTCCCTCCCGCCAAGGAAATGCCCCCAATCTGTTCACCTCTGCTCCAATTACAGGAAGATTCTGCAATCTAAATAAACCTCCCTTTTAATAACAGTGGAAGTTTTGCTGGCTTTCCAAAGTCTATCTCATCTGCATAGGAGACAGCAAGGCAGGGCTGGGTACAAGAAAGGGAGGTGGGATGTCCTTGCTTCTACCTCTTCATCGCTATCAAGAATTAAAGTTGTCAGCTTACAATTTTAGCATGTTTATTATTTGGATGTCCGCTAAAATTTATCTCACTGTACTGAAATGGTGCTTCCTTCAACACCTGGACTGCCTTTCCAAACAAGGAAGCTGTCTCTGCCTTGCCTTTTCCCCAAATCCTCTGAGGACTGGAGGTACCACCTCCAGATGGCTGAAAGGAAGGGGAGAGGTTGTCCTTTCTTCGGGATTGTGGACTCACCTGGAGTTAAGGAGGAAGCGGCAGGTGAAGGAGATGATGAGCAAAATGATGGTGAGGTAAAGCTTGAACTTCTCGTACTCATCCTTGTACGCAAACCTAAAAGGGGAGGCAGAGTGGGAATGAGCCAGTTCTGACAGCCACGTGATACTGGCTTCGTCTTTCCAAACCTGCTATCTTCCAAGTATCTTGGGACTGTAACTTCCCAAATCCCAACCCTAAGAAGGGGAGTTCCAACATAATCTGAAGGATGGCAGATGGAGAAGAATTTTTCAAGCTCTTAATCTACAGGGAGTCCTCAACATATGCCTGCAATTGAGTCCAGAATTACAGGCAAAAGTCATTGTGGTTGTAAGTTGAGGCGCCCATGGGAGCAAAAGTAATTTTTCAGCCTTTTTTTTTTGCAGTGGCGATGTGAACGCAGCAGTGAAGCAAATGCCATGGTTGTTAAGCAAACCCATTCATTTAAGTGGGAGCTTTTTTTTGCTGGAAACCAGCAAAAACATTACAAATCGCAATCGTGTGATAGCAGAATGCCACGAATCATAAAGCTGACTTGAGGTCCTGTGACCACAATTCATGTTTTTTGTTGGGGAACTTCAACCATTTATGATGGCTGGAGATGCTTTATGGGCAGCAAAGAGCCTATTCCATGGCCATCATAACTTTGAACAGTTATGAAACAACTGGTCCTTGAGTGAGGACTACCTGTATGGCAGTCTACGACTATGATAAATATTGATTTGATTTGAAAGCTCTTTGGAGCTTGGGACTCTGATGTCTTAAGGAACACTGTACTCTCATATGAGCCTGCCTAGCAATGAGCATTAGAAAGCCTTCTTCTATGTGGCTTCTGGTTTTATTAAGGAAATGCAGGAACAAGAGTTGTCCCAAAGGTGCTTTTTTAAGAGATAACTGGACTTTCTGTTTTTTCTTTGAAGATGTTTCGTTTCTCATCCAAGAAGCTTCTTCAGTTCTGGCTGAATGGTGGGGAATGGACCATCTAGCCAGAGCTAAAGAAGCGTCTTGGATGAGAAGCGAAACATCTTCAAAGAAAAACCAGAAAGTGCAGTTGCCTCTTGAAAAAGCACCTTTGGGACAATCGCCACAGACAGGAACAAGAGTTGTTAGAATAGAATGGAATGAAATACCCTCCCTGGAGGCATTAATTAAATCAATTCAATTTTACTTAGGAGAGTATAGTCTTTTTTCTTCCAAGAATATACCTGTGTTTCTCAAAGCATTATTTTGTGCCTGTTTATGATTAATCTGATCCTGTATAGTTTACAGTTTACAGTGGCGTTGAACAAATGGTATTTACAATGGATCCTCATAGTTCTGACTGTTGCAACATCCTCACAATCAAATGATTGTGACTCACAATGTTCCCTGCCGACTTCTCAGAAGCAATCACAGTCACATGAAGACCTCACTTAATAACCCATACAGTCCTCACTTAATGACAGCAACAAGGGAAAGCTGATCATCACTAAACAACGGGGTCATGTGATGTTCTGCTTTATCACTTAGTGATAGTAATCCCAGTCCCAACTGCTGTTGTAAGGTAAAGGTTCCCCTCGCACAAATGTACTAGTTGTTTCTGGCTCTAGGGGGTGGTGTTCATCTCTGTTACAAAGCCGAAGAGCTTTGACACCTCCATGGTCATGTGGCCGGCATGACTAAACGCCGAAGGTGCATGGAACGCTGTTACCTTCCCACCAAAGTGGTTCTTATTTTTCTACTTCCATTTTTACATGCTTTAGAACTGCTGGGTTGGCAGAAGCTGGGACAAGTAACGGGAGCTCACTCCGTTATGCAACGCTAGGGATTTGAACCACCGAACTGCCGACCTTTCTGATTGACAAGCTCAGCATCTTAGCCACCGTGTCCCTCAACTGCTGTTGTAAGTCAAGTCAAAAACTTGTAACATGCAACACTCAAGAGTTTAATAGCAATAGCACTTAGACTTATATACTGCTTCACAATGCTTTACAGCCCTCTCTAAGCGGTTTATAGAGTCAGCCTATTGCCCCCAACAATCTGGGTCCCCATTGTAACGACCGCGGAAGGTGGAAGGCTGAGTCAACCTTGAGCTGGTGAGAATGGAACTGCTGGCAGTTGGCAGTCAGCAGAAGTAGCCTTCAGTACTGCATTCTAACCACTGCACCACCATGGCTCATTAATCTTGGCTTGTTTGATTGGTTTTGTGGCTTAGCACACTGAGAAACTTCATTTGCATATTCTGAAATTTAAAACAGGATTCCTAATCTGTAAAACATCTCAGCAAGGAGATAAAGTATAATCAATTAGCACCTACTTGGCTTGCTTGCTCAGAAGAGTGACGTTCACATTTCCCAGCACAAGACTCAGGTACAACCTGGAACACAACAGAAAGAGGGAAAAGGTACATCTCCATAACAATAACCTGAGTCACACAAGTCTCACATTCCAAGCATACTCAACATCTCAAATTGGAGTCATAATAAGGTATAGTGATCAGCTGCCTGGTTCCTTCTGACAGCAGCTGTGAGAACATTGCATTAATAGGGTATATAACATGTGATTTTGCTATAATTATCTATAATTAGCACACAACTGACATCTGTTCCCAGAGTTACCAAGAACTGGTAACTACAAACTAACTACAAACACCTTTGGCTATAAAATTACACTGGAATTCTGTCAGATGAAATATTTTAACTTTAATGCATGCCAGCAAGTGTACATTCAAAGTGACAATAAAGCTATTCTAAGTCTTCTAAGTCTAGGTCTGTCTATATTTGAACAGCCATTGGCTATAAGTATCTAAATGGAATCTCTGCTTATAGTTTATTAAATTCATTTGCTGCCCAATCTCGCTGTGATGTGACTCTGGATGGCTTACTATCGGATAAGATTATAGTATAAAAGATAAAAACAGTAAGACAATAAATTCATCAAAATTAAGAAAAAAAATAGCTTAGATACGGGGTGGGTAATAGAATGGAAGTGGGGTCTTCTACAGGTAGTCCTTGACTTGTAACAGTTCGCTTAGTGACTGTTCGAAGTTATAACAGCACTGAAAAAGGTGACTTATGACCATTTTTCACATTTATGACCGTTGCAGCATCTCCATGGTTATGTGATTTACATTCCAATCAGTGGTGGTATTCTACCGGTTCGGCCCGGTTCTCCTGAGCTGGTAGCAGTGATGAGCAGCGAAGACCGAACCGGTTCTCTCTGCTGCTCTGCTCTTGGGTCCACCCGCCCGCCTGGGCTCCCATACTCTCCTTTATCTCTGAATTCGAAGCACAGCTGCTTTGCCCCGGGGACATGGGATCGCCTTTTGCAACCTCCTGACAAGCAAAGTCAATGGGGAAACCAGATTCATTTAACAACCGTGTTAGTAATTTAACAACTGCAGTTGTTAGTAATTTAACAACTTAACAAATGTGGCCAAAAATAAATAAATAGTAAAATGGAGCAAAACTCACTTAACAATATAAAAATTTGGGCTCAATTGTGGCCGTAATTCGAGGACTACCTGAATTTATCTATGTAATCATTCCACTGCCAGGATGACATACTTGTATCCGGGTCCCAGGCTATCTGGCACAGCCAAGTTTTAAGGCCTTTAGAAAAGCCAAGAGGGAAGAGGAAGATCTCACCTCGAGGCATAGGATGTTCCAGAGCAGAGGTCTCCAAACTTGGCAACTTTAAGACTTGTGGACTTCAACTCCCAGAATTCTCCAGCCAGCAATTCTGGGAGTTGGTCCATAAGTCTTAAAGTTGCCAAGTTTGGGGATCCCTGTTCCAGAGGGTGGGTGCTGCAGCATATAAAAGTCTTTTCTTGGACTCCCTTCTGCTTGCACAAGTGGGGCAGGCCCATCTCATTGGTAACGGGGACCCATGCCATACCATTATAGTAGTAGTGTGGGCTACCACACTATGGATGTATTTGGAAGCTTCAACTGGGTGCATGTCACATCACTGCTCTGCAAATTGCACTGGCTCCAGTGTGCTTCCAGGTGCAATTCAAGATGTTGGTTGTCACCTGGCTTGGGATCAGGTTACTTATGGGACTGCTTCTTGCTGTCCAAGGAGGGTCATGCTCAATTACTATGGAATGTGGCCTTTTCTGCTGCCCATTGGAATATCAGTTCCTCTGAGATTATCCCCACCCTTGCTGGCCTTCCAATAAAATCTGGACACCTTGATTTTGTGCCTGAGCCTGGAGTCCTGTGTGTGTGTGAGACAAACCCACGTCCTGACTATGTTGATAGTTGTTTGGATTATGCTTGGCTGCTACATTTTTGTAAATCATATATATTTTTATAAACAGTTTTATTGAGGTTTAATGTAACATAAAATACAACGAAACTAAAGATTTAAAAAGTGGGGGAAGTGCAAAATTTAAAAAAGAGAAAAAAAGATATTGATCTTACATATTATGTACAGCTAGTCCTTGACTTATGATCATAAGGGAGCCCAAAATTCCTGTTGCTAAGCAAATCGTATATTAAGTGGATGTTGCCCCATTTTATGAACTTTCCTGCCAGAGTTGTTAAGCAAATCACTGCAGTTGTTAAGTTAGTGACACAATTGTTAAATGAACCTGTCTTCTCCACTGACTCTGCTTGTCAGAAGATTACAAAAAGTGATCATATGATCTCAGGACAACGCAACCATTCAGTCAAGCGTCTGAATTTTGATTACGTGACCATGGGGATTCTGCAATGGTCATATGTATGAACATTGGTCATAAGTAACTTTTTTCAGTGCTGTTGTAACTTTGAACGGTCACTAACCAAACTAGTGTAAGTTGAGGACTGCCTATGTTTTACCTATTCTACTGTAAGCTGCTTAGAGTCGTGAACAATAGGTGGCTGTATAAACAAATAAATAATCAAGCAAACTATTACGAACAGAATCCTTCTTATTTCTGTGTTAATTTGGTGGAAATCCAAGTTCAATCCCCTTACCCGTTCTTCTTTGGCAAGTATGACTCCATTTCAAAAAAGACATCCTGTCTCTCTTTGATCATGTTTTGGAGTTCTTCGAGAGCATTCTCATCTTGTTCCTTGTCAGGAAGAGATTTGCACCTGTACAGGACCGGGAAGAAGGAGCACATTTCAAAGAAGACGGCATGTCAGGGCTCCGGTATTCATCCCCATTTAAATTACGAGCCTGTAGCCATCTTTCAGAGCTTAAAGATGATTTATTAGGAGTGAACATGCCGGTGCTACCTGGGTATAGCCGACTGAGACACATCATTCATTGTCACCCTTGACCCTGGTTTTCCCCCACTCCCAGGGTGTATCGTAATTCATATTCTCCAATGGGACACATCCATAGCCAAGAGTCATCAATCATGCTCTCCAGTTAGAATTTTGCACGCCAGAAACTTTGGTCACCTAGAAATTGTCTATGAAAGCATTTAAGGAATGCACTTCTTCCCCACTCCCTTTCTGCTGGCAACTCTTAAAAGACCAGATAAATATTTTATGAGCTGACACAGCAAGTGATTGATAAGCAGCAGAATCTTCCCTTAAACTCCCAAATCCAGCATCCTGAGCTTCCAGATCCTGTTTCAAAGCCTCGGACCCTCAGCCTTGAGATGGTATTCTCTAGAACAGGAATGTCAATCTCACGTTGTCACGGCAGCATCACGTGACGTATCGGGAATTTTTTTCCTCTTTGCTAAACCGGGCATGGGCAGTGTGTGATGCATCTGGCCTGTGGGCTGCGAGTTTGACATCCCTGCTCTAGAATTTCACACAGGGATTTTTTTCTACCAGCTACATGTGGAGGAGATAGAAACAGGTGAGAATCATGGTTGGAGTTCCTAAAGTGCATTTCCAAAAGGCAATAGCTGCCTTTTGAAAAAGCCTAACAACAAGCCATCTCCTACTCCCATTTTAAGTGAACCATTGGGGTAAGTCACAAAAGAAACCTGCCTTATCCAAGCAGTAATGAGAAGCCTTTCCAAATACACACTAATCTCAGAACGAATATTTGGCAATAGAAGGGTGTAAAGAATTTACACTCAGGATATAAAGTCTGCTTCTTCTCTTGAAAAGCAAGAAATACATGCAGATGGAAAGCTATCGGAGCCTACAATGAGCATTTCCTTTCAAAGTCTTTTGTAACATCAAATTGCAGAACAATTTATATAAAAACTAACACTAACATTCCAACTGACAACCTAATTATTATTACAATTCATGCAAGACTTATTTACAAACCAGCATGGTTTTAGCAGATAAGCAAATATAATGTTGCAGAAACAAGTATTTGTAGAGCACTATAGCTTAGTGCAATTATTATTAATTTTTAGTAAGAGTTAACACTGCTGCTTCAACAATCAGTCATTTTATCTTTCTTTTTCCTGGTTCCCATAAGGAGATAATCTCTTCTATCTCAAAGGCTCAACTTTTTATAATCTTACTCCATTTAAAACTTTTCTGCCAGCTGATGTGTGGATTTATTCAGAAGAAACACACCAAATTTCTGGCTTAAACACAGACTAGAAGTAATGTAAACTTGTGGACTTCAATTCCCAGAATTTCTCAGACAGCCAATTGAAGTCCACAAGTGTTAAAGTTGTTAAGTTTGGGGACACCTGATGTAAATCATACAATATTCAATAGTACACACTTATTTAAATTAGCTCTGAAAGAAAACCAATTTTAGCTCAGCTTCCCCATAATTGTTAGTAAAAGGAACGTGTTTAGACATGCCTAAACATTTATTAAATAGCATTTATCCAAATGAAGTTTAAAATCATATTAGCAGAAAAACCTCAGAAGGTAATAAGTGGGTTATACGTGGCACAATTCTTACCTGAACTCAAGCAAAGATGTAAAGTGAAAAATTTCTCAAGCAAGCTGTTTCCTTCCCCCCTCTCCACAATGGGGCATACACTACCAGCATGTGGAACAGGCAAGCAGAAGCTTGAAAAACCTAACCACAAGCCAGCAATATAGTACCCTCCACCCCTGCATTTAATTCTTTATTAAAATTGAAAGAGTCAAACTCTTAATAAGCTTTTTATGTTCTTACATGAAATCTCACAAAGCGCGAGGCAAAAATGCACAAATCTCAAATTTGGTCAGTAGCTAAGTCATGTCCGATTCTTTGGAACTCCATGGACCAGAGCCTGCCAGGCCTCCCTCTCCACTGTTTCCCAGAGTTTGCCTCTAACCATCTCATCCTCTGCCATCCCTTTCTCCTTTGGCTTTCATCCTTTCCCAACATCAGGGTCTTTTCCAACAAGCCCTCTCTGATGGCCAAAATATGTGACCTTCAGCTTCAGTATCTAAAATCTCATCCAATATTAATTAATTTTCAGCTTCTCGCCTATCACTTGAATAGATCAACGGCTCCTGGCTTAATTTCTGCTCCTACCAGCTTCTCCCAACTCTTGTGCTGAGACAGAAAATGCCCATATAGAAGCAAAGTGGGCAAGACTGTTCAGCAGACTGATTTTTCACTTTTAAGATAGACTTAAGAGAAGAAGGGAAGAATATAAACAATTAACCAGTTTTCAAGTCTGGTTGCTTGTCTGATCTCTTTTAAAAGAAGGGAGTGAAAGAAAAGGTGTAGGTGAAGCAGCTGACATACTTGAAGATAGTCAACACAATCTCATGGTTCATAATTCAAATTCGGTCATATAGATATAATACAAAAAATATCTGCTTGCTCAGTAGTTACTACAGTATGACCTGTCCAAGCACTTCCACCCATGTATTGCAAACAATACGGAATAATGACTAAAAACATACTTCTTAAGAGTCAGAGAGAGCTCCTTTAGTTGCTTTTTCTGTCGTGAAATGGAGCTGGAAATATTGTCCTGGAGTTTCGTCAGCTCTTCCAGCTTCTGTTTGTATTGCTTGTGAGTTTCCTAACGAAAACAAGAACAGAGTTATCAAGAGTATCAGCTTAGGACAGAAACTTGACATTTTTCTACAATGCAGGTTAGTACATGACTGGTAAATAGAAGGTAGGAGAGCTTCATCATTAATAACAGACATGGGTGGGAAGGTAGTCAGTACATTCACTCATTTAAGCAGCTCCCACAGGGTTCCTTCAAAAATCACCTCAAGCCGTGATTGGTTGTGCAAGCCATAATCATGAAGTTATCTATAATGCTAAGTTATACACCAGCTTTTCTAAATTTGGGCACTTGCCAGATACGTGTACTTCAACTTCCAAAGTTCTCAACTGAAGAGTTCTGGCTTCTTGTTCACACATCTAGCAGATCTACAAACTGGGGAAAGCTGTTACAAATTATTTATAAAGACAATGAACGGACAGCAGAGGCTGGCTTTTTATAGTGGCAGACTCAGCTCTATGCCATCAGAGGGTGGAGTCATATCCCAATGCTGGACTCTCGAAGCAGCGTGGTGGTGAAGAGCTGACACATCTTAAACCATAATTTACTATATAAACCACAATACCTAGGGCCGTGATGGTGGAACTGTGGCACACGTGCCACAGGTGGCACACAGAGCCATTTGTGCGGGCACGCGAGCCCCAGCCAAACTTACCTGCACTGCGCATGCGCACGCCTCTCAGCTGATTTTCGATCCATTTGAGACCGTTTGCGCCCTCATGGAAGCTCGAGGGAAGCCTCTGCAGGCCGAAAAACAGGCCTTCCAGAAATACCAGAAGTGCCCATTTTCAGCCTCCGGAGGGCATCTGGAGCCCGGGGGAGGCTGTTTTCGCTCTCCCGGGGGCTTGAGGGAAGCCTCTGCAGCCTTCAGAAGCCGAAAAACAAGCCCATTTCGTCACTTCTGGTATAAATCAGCTGGGAGGTGCACGCATGCGCAGTGCAGGGAAGGGGGGGGATGTTGCATGCGCAGGGAGGGCAGGGCACATTGTATTGTGGGCGCCGGCACACGCGCACATGCTTTTGCGTGTGCCTTTTTGGCACACCACAACAAAAAGGTTTACCATCACTGACTTAGGGCCACATATTGTTTTAAGGCAAAAATTAATCGCATCCGTCTGAAACCACAGAAACTTTACAAAGTTTCATCATCAGTGGGTGTATTTATTACTACTTGGACTCAAGGTTTTAGTAATGACATTTTAAACTTTGAATGGTTTGAGATTGTGATATTTGAAGAACCTCTTCCAATATATACCTACCCGATCCTACAGGTCCATCATGTAGAAGAGCCCTCCTTGCTATCCCACAGCTGAAAGAGTTGTGCTATTTTGCAATGCAGAAGAAAGCCTTCACTAATTTGGCATCCTGGCGTTGGAATACCCTTTTCTGGATCCTTGCCAGCATTGATGTTATCCGTTTGAGTCAGACATTAAAGACCTGACTTTTTACTGTCAAATTTGGACCTTAGTGACCATCAGGTCATCATCCCATTAAAGAACCCCTCGGCTTTGTTTTATAGCTTTGCTATATATTGGTTTTCTAGATCATAACTCAGCAAAAGGTTGTGTGGATGGTAAACAAGCTGAAAATATTTTCAAAGAAATAAGTTACAAAATGTTAAGCCACAGACCCCATTTTAGAACCCACAGTGGTGAAATTCACACAATATATATAGGCAGTCCTTGACTTATGACCACACTGAGACCAAACTTTCTGTTGCTAAGCGAGATAAGTGAGTTTTGCCCCATCTAACAATCTTTCTTGCCCCTTTTGTCAAGTGAATCAGTGCAGCTGTTAAGTTAGTAACACGGCTGTTAAGTGAATCTGGCTTTCCCATGCACTTTGCTTGTCAGAAGGTCACAAAGGGGGATCATGTGACCCTGCGACACAGCAACTGTCACAAATATGAATCGGTTGCCAACTGAATTTTGATCAGATAACCACAGGGAGGCTGCAATGACTGTAAGCGTGAAAAGCGGTTATAAGTCACTTTTTTTCAGTGCTGTTGTAACTTTGAATGGTCATTAAACAAACTGTTGTAAGTTGAGGACTACCTATATTACACAAACCTGAAAGGAAACAAAGCCCTCAATGGCTTTACAAGATGCAGGAATCCAGCAGGTATCAGGTAGCTTCTGAGCCAAAAATTATTGATCAGGAACTTCTAATGCAAGCATATCAAACTTGATTTCATTGAGGGCCGCGTCAGGGTTGTGTTTGACCTTGGGGGATGGGGTGGGCGTGGCCACTCGGGGGGCACCTGTGGTGGCCCGAGTGCCATTTTTTGCTGGGACGGCCTCCTGCAACCCTCTGCCAGCGAAAACAGAACTCAGGAGGGCTGCACCCTCCCCCACGAGCTCTTTTCTGCTGGCAGAGGTACCACGGAACGGTCCTTTGCTGTTTCCAGGGCAGCCCTGTGGGCCAGATCTAAGCACCCCGCAGGCTGGACCTGGACCGCGGGCCTCGAGTTTGGCACCCCTGTTCTAATGTTTCTCTGCATGTGGACAAGGGGGGAAAGGGAGATTCAGGAACTGGCCGTTTTCTGAAAGAACCCTGTACGCTGATGATGTAATATCACTAAGCAAGGCTGCACTTTGGTCTCAAGGCCGAGATGTCTACACTTGCTTGGCAGAGCTGCAAGTGCAGCCCTGTTGCTCAATCTGTTATACTTCACAAAGGTGAGGAACAACCTTTCAACCAGGATACATGATGCAAATACAAGTCAGAGTGATGACAAAATGAACTCCCTCATTATTCAGGTTTCAGTGCCATCTGAAAAGGTGTGTCACAATTATCACAGAGTAACATAGGACAATTATTTGTGCTTTATATGCAGATGTAGAAGACATCTATACACAAAGGTCAGTAGATGTGCCAAAGTCTAGGGGCAGCAGTACAAGATCCTTTAATGATCAGAAACTTCCTAAGTATCTGTCAAATTGCAATCTGGTACATTAAAACTGCTAGAAAAGAGCAGAGACCCAGAAATCCAGATAATTCCCTTCATTCTTGTTATTCTGTTCTACTGTTTTGTTATTCCCATCCTTGGGAATCAGAATATTCTTTTGATAAGCTGTGTTATCAGCAGGAAGGAAGAAGCATCACCCACACATTCAAATACCATTGCAAAGTTCCTCCTTGTATCTTTGCTATTTCTGCATGCATCGACCTCCTTCTCCTTAATTAAATTGTTCTTGAATTAAGACTCCTTCATGTCAAGCTTGACTCCCAACTATGTAGGTCTCTTGGCAATAATACAGAAGTGGTTTGTTACTGCTTTTTCTAGGATGTTTTCTACTTTGGTGGTCTCTCATCCAAGTGCTAATCAACTCTGATCCTGCCTAATATTTTTAAGGGCAGCCAAGGGCAGCTAAAGGCTGCCACCTGTTGTGACATCTGGACTAGGATCAGGGAGATCCTGTTTCAAGCCCACCTGTAATCCATTGCAACTCACTGGATAATTGGGATTGATCATGTTTTCTCAGCCCAACTAATTTCATACGGTCAAAAAATTCCTGTATAAACTGCTTTCAGCTCCTGATGAAAGTTGGGATGTATATCTAGTAAATCAATCAATCCACCAGAAGCTACCGTTTGTACAGCCAGATCTATTAAATGTCTACAAATGCGTCGTCTACCAAGCCTCACTAATGTTTTTCTGTGTTTCATTTTTGATCAGTTGCATTTCTAATTAGTGTCTTTCTGTGTACAGGTGGTCCTCAATTTGCAACAGTTCATTTACTGACTGTTCAAAGTTACAATGGCACTGAAAATGTGATTTATGACCATTTTCCCCAATTACGACCTTTGTAGCATCCCTGTGGTCATGTGATCAAAATGTAGGTGCTTAGCAATTGATTCATATTTATGATGGCTGCATTGTCCCCGGTCATCTAATCACCTTTTTAACCTTCTGACAAGCAAGGCCAATGGGGAAGCCAGATTCACTTAACAACCAGGTTACTAACTTATCAACTGCAGTGGTTCACTTAACAACTGTAGCAAGGAAAGTCATAAAATGGGGCAAAACTCACTTAAATGCCTCACTTAACAACAGAAATTTTGGACTCAATTGTGGTTGGAAGTCGAGGATTACCTGTATTGCATGAACTTGGTAATGGCAATATTTTATTCAATCAATCAATTTATATGGCCACCCATTGCAAGAAAATTGACTCTCAACTGTGTACAGCCATCAGAGAAAACACATAAGTACAACAATCATGTAAAAATGTAAGAGTATTAAAAGTTAAATATTATTAAAAGCAAAATATACAAACCCCAGGCAAAGAGAGAATGGAAAAATATCCATCTCAGTAGTGGAGCCATCTAGACCAGAGGCCCCCAAACCCTGGTCCATGAACCAGCACTGATCTGCGGCATGCCAGAAACCGCGGGATGCAGGCAGCATGCAAAACCAGCCCCAGTCCAGAAAAATATCTCCATGGAATCATCCCCTAGTGCCCAAAAGATTGGGATCTAAATATATCTCCAGGTCGCAGGGACCCCCAGGCCTGGTGGCATAACCATGTCTTGAGGGACTTCAACAAGGACAGAGCTAATCTAATTTCAACCAGAAGAATATTCCATAAGGCAGGTGCCACAGCAGAGAAGATCAGCTGTCTGGGTTCCACCAAATGTATGTTCCTAACTGATGATACTTGTGTGTGCCAGGTCTAATGGGGCAGGGGCTGATGTAATTGGGGAGAGCCAGTCCCTCAGATAACCCAGTCCCATATCACGAAAAGCTTGAAAGGTTAAAAGCAGCACCCTGAATCGGACCTAGAAACAAACTGGTAGCCAATGCAACTCGTAGAGCAAAAATTGCAGCATACGCTGTTATAGAAGCACACATACCGCCTGTGCCACTGCATTTTGTACCAGCTGAAGCTTCCAGACACTCTTCAAGGGCAGGTCCATACAGGGTACGTTACAGTAGTCTAAACTGAAGTTAACTAGGGCATAGGTGACTGTGAGTGGGGCTTGCCTATCCGGCAATAGGCGCCATGGGCACATAAGATGACGTGCAAAGGCCCCCAGATCAGGGGTGGGATTCAAAAATCCCAGCAACCGGTTCGCTGCCCAGTTGCTGGGTGGGCGTGGCCATGATGGGTGTGGCCTACCGGAATTTCCTGTCTCTGGCTTCCGATGGGACTCCAGAGGCCGGGGGGGGAGGCAGTTTTCACCCTCCCAAGGGTCTAGAGGCCTCCCCCAGGCCTCTGGGAGGGCAAAAACAGCCTCCCCCCACCTCTGGAGGCCCCCTGGAAGCCAGAAATAGGCCTGTTTTGCCACTTCCGGTTTTTCTGGGAAGGCTGTTTTTTGTCCTACCAAGGGTCCAGACGCCTGCCCTGGGCCTACGAGAGGCCAAAAATAGCCTCCTCCGGGTTCTGGAGGCCCTCCAGAAGCCGGAAACAGACCCATTTCCAGACTTCCAGATGGCCTTTCCCCCGCCCAAGAACCTCCGCACGGACCCTGCATTTACCTCCATTGAAAATGGGCCGCATGGAGACTCCTGGGAGGGGTGGCGTGGGTGGGGCCAGCCGGACAGTTGAAATAGTGGTTCACCTGAACCGGTCCGAACCGGTAGAATCCCACCCCTGCCCCAGATGCCATGGACTGCCATCTGCTCATTAAGCAGGAGTCTAGGAAGTCTAGGAAGAGCCCAGATTACACATTGGGTATGTCTGGGGCACTGCAGCCCCATCCAGCACCAAAGATGGCACAGTACTGGAATCAGTGGACCTCAAAATCAGAGTCACTCGGTCTTGTGAGGGCTCAGCTGAACCCTGTTGTTCCACAATCAAAACCCCACAATCTGCAGGTATAATAGTACAAAAGGTTCATGGCATGGCATTGTTAGAGGCAGAGATATACACTTGAGTATCATCAGCATCCTGCAAGAAATCCTCGACTTACAACAGTTCATTTAGTGACTGTTCAAAGTTACAACAGCACTGGAAAAAGTGACTTATGACAGTTTTTTAGACTTATAGCCATTGCGGCATCCCCATGGTCACATGATCAAAATTCAGATGCTTGACAACTGGCTCATATTTATGATGGTTGCTGTGTGCAGGGGTCATGTGATCCGCTTCTGTGACCTTCTGACAATCAAAGTCAATAGGGATGACAGATTCACTTAACAACCGTGTTAGTAACTTAACTGCAGTGATTCACTTAACAGCTGTGGCAAGAAAGGTCATAACATGGGGCAAAGCTCATTTAACAAATTGGATTTTTAAAATTTAAATTGGATTTTTTAAAATTCAAATTGGATTTTTTTATTTTACTCAAATTTATTTTAATAAAATGCTTTTGGAGTAAAAATCTATCTAAAGGTAGTTTTCTATTTAAGATACATTAATAATTTAGTTTATTCATCATGAAATGGAGCTTAGTTATGTAGCATGAGGCTGTATACTCTGCAATATTGGGACTATCAGTGAATCAACAGTAGGTCAGAGGAGGAGCCACTGTGGGACAGAGATGACAGTTGCTCTTTAAAAATTATGATTTAAATGAGTTGATTTAAATCAAGACTTTTTACTAGTGATTTAAATTGTGATTTAAATTGAGTTGATTTAAATCAAATCCACCCTGCCAGAGAGTCACTTTAATTTCTTGGTATCTTTCCTCAAATTCTTTACCTTCCTCCTCAGTGAGAGACTAAGGGGGAGAAATTGTCTTGAACATAGCTTTCTTTCTTGATCAGGATTTCAGATAGATAATCATACTCTACAAGCTGAAAAATTTAAAACTAAAACATGATTTATTGAATAAGCATAGCTGGCAGGGCCTGCAAACAGACAATGCCAAAAATCAGCAACCCACAATGGTTTAGTATGATGTTCTGTGAATCTGGCCATTATATAGAATTATATCTCTCTAAATAGTGGAAAAGTCTACCAAGAAAAGTGGTCAATTTTTAGATAGAGCGCTTTCAAACAGAGGCTGGATAAGGAACTGAGAGGTAAACTGTAGTTCTAAGGACTTTTTTGCCTTCATAGCAGATAGTTTAGATTACCTTAGATATCCTTTGACTTTGTAATTTACAGTAGAGCAAAAGCCATCTAATAATTGCTACTATGGAATTGGTATCAGAAGCGCAGTGCCCTTGATATTGATAATGTATAACCCTTTGGACTAGTAACGAATGATAGCCTTGTCTTCTGTGTACAGTATCTACTGCTGGATAAAAAGGCTGCTGCAGCCAAACGTGGCTATTTTGCAGAAGGCAGACTAAATGATCATTCAAATAAAGTCAGATCATTTGGTCTGCAGATGCCCCCTTTTAGATACAGAAAGAGATGCAGCACACTCAGAAAAGCTTCCACCTTCACACCCTTGCTGGAAGCACCAGGGGAAGGCACTCTTCATATGCTCAGCAATGCTTTTCTCATGTATGCACTAGACTAGCAGATAAAAAAACTCTCTCTCCCTCCCTTACTCCCTCTCTCTTCTGCGAGGTTGGACTTCTACCTGCCGGTTAAAGAAACCCGACCTGGTGCCTGCACGGCTCATGTCCGCCCCTCACCCACCCAAACCCTTCGGGCCCAGGCAATCTGCACATGCTTAAAATACTCTTGTTTTTCACCCAGGCGGGAAGGACAAAACGGTTTGCTGACCCAGTCCGAGAGTATTATTCCCCGCCCCGTCCAGTGTCATCTCCCGGGCTGGGAACGGAGGAGCAGCCCCCTTTCCTCCAGATCAGGGGGTCTCCAACCTTGGCGACTTTAAGTCTGGCGGACTTCAACTCCCAGAATTCCCCAGCCAGCTTTGCTTTGCTGGCTGTGGAATTCTGGGAGTTGAAGTCCGCCAGGCTTAAAGTCGCCAAGGTTGGAGACCCCTGCTTCAGATGACACCCGGTTGAGGAACGCCGCCAGCCACCCCGCTAGAGGCGGCCGCGGGGCTGAGCCCGGCTTCCTCCCGATCGCCGCTGACCTGATCCTTCCGCCCGACTCCGTTTCTCTCCGCTCGACAACGCCCCTCTCCGTGACGTGGCCTCCCCCCCTTTCCCCCTTCCCCCCTCCGAAGAGCACCTGCGCGAGCTGGAAGCCGTCCTGCAGCTCCCCCCAGTCCCGGAGGCACTCGGCGACCGAGGGCCGGCGGTCCATGGCGACGAGAGTCAGTCAGAGATCGGTGGGGAACCCTGCCGATGCGCCTTCCCGCAGAGCGGGGGCGGAGTGAAGAAAGAGGCGGGAGCGACGTTTCCGAAGGACGACGCTTCGGCCAATCCGCCGGGGCTCTCGGGGACCTGCCCGCTGAGGGCCCGGCCAATGAGCACCGGTACGAAGCCAGCGGCGGGCGGGCGGAATGAAGGACGACTGAGAGGGCAGCAGGGCGAGAGGTCGGGAAGAGCGACCGAACACAGGCTGTGGTGTTCTCCACCCCACCCACACAAAGAACATACAATAATGATAGAGTTGGAAGGGACCCTTGAGGTCTTCTAGTCCAACCCCCTGCCCTAACAGTAGACCCTATACCATTTCAAACAAATGGCTGTCCAATCTCTTCTTGAAACCCTCCAGTGATGGAGCAGCCACAATTTCTGAAGGCAAGCCCTTCCCTTGGTTCATTGCTCTCATCCTTAGGAAATTTCTCCTTAGTTCTAGGCTGCTTTTCTCCCTGGTTAGTTTCCAACCATTGTTTCTTGTCTTGGCTTTTGGCCTTTGGAAAGTAGTTTGGCCTCCTCGTCTTTGTAGAAGCCCCTCAAATATTGGAACACTGCTATCATGTCCTTCTTTTTGTTAAACTAGACATATCCAATTCCTATAACTCTTTATTGTATGATTTAGCCTCCAGCCCCATAATCATTTTTGTTGCTCTTCTCTTTCCAGAGTGCAGTGATCACTTGTCAGACATCAGAATGTCAGAGACAGGTGAAGTCGTACTGACATTGGTGCCTAACTATCCTGCTAAGCCAAGATTTGTTTAGCTATGATCTGTCAGATAAGCACCCATTGGTTGGGTCTGTGTAAAAGATAAACTCACAGGATCTAGCTCAGCTACCAGAGAGTTCACGGACTGCCTGCTTGGCAGCATTAAGAGTTTTGCTCATCCTTTCTTTCCGGATGCTTTTTTGATTTCCCAGTTTGGACTTCTGTGGTTTTACACTGATCTCTCATTCAATAGTAACTTGATCTGACCCTTTCCAGATCAGGCAAGCAACAAACCAGGCCATTATTTACATTATGTCACTAGAGTTGGAAGTCACAGAAGCGTTTACATTATTGGTGGAAACCGTGGTGAGAACTCTGCAAACAACTTCCTCTTATTCATTAAATTCATTTTTTTAAGCAACCATTTTAAATGTTCCATGGTTAATTTGCTTCTTGCCACAGCTGATTTTGCTGCAACGGTTGTAATTTCACTTCAGTTCCCTTCCAATGTAAACAACCAGTTTCCACCAAAACAGGGTGAGAGTTGCTGGAGCAGGTGGCATAATTGCAGGAGGCATTTTGAGTTTTGTGCAATTTGCTGCCTAGTTACTTGGATGGGGAGGGAGGAGGTTCTAAGACCCAAAAACAAGCTTGAGAGCCACGTGCAATCCGCAGACTGTCAGTTATTGCTTAGGAAATTGCCAGTCTATTTGCTCTAGCAGAGTTCTTGCAACCTTCATAATAAAACTGTCATGCAGCACATGATTATGTCCTTGATATGGTATTAGAACCATGTGGGTCATTACCCCTGCTGCCAGCTGACTGGCAAGCTTCACAGCATCACACTATTGGCTGATGGTTCCATACATGCCTTTTGCTTTTTCTGAACTCTAATCCCAATTGTTGTTGAGCTGAGGTCATGACTTTGCTATCTGGATTAGTTCTTTGGCACTAAAAACTAGAAACTGAGGAAGCCTTTCTACTACCATTGTCCCAATGCACATATAGGAATATCAAGATGTTACTGGTGTGTCAGGCAAAGGAAAATATGACTTGCTTGCTTGGAGCTTGGGTCACATGGATTGTCAGGGATTATTCAAGTAGTTTGCTTATGCCGGATTCCCCTTCATTTCTAATATACCTGTATGAGATTTCTTGCTTCTCTCCTGAGGCAACCATATTCAACAGGACTCCCTGTAAGGGTTTACTCAATTAAGGCTCCTAATGGAACCCAAATAACCCTAGTGGAGCTCATTGAATATTTAACTGGCATCTGAAATACATAATATTATGTCTCATAATATGACTTCTTGTGATGTTGCCCCAAATAGTATTATGTAGAAACTTTGTAAAGTTGGAGTAACCATCAACTCCTTGAATTACTTCCTCTTCTGCCTATGGTGTAATGGCTGAGAACCAATATATCAAAAAGAAGGCTGGACATTTTACCTCTCATTTCCTCTGGTAGGGCTTAATGCACATTTGCCTGTTTTCTAACCCTATGTGCTGATGGGTTTGCCTACAACTTTTACTTATTAATTTTTTCATCCCACCCTTCCCTGACTTTGGGCAGCTTACAGGTTATAAAACGAATAGAAAAATAATTAAAATATAACATCAAAACTCCACAGATTAATATTTTAAAAACTACACAGAAACCAGAGTTAAGAGATGGGATGGGAATGAGGACTTCTCACCAACCACCTCCAGAAATGAGTGTGTCCTTCGGAGACCCAGACCAACTGGCAAAGCCAAGATTTAGTATCCTTCCGGAAGGCCAAAAGGGTGGGAGCAGTTCTCACTTCTGGTGATAGAGTGTTCCATAAGGATGGGGCTACAACTTTTCTTCATCTATAGCTGGAAACACGGGTTTTTAGTGGATATATCTTGTTTGAGGAACAGCGTTTTGGATACCTGAAAGTTTATTCTATATAATATCTTTCTCCTTGACAAACAGGCTCATGAAAAATAAAAACACAATGAAATGTCTGTTGAGTGTGAGACAGATGATGAAGTCAGCAATAGTGCAACAATGAAAGGTAAAGATTTCTTTCAACAGCTTCTGAAAAATAAATGTTGGCTTGCTTCTCATTTTTCCACTCCACTAACTCACAATAAACAAAGCTTCCAATCAGTAATTTGGTTCTGAAATGTCAGTGATGGCAGTTATATAGAACCGTTGTTCCCAATCTGATAGCTGTTTCACAAATGCTCGATTGGGCCGCATGTTATTTTTACATTTTTGGACAAAATTCCAAGCGTTCTGTGAAGAAAGGTATAAAAGATCAGGAACAGGGAAAATATTTGAGAAAAGCCCCAAGCATCTTGGGGGAACAGAAGACTTGCAGTGAACTATATGTATCTAGAGTCACAGCCATCTAAACCATAATCAGGGAAGGGTTCTCTGTAACTTTATGATGGAATACATGCCTCATATGGCTCTTTCTACAATCTGGGTTGTGCTGATTCTCCTGGGTTGGGGTTATTTAATTGGGGTTTTAAACGTTAATTCGGCTTAAATGTTTAATATCTTTTTAATTAATTTAATTTATTTACTGTTGTATTTTAATTGTAAGCCGCCCCGAGTCTTCAGAGAGGGAGCGGCATATAAGTTGAATTAATAAAATAAATAAATAAATAATAAATATGCCAAAACCCTAGGTTCGGTTCTTGATACATCAGTTGAAACTTCACCCTTTTTATGTATATACAATACACATAACAAGAAGAACTGATGGTAAGTGGACCAAGGCAGTCGTAGAATGAATCCCACTTGATAAAAAGCATCCACAAAAGAGACTTAAAACAAGACGGATCAACAAAATCAGCAAGAATTGCAGGACCAATTGGCAAAAGAAAGCTCAGGGCCGTATTGGTTGGAAACATGCAGAAGAGGCCTTCATCCTGCAGTGGATAGACAATGGCTAAAATGATGATGATGATGGTATACAATAAAAGATGCAGGGCTTCAGCTGCAGTCAGCTGCCTGCAATTTGGCAGATCGAATCTCACCAGGCTCAAGGTTGACTCAGCCTTCCATCCTTCTGAGGTGGGTAAAATGAGGACCCAAATTGTTGGGGGCAATATGCTAACTCTGTAAACTGCTTAGAGAGGGCTGTAAAGCACTATAAAGTGGTATATAAGTCTAAGGGCTATTGCTAGCACAACCCATGCTTTAATTTGCCACATTTTCCATTCTTAATTTCTAGCTAAGAGTCTGGTAGCAAGTGATGGGAAGGTCTCATTGCTTGAGCCTTCGGGGAGCCACTGATGATCACAGTAGACCAATATTATGGACCAAAAACAAAGATGCAATATGAGACCTTAATAAGGTGAGACCCTTTAAAGTAAACAAGAGTCATGTTCTAATTTGGACATAAAGGCCACCATATCTTTGATTTCACATTTTGTTTTTAAAACTGTCTAAATTGATTACCATCAAACTTAATTTGACAATATAAAATCTATGAACAATGTAAGTCTCTGTTCCAAGAGTCTTATAATTGAAAAACTGACACACACAAAAAAAAAAACAATAGAGAATGGGAGAGAAATTTGGACAAAAAGATATCTGAGAATAAAATGGGATGAGTGCAGCTACACGAATGCTCAGCATAATGGCAAAACATGTTGGGGAAGGGGAGAACTAACATTAGCGTACGATAGCCTCTCCCTACTTGGTGTTCTCCAGGTGTTTGGGAAGTTATAATCCTAATGTATTCAGACAGTACCTAGTAGGGAAGGTTGTTACAGGTTGTCAACGACACTTACCTTCAAATAAAGCTTGCAAGAATGGATAAGATAAGCCATCACTGCTGTGCTACACCTGCTTATTCCAAAAGTGGAGAAGACCAGGACTGCTCCTTTATGGACATGAGCATCTAAATAATTTTTTCATTAAGAGTTTGAAGGCAATAAATTATACATAAAAACAGTCATTTTTTCTTTTTACAGTTTTTAATTTTGACGCCAAATTATGTAGGAAAATTATGAGAGATGGTGGGGGCAAATGTGAATTCTTCAAGTTTAAGCTCATACATTTAAGTCTAGTAGGATGTCCCACTGATGTCAGTGAGACTTATTTCTGTGTCAAGGGTTATAGAAGAGCTATGGGAAGGCGTGAGATTATGACCCCAGGGGACTTGTGGGCCTACTTGCCAATGTGTAGCTTACATGTTCCAATGGGAAATGAAGTCTGTTATCTAGGGAACTAAATGATTTGAACCGACATCATGACTTCTCTAAACAAAAGGGATTTAAAAATACACTACTGTGTAAACATAGTTGGAAAACCAGTTTGGTGTACTATAGTGGTTAAAATACCAGGAAACTGAGTTCTAATCCTCCCTTTGGCATTGAGTCAGCCTGGTGATCTTGGGCTAGTCTCTCCCAGCCCAAGGAAGGAGGCAGTGGGGCAAACTATTTTGAAAAACTGTACGAAAAATAATAGGATGATAATTTCTATAGATGTTCTGTAAATGGACATGTCTGGATATTTATGTCTGGATATTTCAATAAAAATGAAGGCATAAATTACACACTGCAAATCAATAGGCAAAAGGATCAAATTTGCATCGATCTGCACATATCTATTTGGAAGCCATCTTGCCTCCGTAAATGGTCCATACTCATATATTCTCTGTTCTCCTTCCTGATCCTGGAAAAAGATGCGGCCGCTTTAAGGAGTTGCAGACAGGCGCTAAGTATGTGCTGTAGCATCTTTTTGCATTTTTTGTCCCCATTACCTCTCACTTTAGGCGATCCCTAAATGTTCTGCTGGTACCAGAAATCTGGGTATTCTTAATTACAGGGTTGTGATTGTGACAGGATCAACAGCAGTCTACAACAGCTAAACCACACATTCTTTTCTGACTTCATGACAATTTGGAATTTGGGATCAGAAATCTGGGACTGTATTATATTATAGTCCAAATCTGTGTTTCTCAACCTCAGCAACTTTGAGATGACTTCAATTCCCAGAATTCCCTAGTCAGTATGGCTGGCAGGGGAGTTCCGGTAGTTGAAGTCCACCCATGGACTTCTCTCAAGAAGTTCAATCTGAAGACTTTTAACTTACAGATGTATTGAGAATGCAGATGACAACCCTGTCTCTTTAGCAGGGATGAGATGAGGTGAAATGATGGAAAGATTGAATATTTGGCACAAAGAGGTAAAAAACGACTTTGTGACTATACAATTGCTCTCTGGACTGTGGAAGGAGAATTCCACTATAGTCTACTTACCAATAAAGTGACAAATGTTGATGAAGTGAGAAAATAAATCTGCCTCTAGAGAATCAGGAATAGGAATATGAAGGAGTTTTTCTCTGTCTTCAAGGAAACTGGGGAAAAAGAGACGATCTGCTTAGAAGCATTGCAGTAATTCAAATTTTTGTTTAGGTAAAAAGCTCATACTGGTCTTCAGTCAATCATTCCCAAACTGGTCTAATTCATGGAGTTGTTTGAAAAGATAATTGTGGTGATGGTGGTGGGAATTATATATACTGTAAGCTATTTAGAGGATGTTATCATTTAAAAAATACAGCAGAGTTTGAAAAATGGGCAAGGAATCATAGGCAATCAGTTTATATTTTTGTAGATCTCATTGTGCAAGGGATATAAATTGCCTGAAGTCTTTAAATAGCAATAGCATTTAGACTTATATACTGCTTCATAGTGCTTTATAGCCCTCTCTAAGTGGTTTACAGAGTCAGCATATTCCACCAACAATCTGGGTCCTCGTTTTACTGACCACGGAAGGATGGAAGGCTGTGAGATGTATGCCTTCTTAAGATCTGCATATGGAATCAAAGGATGCCTTCAGGCTGAGATGCTTTTCAATCACCTACCTACTTCTATCAGATATTGAGGTTGACAATCTTTGGTTGATAAGAAATCCACACTTTTAAGGTGACTGAAGGCTGGTTTTCTTTCTTCCAGATATTTTTGGGTGGAAATAGAGGAATGTCTTTTTAAAAACAATATTAAGTCTGGGTCTTTCATTTATAAATTCCATATGTCTGCCACTGCACATAGATAAAAAATTGCACTTAAAAAAAACATTCAAGTGCTAAAAATCAGTAGCATGATTGGAAACGGCCTTATAATACCCAGGACTAAAATAATGCATGGGAAGGTAACTATTGTGATTTCTCTTTCAAGACTGGAGAAGTGGGGAGTGCTGAATTGTCTTCAGTATACTGTTACTGGGGGCTGAATACTCACAATATGCCATCTTCCTCACAGATATTAATATGAGCTTTGATTTTCAGATCCTTCTGAATCTGGCTGTCACAGGCTTGTTTGTAGTTTCCCATGTACAGCTTAGCAGGCAATATTTCTACTGGATAGGACTTAAAGGCTTCCAATTCCTGTTGGGGCGGGGACAGATCATCCAATGAAAGCACAGTACTTGTTCAAAATCTGGGAGGTGAAACCAATATGGCCATTTTCAAGATCCTCTTGATTGCAAGAGGGGTCATTAAGTGATTAAGCTTCACATCTCAAATCCAATAAAGTGTAAAACCTTGTAGGCTGCAGACCACTGAGAATGAATCCCATTGAACTCAATGGTACCTACTTTTCATTAGACAAATGGAAAGCAGGCAGCATGAGTTCGACTAGAAGAGAACTGTCAAAAGAGGATATAAAGGTTTAAAATTCACAAGAGAATGTTGCAGGGATAGTTCTTAAATGAAATAAAATCCAAGAATCCTTTAAAAATATCCAACAGGAATAAACTGATGCCACAGACCTCCCTAAGGAGAAAAGATTCTGGTTGTCTGCCTCAAATGCCTGCTGGATCTGGGATGCTTTTGCTACTTGAGGAAAAGAGAAGGAACGCAGAGCTCAAACATCTCTTCTGGATAATAAAAATCTAGAGTCTACTGAGAGAGGAGTCTGAGCTTATACTCAACTTACTGTGCGTATATTCTGAGCAGAACAACCTCAAATAGTTTTAACCAGGCTGCTAAAGACATTAGGAAATAGGTAGAAAGAGTATCTAGGGTATCAAATGCTAGACATAATTCTTTCAAAATTTTGGGGTGCAATCTACCTACTTAGTAGGAGACTTTTAAAGAATACTTTCTTTTCAGCCACTGCTATATGAACATGAACCAGCCAATCATTGCTTTATTCAATATCATAAGGTAAACCTTAGAGAATGCAGTCTACTTTCTAGAAGAACAATTGTTCTCATCCAAAATTATGAGTTTATTTTTATGCATACTAATCTCCCATCTGTAGCTACTTTTCTGGACATTAACCCCTTTTGCATATTTTAAAGTACACATTTTCTACACACCTTTCCTTAATATTTACATCCTGATATATATTTGGATTGTAAGATGCATCATAAAACTTCTGAAAAATATGGCTAATTACCTATACAAGAACTCTGTCCAACCTTCACACACAGAATTATAAAGCAAAATTGAATATGATTACATATACATTTGAACATTTCCATTACAATATGTTTGGCAAAAAAAGTGAAATTTTGTGGGCCATCTGACCACTTGATGAGCTGGGAAAGAATTCCCCCCAAATTACTGAAAAACCCCACCCCCACAAGACCTGGCCAATTCCAAATCAAGTTGGTGTGAGTCTGGAAGCCATTAGGCTGTTCTAGAAGGGATAGAAAGAAAGCCATTTCCAAGATTCTCAAAATAAGCACAGAGAAGAACAAAGAGCCATGAGGGACTATTAATTTTTGTTTCTTCTGAGGCTTTCAATAACTAATTGGAGCATCAAAGAATTTAAGTTTCCCACCACAATGGGACATATGTGTGGGTGTGCATATATACCTGAGGTTCCCCACAGCCAATTTATTAATAAACAAAATAATAGCCCTCTGACTTGAACAAAAAAAAGGAGAAATCTTGAAATATAAGGAGAAACCCTGGTCTTTCCTCTATGATGTTTGTCGTACTTGAGGCATCCAAAAGATCTTTTGGGTCCTGAGATAGTGATAGGAGGTTGTAAAGCGTTCATAACCGCCTCTTAAGATCATGACTGGAAAGCGGGTGAACCGCTGCATAATTCTTGCACAGCGAGCCGCAGATCCTTCTTTAGCATCTACAAGCAGATCATTTAGAGAGTAAAGTGTTGATACAAAATATTTATTGATTTGTGGCATCGGCTTCTATAAGTCCATCCCATTTATTATTAGATCTCTGTATTACATGTATATTTCCATGTTCATTACAACAGGATCCAAGATCTGTCTCTTAAAAGCAATGCCTCTTTCTATATATCTGACACACCATTGTTTCCCCCATTTATTTAAACGACTTATAGCACTAGCAATAAAACTTACACTTATATACCACTTCACTGTGCTTTACAGCCCTCTCTAAGCAGTTTACAGGGCCAGCACATTGTCCCCAACAATCTGGGTCCTCATTTTACTGACCTCATAAGGATGGAAAGCTGAGTCAACTATGAGCCGGTCAGGATGGAACTGCTGGCAGTCAGCAGAATTAGCCTGCAATACTGCGTTTTATAAGCTCACACATCTTGCAGCAATGGTTCTGTTAACCATGTTATTAATACCTATTACGCCCCATTTGGCCAGCAGAGAGTTGCAGGAGGCATCCGTCCCGTCTCCCCCCTCCCCTGGCCAGCCTGAGGAGGACAACTACAATGCCCTTGAAGAAATCCAGTTTGACACCCCTGATCTACACCCTTATATCCCATTTACACGAAGAAGTATTTTGCCACTATAATGATAACATAAAACGTACTATATTCAGAGGATGGTTTCTTTCTTAATTCCCATATGTCAATTCCTGTGTCAAATGCTAGATGGAGAGAAGAAGAAACAAAAGGACTTAACACAGGATTCTGAAACTTTTATTACAATATGTAGAAGCATTCCCCCCATTTAAGAAGCCCCCATGCACATCATTTGCTGCAGTAGACTAGCTCCTTCAGCAGCTTCAGGTGGAGAATGGCAACTGCTTGTTGTAATTAAGCCTTTGATGGGCTTGTCTCAGACTGTCAGGAGCCCAACAGTCATGGTGGCTAGGAATTCTATATACTGATTCCAGCATATCTCATCACCATCAAGTTCAGTAAGAATGAGACATTTTGGAGCATCACTCCAGAGTGAACCAAGCCTTAGCAAACTACCCTGCCTTTTTAGTTTTGAGAAAAAGAGGGATGATACGTGTTAGTTCTGTATCCACTTCAAGTAGATCATAATCCATGTGAAAAGCCGCATCCACAGTCTCCGTTTTGCCATCATATACTACACAGTATCGAACACATTCCAAGTTGATGGATTGAGGCACCAAGTATTTGCCCAATGGATTCTTTAAAACAAACAAAGAAAGGTAAATTAAGTAATACCAAATACAGATACTAAAGAATGGAGTGTGATATTTCTGTGATGGATCCTAAGGAAGTTAACCTAACCCTAACATAGAAATATCCAATGTATGATCCCATTTTTATAAAGTAAAACTGTTTTCGAAATCTTCAGCTATGAACTAGCCCTGTCATTACAAATTGTGACATTGGAATGTCCAACTGTGTGTTGGAGAAGCTATGAGATCAATTTTAGGGTAGAGGTAATGGCTCCCAAAGAATCTTGCCCTGGGTCATGCTTGCTAGGGCTAATATGGATTGGTTAAAAATATCTGAAGAAAGTATGCAACCTGTTTTAG
The DNA here is from genome assembly GCA_009733165.1 of Naja naja. NCBI lineage: Eukaryota > Metazoa > Chordata > Lepidosauria > Squamata > Elapidae > Naja > Naja naja. The sequence goes on along the minus strand of CM019148.1, from coordinate 21,852,756 downwards.
GATGCACAATAAATTTCTCATTTTGAATAGATCACAAGAAAGATACCCCTCAGGATTTTCCATTCTCTCCTTTCCCCGCTTAGGTCTTTGAGACCTGGTGGTGCAGTGGTGAGAATGCAGTATTGCAGGCTAACTTTGCCCACAGTGTGGGGTTTGATCCTGATAGGCCTCAAGGTTAATTCAGCTTTCCATCTTTCAGAGGTCAGTAAAATGAGGACCCAGATTGTTGGGGGCAATATGCTGACAGCACTCAGAGAGTGCTGTAAAAGCACCATGGAGCAGTATACAAGTCTAAGTGCTATTTTGAAGAAAATTGATATTACTAATGTTTAAGATTATCACTACAGTGTATGTGTTTCTTGTCTCAATATGCCAAGAAACTATACCTCTGTCACATATGGGTATTGGTGTGGGTAGATGATATAGTTACTTCAAAACACTGGTCCCCAAATGCTCAATACTATTTTATGGAAACTGCTATGGAGCAATAGGTTTCCTCAAGAACCAGATTGCTATATTCAAAACAAATAAATTTGTAGTCTAGCATGAATCTGCCTTGCCAATTAAGAACAATTGTAGAATTTAAAAATTCAAAAGAAGTGGTTTTCAACTTGAAACACTTCAGAATGGTTTCAGGTTACTAATGGTACTGGTAATATTGGGAAATACACTGAAGCATGGAACAGGGCTTTTTAATGTTGTATTTGTTTTAATTTCAAAACACTTTTCACATCAGTAGTCCAAATGTTGGAACACATTAATCACACAGGAACATGGTTTCTTCCTTCTTGCTATCTAGGCACCAAGCCAAATCTATTCTATTTGCTTGCATTTATGTCAATAAATTGAAGAATGAGATTGTTTCAGTTATGTTTCTGCTGTTTTATTGTTGTGTCATGCAATGTATATTTATAGAGAAAGAAGTCCCATTTTTTCTGATAGGGTTATATCAGGATAAATATGCATAGGCTGGACTAAAGGTAGAGTATGACCATAAAAGCAATAGCTAATTTTGTTCCATAAATGTTGGCAAAGAAAATTAATAGTTTCAAGCCATTAGAAACATCTCTGCATGGTTGCTATCCTTCATTTTAGGATATATGAGGAGATTAAAAATCACAGACTTCTCCAGAAATAAAACTCACTGTTTTGACTCTTAGTGCTGTCATCAAGTGGCTTTCATTATATTCTCTCTTGGTACGAGCATCTGAAAGCAACAAGAAAAAAGAAAATATATTTATTTTAATATTTATTTGGTCCTAATTGATTTAATATTTTAAAATCTCTTTTAACTTTTGTATTTATTGTTTTTATGTGAGCCGCCCTGAGTCCTTCATAAATTTATATGAAATCTACAAATACAAATCTATATCGAAATCTATAGGAAAAGAGTGGCAGTGAAAAGTAGTGGTTAAGGTGCTGAACTAGGAATGGTCCAGAAATCAGCAGGGTTACCTTGGAATGGTTACTGTATTTGTGCTAATGCACTGTAGATGTTCTAAAATGATAACTCATCATAATTCTAAGTTCACCAACTTGCCAATTTTTAAATCTCCCCATTCCTACTCCAGACATTTGTGGGTGCTGAAGAAATCAGTAGAGAGACTCAAGTTCTAATCCATCCAGAGAAGTTCATTAAGTGACTTTGAATAAACCATTGTCTCTCAGCCCATCTTATTTCTCAGGGTTAGATTGGTGGGAAAAATAGGAGGATGGAAGATACATATGCTCCTGAATGAAAGCCAGGATATAAAGATAATATATAAATAAAATAAATATGGTCTCAGTAGATAAGAACATCAAGAGCAGCTGATCAGCTTTAGTCCCACAGCTAGAGCAGTGTCCTCAAGGATTTGCTAAAGGATGAAGGGATGATAGCTTTGTACACAATTGGCTCATAGTTCTAGCAAAACTCAAACAATATAGAGAATTTATATGAAACAGTTTTACAAACTGAAAAAAAGCAACAATGGCATCTGTAACAAGCCATGTTAATACTCTATGTGTATCATGATTTCATCAGGTTAAGGATGGAACTTAGTACATAAACGATAACATTTGCATCATGATGTATCATCATTTGCCCCCTTTCACATGAATGCAGATGACTAGTGCAGTATTCCTATGACCAACTGTACTGTATTAATCTTTGATAATAACTTTCACTTACCCAATAAACAGAGATAGTTTGGCTCTGCTAATCTAGAAATCTTTGTAGATTGATTCAACAAATTATACAGTTCCGTTGGTTCACACAAAGTCACTCCTGCCATCACACTGGAAAATAAAATTATTCAGTGCCAAAAATCCAATCTCATTCTCTAAAGATTAATTCTTGTAGAAGGCTAATTCACAGTCATGTGCTCCTCCATTAAAAAAAGTTCTTATTTAAACTGAAATCCAAGGTATCAGGATGCTGTTCACTCTAAAAGCAGATAAAAAATGGAGCCATTATATAGAGGTAACACTCAATATAGGAAATATTGTTAACTCAATCTTAAAATTACAAAAATCAGCAAAACCCAGTTAATTAGGCTTATTAAAGAAAATGCCTGATAGAAAAGAAAAGAGATTATATCTTTTAATGATTCAGTGTTTGCTGAATCTCCTCTGCCCTGTGCTTCAGGTGGAATGGCTCCCAGTAGGATTAAATAAAGAGACAGGTATGACATAACAGGAAAATAGAAGGGATGAATAAAAGAAAATAAGAATATTCAGGCATTACTTCTTGTTAGAAGGGATTTACAGCAGATTTTAGGATGCCAATTGAGGGAGAGGCGGTATTCAGTAAAACTGGATTCATTGATGCAATGAAGGTGGCACCACTTTCATTTTTTCCCTCTACTGCTAATAAATAGGAGCTTCCCCATTCAGGGCTGAATTAGCTATGTACTCAGTAATATATGAGTAATATATGAGATCTCAATGGCAGAGCTTATGCTTCATAAGCCAAAATTCCAGGTTCTATATTTCTACTAAGAAAGGCACACATTTGAGAAATTGTGAAGTATCAACTGTGGACAATACAAAGCAAGATATAGGCATTGATCCTCCATGGAAGGATTCTTTGGAGGAAGGGCAAGATGTGAACATAAATTGTAACCTTATTTATGTTTTTGAAACACAGCCTTACTTTTTGGGGTTATCTTTTATATCTAGGTTAAGATCTCTGTTCTCTATCACATAGCTGATGAAATTTAACTACATTTATATATCTATCAAATTAATTTATATAAAATAAAATTGAAAAAAAGCTATGTAAAATACTGATCAACTCAGTTCATAACCTAGGAGGCATTATTAAAAAGAGAAACCCGCCAACCATGTGCAGTTCGTGACATCTATTGTCAGGGCAATTGCGGTTCCTGTTGCTATGTGTCTGTCCACCGTTGCCAGGGTAACCATAGCATCTGTTACTCATATCACCGAGTTTAGTATTGTTATAGTTATAGTTGCATCCACTGTACTACTATCAGTCTTCGGCAGGTCCTTACCATCCAGGGTGACATCGGCAACTTTAAGGGAGAAAATCATCGCTGCGCCTATGTACCCATCGCCATCTCTTGCGATAGACCCACCGGGTCCACGAAGTTCCCGCTCCCATAGAGAGACGCTTTATGGTAACTATGAGAGGACGTCACTCGCGCTTCCTCTCGCGATATACGACCCTAACCACAACCCCGAGAGGCTGATGACGAGAAAGTCCTTTTTGACAAAGCTATTAAGATGCCACCGGTTATAAAATGGAACGAATTCTCGCGAGAGTTGGGAAGTTTCTCCGTTTTTATTTTAAAAGCTGGAGTGTAGCGTACTGTATAGTAATAGTATTGAGCATAGCATAGCGTAGTATAGTATATTGCATAGTGTATAGAATAGAACACAATAGAACACAATAGAACAAGAACAGAATTGGAAGGGACCTTGGAGGTCTAGTGCAACCCGCTTCTCATGCAGGAAACCCTACACCATTTCAGACAAATGGTTGTCCAATATCTTCTTAAAAACTGCCAGCGTTCGAGCATTCACAACTTCTGGAGTCAAGGTGTTCCAGAAGTTAATTGTTTAGATTAATTGTTGTAACTGTCATGAAAATACGTTAAAAGTTCCTTTCGCTTAACCTCACTTTGTCTGAGGCGCTAGCGTTCCCAAGGACCGAAATGGCTATTTCTAGGGGCCTAGACAAAGTTGAATAAATTGAGAAGCTGGTGACAGGCAAAGGAAATGAATAAGACGGGCTCCCAAGAGTGTGGGCAAAGAAAGCACAGCAAGAACTGGGTAGAGCTGGCAATAATGAACCTGGCAGGCTCATTAAATTCTTTCAGCGTTATTTCGTTGCAAAGCCAGACGTCAGCTTTGTGAGAAGGCAATTCTATTTAGAGTTTTATGGCATACTTTCAATTCTCATTTTGAAAACCGTGAGTATGAACGGAGAAACTTTTCTACCGCTGTGACAAACATCTAAATCGGGTTTTCAATGCAAAGCAGCCGCAGGCCGCCTTCTCACGCGAGCGCTAAAATCAGCGACATTTATTTAATTATTCGTTAAATGTATATCGTCGCCCATCTCAACCATAATTGAAAGCAGCAAGAATGAAAAAGAAAATAAAAGCCCGTTTGAAACCCGGATTTTACCCCCCCCCCATGGGTTTAAAAAAACCGGCGTCAGTGGATTTCGCGATGTGACAGGTCTCGCGAGATTAAAAAGGCCGTCGAGCGCGAGCCATCAACTTGTCGCGAGAGTTCGGGGGGAAGGTCTCGCGGTGCCCTCGCGCTGCCTGGAGGTCGTCGAGGATAAGAAGCAAAGCCCGTCGAGTCCTTCCCTCTTTTCTGCCGACGTCTCCCGCCATGTTCTCCCGTCTCACACGATCTGCCTGCGCTGGGCTTCGTAGAGGATTCGGCACCACCTCGCAGGTAGCCAGGAGCGTGGGGAATGCTAGATGGAGGGCTAGACTCGTTCTTTCGGCTGGGTCTGGAGGGCGGCTCTGTGGCCGGCCTCGTTAAAAGAACGCGGGGCTAGACGTGCCCCACAGGGCAGCCCCGGCAATCTTACTTCCTTGCTGGCGTTCTTGATTTAGGCCTTAGGATGGATTGATTGGGACCTTTTTCCATTTAGAAGAGTCTAGAGCAAGGACTTCAGCTCCCAGAATTCCCCACCGAGCCTACAGCTCCCTACATACAGTAGGCTGGCTGGGGAATTCTGGGCATTCAAATCCATGCACTTCAAAGTCTGTAGAGATTCACGGTCATCCAGGTCACGGTTGTCCCAGAGCTTGGATTAGAAGCGAAACGTCTTCAAAGAAAAACCAGAAAGTCCAGTTGCCTCTTGAAAAAAGCATCTTTGGGACACGCACCTCAAAGTTGTTAAGTTTGAAAAACACTGGTCTAAAGTGACCTCTACCAATAGAGCGACAATGGTTGATAAGGGGGAAAATACGTTTGTCCACGATAGGAATTTAATTTCATAAGAGGTGGAAGCTGCGCTGCAGAGGAGAACCTGGAGTGAGAGATCCAGATTTTATGTTTTGTTCCTGCCTAAGTAAAGAGGATTTCCGGAATTAGACCTAAGGTCTTGATAAGGTAGATCTGGCCAATGATTCATGTGGATTTTAATTTATGGATCTGTGTATTTAGCCAATCAAAATGTGAAAGGCGTGTTCATATTTAATAACGGGAATAAGAAAATTATGTTGTGAAATGGTGCTTTATCAGAACCCCACAAATCCATCAATATGTAAAAAAGCAAAGCTGAAGAATGTGTTAATTAACAAATATTCAATGAAACAGTGTAGATCAGAAATCTTTTCCTGATTCTTTTCACACATGCAATTTTTTCTTTTAATGTTTCATTTCACTTTAGAAGGAAGGATTGATTTTATTTTACTTGATTGTATTACTTTGTATAGGTCTTAGGGCAAGAACTTTTTATATCTGTTACTAGACCTAATGAATTTCAGTTCATAGCTTAATATTTTATTATTTGGTTTATGCAAATGTTGGAAATATATATCTTTCCTCTGAATTTGTTCAATAAATCAATGCCCTATTTTCTAGTGTTCATTTGAGTTTCTGTAGGTGCTAGAATCACAGCTGAATAAACTATAGAGGGCTGTACATTTCCTGTTTTTTATCAAGATTATCTTGCCTGATATCTCTTAAAACTGAAGTTAAAGAAATTAACTTGCTGTGCAGTTTCCTAGCTCAGTGATGCATCCCGCCTTTGACTTACAGTTATTGTTGAATATATTCCTTGCATTTTCTTACTGCTTGCTTAATAGATGTGATATACCATATAAGGAACAAGAAAGCAAGAACATACTGTATAGATACTATGTCTAGTACATAGGTAACGGGCCATTTTTAAACCTCTTTCCTCATCTTCATATGTAACTTTAGAATTAGTATAAGCCTGTGAGGAAACTTGGATAAAATATTTGAATAAAGATTTAGCTTATATTTCAATTGTGGGAAAAGATGCCCAGAAAGGATGATAAACAAGTTTGGTGTGGTTAGGTTAATGAATGCCTTTTATTTTCTTTATGTTCCTGAACTCCCTTATTTTAAAATCTTTGTAAGACTTAATTTACTTATTTAGGGATTTGGAACTAGCTTTTCATGGGGAGGTGAATAAAATTTGATAAATACAGAAACTTTAAAGCCAGATATGACGTCACTACAGGCAGAAGAACACAGAGTTATCTTGGAGGTCTTCCCTCTACCTTTAGTTCATTCCATTAGCCAATTGCAACACAAGGTTGCGTTCACATTTGCAATTGTAACAGAAATGCATTATCAGCAGTGTACCATTAAACCCTCAAATGTCAATATCTGAACTTTTTTCTTTGGTCACAGGATGGAAATCTCCTATCTCAACATATTTCTCATGGTTTCTGATAACATTCCTGCAGTTGGGCAACTGACAACCCAATCTTTTTTACTAGCCTGATACAGAATTGTGGTATCCTTATAGGTTATGATTTTTGGAAATTCTTAAAACAGCAGCTTAGAGTAAGCCATTTTAACAGAATAACAGAGTCATAAGGGACCTTGGAGGTTTTCTAGTCCAACCCTTTGCTTAGGCAGGAAACACTGTACTGTACCATTTCAGATAAGTGGTTGTCCAATCTCTTCTTTAAAAATTCCAGTGTTGGAGTATTCACAACTTCTGGAGGCAAGTTGTTCCACTGATTAATTGTTCTGTCAGGAAATTTCTCCTTAGTTCTAGGCTGCTTCTCTCCTTGATTTTAAATGGAGATAAGAATTTATTGCTCAATTCCAACAAGCATTTAGACTTTTACAAAAAGTGCTGATGTTCTCTTGTTTGTGCTTGGATTTATACAAGTTAATGTTACCACATATTTCTTCAGAAAACAATCTATTTCTACATTTAGGAGATCACCAACAGTGTTAAGCATTTCATTGTTCATTTTTATTCAGTATAGACAAGATAAATATTTGACATAAAATTTTTTTTGAAGGTGAAGACTTTGAGATATTTTATATTTTATCCCCCAAATAATGATTTTAATACTTCAGATGGGAGCCGAGGCAACAATATGGCTTCTGCATACAGGAAGGCAGAATTAAGGTTATGAGCAGATTCTGACCAGACTCAGATGATTCTATACAAGCACTGCTAATCATCTGGCCAGATTAGAGCCAGCTCTATCCTGTCTCTGCTTTCTCCAACAGTCAGCTGGTCACAGCCTGTTAGCATATTCACAGCTCTCCTGACAGCTTGCCTCAACCATGCCTCTCCTTGTTGGTTGTTGGTGAAGGCAAACAGATGGGACTTTGAGAGAGCAAATTCAGGCTAGTTAAAGTGGGGAGGCTGTAGCAGACCCATGTGGGAGATGTCTACCCACCACAGTGGAAAACCACTGTGCTATATGCTGCTCTGCTTGAGTTACCAATTCTGCACCTAGAATTGCAGTCAGAGATTTTTACTATTGCCATATTTCACTTTGTCTTTTGAGATTTGATCTCTAATAAATTAAAATGTTAAAACACTTTACCATCCTTCCAAAGCTTAGCATACAATGGCCTGAGCTGCAATACAAGGGATAATGATATAAAAAATTGAGAAGCTTCTTACAAACAATTCTAATATGCACACTTGGATCTCCGTGTTTCTTAATTTTTTTTCTTGTCCTATTCAGAATCATGCTAAAGTGGCTGTACTTGGTGCTTCTGGTGGAATTGGCCAGCCTCTCTCCCTCTTGTTGAAGAACAGCCCCTTAGTCAGTCAACTCAATCTCTATGATATCGCACACACGCCTGGTGTTGCAGCTGACCTCAGCCACATCGAAACAAGAGCTGAAGTGAAAGGTAACAGATATCTGCTCACTTCAGATATCTTTATTTTTATAATTTCCTTGTGCACCACTAATTCAGAGAACCTATTAAATGGGTACTGTTGCTATAGTAAAAGCTACAGTTGATAGATTTCAATCCCAGAACTAGTTATTGAAGACGGTAGTCAGAATCTCAATCATGGATTGACTAGTTTTTTCAGTTTGCCTGATTTTAAAAGCTTCCAAAGGCAATCAGATCATATATGCTTTCAAAACAATATAACCTTCTTAGCCACCCATGGGCACTGAGGAAAAGAGATTGATCCTGGCATGCAACCACTGGCAGGAAAAAGGTTCCTCGTCTGTTAATCTAAAATGAGTTTCCCCTGTATCCTACAATTCAGAATAGGAGGATATTTGCTCTTTTGTGAAAACCCAGCTTAGAATATCTTTATTAGAGTTTAAGTCCTCTTAAATTTGGTTCTGAACAAGCATGGATTGTTCAGAATCCAGCTTTCTAAAGCACTTGGGAGAGCAGGAATTTTTTTTTGTCTTTAATTATGTGACAGTTAAGACCAGACTATAAAAATAATTAATGACCTTATTTGTTTCTAAACCCTAAATTTATGGTTTGTATTACAGGAATTAGATGCTTGATGTATTTGAGGCATTTCCATGGCCTCGAGAAATTGAAATCTTTTTGTTTTATCTAGGATTTCTGTTTATTATAGAATCTGTTTAATTGGTGCAGTCTGAGCCTGTCATGTCCAGTTTGGAAATTTATTTATATCTCTTGGATGTGAATCAGTTTAGGTATTATGCTTGCTTTACATGTATACTCCTTATGTCTTTGACTGGTTTATCTAACCTGTTCCACAGGAATCCTAATCTGGCTATATTTATGTTCTGTGAGCAACAGGTTATTGTAATACCATTGAAACTGATTAGGGGAATCAGTTTTAAAATGTCCAGATTCTTAGGTATTGATAGAAAGTTTTGTATACCAGGTACAAATCTTTCTAAACACAACAATTTTTCACTATATTAATGTTTCAGTGAATTCCCAGCCAACAGAATGTTGTAAATATGGTTGCTCATTTCATTGCTTTAGGTTTCCTAGGACCGGAGCAGTTGCCAGATTGCCTAAAGGGTAGTGAAGTTGTAGTAATCCCCGCTGGAGTCCCTAGAAAGCCTGGTAAGTCGTAGTGTGAAAGATTGCAAAGAGATCAGGTCACATAAAGTCATTGCAAAGAACATCTAGCCATAATGGATGTTAACATTTGCCCATATTCTGCAAAATAAGAAATAAAGAGCTTGTATCTATTTATGCTGCATTGTTCCTTGTATGCTGTTGTTTGGCTGTTGTGTATCTGTTATAAAAGTATTTGGTGAAATTAGACTAAATCTTAATATGTGCTGCCCTATAAATTAAATAGCAATAGCACTTAGACTTATATACCGCTTTATAGTGCTCTATAACCCTCTCTAAGTGGTTTACAGAGTCAGCCTATTGCCCCCAACAATTTGGGTCCTCATTTTACCCACCTCAGAAGGATGGAAGGCTGAGTCAACCTTGAGCCTGGTGGGCTTTGAACTGCCAAATTATAGGCAGCTGGCTGCAGAAGTAGCTTGCAGTACTGTACTCTACACTGTGCCACAGAGGCTCCTTCAGATAAAACTTGCAGTATTTTGTCAATTTCTTCCTTATTCTTCAAAACACTACAGTACTTTATTTAACTCCTTTGAAAGATTTCCCCTCTTCTATATTGTAGCAGACATCTCCTTATTTTGTTCCTTTGTCCAGTATTGCTGGCACTAAATTATTTCCTGTGATTCTTAATACTTCCCATCTCTGCAATAAAGCTCTGTAAGAATTATAAATCAGCTAGAGTCATTTAAGGAGGCATTAGCCTTAGTTTCCTTGGAATTTTTGCCTGGTAGTGATGTAGCTCTGCTGCTGTGCTTTTTACTGGCTCCATATGACTCTTTGAGAGCATTGTATGAGGGGGGTCATTTTTTTTGCAATGTGAATAGGTTGATCCTTCATGAAATTTTTGATATCAATTTTAAGTCTCCTAAAATGCATTTAACAATTTAGTGCTGCCAAATGGGGCTCAGAGAGGAGCCGTGGGGATGGTTAACTCCCTGAAAGCCCTCACCCTGCCTTTTAATTAATTTTAACATTGATTTTTTTAATCATTCTTATCTTTAAAAATTTTATATGCTATTTTTAATGTTTTAATATTTATTTGTACACCACCCAAAATCCCTCTCTGCAGGAGATGGGCAATTTCAAAATTGATAAATACTAAAAAAAGTTCTGATGAGATTATCAATCCTTCAAAATCTGGGGGAAACTCTAAGTCTGAGATTTCTTTTCTAGTCATGAAGGAGGTTTCTGACCTTCCATTTGACCTTAGATCTGACACTCATCTGAGTGTGGAGAAGGAGGAATGATGGTTTATTCTGCTGTTATAAGAGTATAAACTCTGGCTGCCTCCAAAGGGATATTTGTTAGGAATCGTTTATCAGTCCTGTAAACTGTTTCTTATCTCTGTGATTCAGATGGCTGCTGGAGACCAGAATATCTTGAAGGATATTCTTGAAGAGAAGAGACAGCTTTTGTGGGTGGAGCAATTCTAGCTGTTCACTGCAGTACATAGGGGGAAAATTATGTTGCCATGTCTGTCAAGTATGATCTGGCTAGGGTGCAGAACACTGTTAACAGCTTCTTTATGCTAATATACAGGGATGACTCGTGATGACCTGTTCAATACAAATGCTACCATCGTTGCTACCTTGGCAGCTGCTTGTGCCCAGCATTGCCCTAAAGCTCTTATCTGTATTATTGCAAATCCAGTAAGTACATTCCAGCCATGTTCTTTGAGAAATATCATGCAAATATGTTGTGGTTGGCTGCAATGGCTACATAAAAGCCACATAAGGAAAAGTAGACACATTGCTGCCATTTTAAACACATGTCTGTTTTTATTATAACTGGTGGAAACCAAATGGCCTGAGCATTATCCGTACACTCTCCATGTTTCCAAGAGAGCCATATACATAGATTTTCATCACTTCCATGTTCATTCAGATTAGAATCACAGACTACCACATTCCCTGCCACAGAACAGAGAACAGCCAATTACTGAAGTGGTTGTTGAGAGGTAACAGATACTAATGGTAGAACTGTTATGTAGAACTGTTACTTAGGATATATGCAAGGAATTCCGTATGCATGTGCTGTGCTACTAAAACAGTTGGTGGGGATCTATTCCTTTATATTTTTCTTGTGGTTTCTACTGTAAAGGAAAAGGTGCTGGAATTCACATATTGTTTTATGATTGTTTTATCATCTTACCTTCAAGAAAATATTAAATATATAAACTTGAAATTCTGTTTTAAAACATTTTGGATGAGAGCTGTTTCAAGGGAAGCTTAAAATATTAGAATATTAAGATAAAACCCCCCAAAAAGAATGTGGTATATTTAAAATTGAGACAATAAAATATTTTCATTTTCCAGGTCAATTCCACCATCCCAATTACTTCCGAGATTTTTAAGAAACATGGTGTATATAATCCTAACACAATTTTTGGTGTCACAACTTTGGACATTGTGAGAGCAAATACTTTTGTAGCTGAATTGAAGGTATGTTGGTATAGTCAGGTTGCAATCAATGGTGTCATTTTCACAGCAAAGCATTTTCCATTGAAATTGATCTTTCTATCCTCCTGTCAGCTTCAACAAAATTTATTTTTCCAAGCATGATTGTTAACAGTATTCTCTTGCTAAAATAAAATTGAGAAGAGGCATAGACATAAAACAATTCCAGCAACTATACTTTTTCTCCTTTAGAGCTAATTTATCCCTGTGTATATTAGGGCACCAATTTCCTGATTAATAGACTTCCTATAATATGGTAAGGAGGTGGGTCTGCACTGATACTATAATGGAAAAGCTTGCAGCTGGCTGTTTACATGAAGTTTCAGGAGATTATTACCAGTCTGGGAACCAATTAGTACATTTCTATGTGATTTCCCGGATCTGCTTTGGAGGAATCGGGAATTATCCAGAGCAGATTAGGAGTGTATCAGTTGTGGGACTATAATAAATTTTCTCTCATTCCTAATGATTTTTTGGGGTATATTTTAATTTCTCCTATTGATTGGTTGATCAAACAGGCATGGTCAAAGAATGTGATCATGAATCATAATTCATCACCATTTTGGCATTTTTTTTAGTTTTTTAAAAATCCTACCTTTATTATTGTTATAAATAATAGAAAGGTTGAGAGCATTTCTAAAACTCCTTACTCCTCCTATTTTCCCTACAACAACAACCTTGTGAGGAGTTTGGAGCTGAGAGAGAGTGACTGGCCCAAAGTCACCCAGCTGTCTTTCATGACTAAGGTGGGACAAGAACTCACAATCACCTGGTTTCTAGCCTGGTGCCTTAACCATTAGACCAATTTGCATATGAGCTAAGGCAAAGAATAAACTTTTCGTTTGATCTTGAGGGGCCATTGCTTATGCTCAGAAGTTTGTCCCTGTAGCTTCAACAAGGGACTAAGTTTTACATGCTGGTAAAAAATGCTAGCAATCTCAACAAGTCAAGGACACTGCTTGTTTATGCCTTAGAGTTCCATGCTGTGAATGGGTGGTAAATACCTTACCAGTGGGTGTGACTTGGTGTGGTTTCCCAACCTTCAACACCCTACCCCATCATGGAATGATATAAGTCAAGAATATTTTCAGATAGTGGATATACAAGCTTAATCTTTCAGTTTCAATGGCATTGGTATTATTCCCTGACTAACAAATTGTGAAGGAGGCTAATAGTTGTCCCAAAGGTGCTTTTGCAAGAGGCAGCTGGACTTTCTGTTTTTCTTTGAAGACGTTTCACTTCTCATCCAAGAACTGAAGAAGCTTATTGGATGAGAAGCGAAACATCTTCAAAGAAAAACCAGAAAGTGTAGTTGCTTCTTGAAAAAGCACCTTTGGGACAACCATGACCTGGATGACTGGGAATCTCCATACACATTGAGGCTAATAGTTGTTCCTCTGGGATCTCTGGGGATCTTGCTAGCTAAAAAGGCTTAGTGAACAGTAGAAAACTTGTCCTCTCAAAAGCCAAGCTGTGAAAAACTGATTCCTGACCAACTGCAAACCACATTTGTCTGTTTGTGTGGGACAGTATGTCTTCTTGTCATCTTGGCATTAGGCTTGCTAGGACCATAAACAGGCTTCCCATGACGTGGTTCTGATTTATTCTTTTTGGTTTGGCTGCATGACAATTATTTCCAGAATTAGTCTGCATTATTAGTTTGCTGTCAGGATGTGAAGAGGAAAATGGCCAAAGAATCTCTGTTTTCTGACCACATTTGGACCAACCACACGTTGGTGAATTGTTGCAAAGATGGCAAGCTATGAAAAAGCAGTTCATCTCTCTTGGTATTACATGGCTAAAATACATCTAAAATATCCTAAGCAGTATGCAGATATGTACTTTTTCCTGTTGCAGATCAAAGAAACAGCCTGGCTGATGGTAGCCTGTCTGGGGTTTTCAGTAATTCAGAGTAGAGGTGCAAGAAACATCACCTGGGTCTTCAGGTGGCCCACCAGCATCCCCTTTGCATTCCTAAGGCTCCCCAGTGGGACTAAAAATGTTAGCTATTTTTGTTTAGTTTGGGGATATTGAAGTTGAATGAAAAAAAAAGGCTTAATGTTCCCATTTTACCATTAAGCTTCCTGGCTTAAGTGAAGCACATCTCTCAGCATGACATGCAAAGCTCTGGTGTGGCCCTTGAGGTAACAAGCTGTATGTTTTTAAATTGAGAAAAAAAATCCAGGTCAGAACACAGTTGGAATTGAGAACCTAAACAGTTTTAAGTGTTTGAATTCCAATTTCTCTGACAAAAAACATAAAAATAAAAGGAAGATTTACAAACTATACATCTCATTCTCACATTTGTCATTTTCCAATTTTGTTTTGTGAGAAATGGGAGGTTTTACTATTGAATTATGCACATTGTGCTTATCCAGCCAGCTTGGTGCAGAGCTGAGTTCCAAATATATCTTGAAAATTGCTGTTTCCACAGGGCTTGGATCCAGCTCGTGTCAACGTTCCTGTGATCGGTGGCCATGCAGGAAAGACCATCATCCCCCTAATCTCACAGGTGTGTGGTACAATTGCATTTTTCTGAGTAGCTCTGGCTGATAAGGGAGCATTCAAAATCCATATCTATGTAGAACCGCAGGACCCATGAAAAGAATTTGAATTTGGCAAGAAGCTGCTCTCTGCTTTCAACCACTTGTCAAATGCAGCTCTGCTGTTCGAACACATGAAAGTAGCCTAATTATGAGGTTTGAAGTATAATTATATCTTTCAACTCTGGGGCAGCCAACTGAAGCTGTCAAAGTTATGTTCCAGTGCCTGGAAGTTCTGCGGCTTTGGCCAGGGAGGAACCATCTCTGGATCAATCTTACCAAAATTGAGTGGCTGTGATTGTTTGGACCACCCAGGTCTGGGCTATTCCATCTTTTTCCTAGATTAGAAGCCCCTTCAGTCACTTGCTCTGATTCCCTCATGGTTGGACTACTCCTTTGTGCCCTACATGGGGTTGCTCTTGAAGAACTATTGGAAGTTTCAACTGCTTTCTTATTTTAAAGGACTGCTACTCTCTTTTGGAAAACTAAATGCTGAACCCCTTCCTCAGGCCTCTGCCCCATTGATCAGCTCCTGGTTGTTTTAATTTAAAACGAATCTGTCAGCTGCTTTCTTCTGGAAAGTTGGGGGAGGATAGTTGAGAAATGGTGGAGTAGAAGATTTGGGCTCCACATTCCTTTTCCTGACAGAATCTGCTCTTGGAACACAAATGTATGAATGTTGACCAGAAGACTGGATCTGCAATATGAGCTAATGCAGATCTGATCTTTGATTGGTGTGTCACTAAGGGATAGAGAAAGAAGCTTCAGCTCTGTTGAAAGTTCCTGTTCAAAACCAAATAATATAAGAGAGATGAGATAAATCCTGTGTTCCTTTGTTGTTGCAGTGCACCCCAAAGGTGGATTTTCCTGAAAATCAGCTGGTGACCCTCACTGAAAGGATTCAGGAAGCTGGAACTGAAGTTGTCAAAGCAAAAGCAGGCGCAGGTTAGCTTGTGGAATATTTTTCCTCTACCTGGATTGTTTGTAGTACAGATGAGCTGTTCTGATATGTAACTGCAAGAAACCACACGAGACCTTAATAATGAGAAATTGGGGGTGGTGGTGGTGTTAGATTCCATAGTAGCCACAGTCATCTTGCTTGCTTGTATCAGCACTTTTCCCATCTTCCTCTCATAAGGGTTGTCCACACAATGGATTGGTTCCCATTTGTGATCTTCTGGGTCAGCCTATTCTTAAGACTCCCCATGGCTTTCTTGTGACCACCTTCTTCAGAGTAATTGGTTTGGCTGGTAATGGAAGGTGTTTATCCAATAGCTCTTATTGCCGGGCCTGGGATGTGAACGTGTTTTTAAAGCCATGCAATGGTTGTACCACAGTATTGTGGTTTTTACCCTGGCTGCATTTTTTCCATGTGTATGTTTTAGTGTTTTATATTTTGATGTCATTTTTAATTATTACTAATTGCCCAGAGCCATGAATTTGACATAGACTGCGTATTAATATGGTAGTAATAATGAACACATAACTAAATCAAATGAAATTGTTTCTGTCTTTCCCTAGCCTTTTTATAATCTCTGTGAGAAGCCTCTTGATTTTGCTACTGAATGTTAATGCTGCTTGCTCAGTGAGTGCATTGAGCTTATAGTGGGGAAAGTCCTGTTGTCTCTGCTATAGGGGGAAGTCTCACTGGCCTGATCCCTTAAAATCTGAGCAAATGTACTGTACAGGCAACTTAATCCTTAAAAACTTTTAATGCATGCACAAAACATCACATTTTGTTTCTTTGCCAGTAAGCAAAGCCAGTACAGATAGATGGTCCTTAATTTACAACCAATTGCTTAGTAGCCATTTGAAGTTACAATGAACCCCTCCCCCCTAACCTGCTTATGACCCAGTTTTGAAGTTCTGGTGGTTGCCCACACTCATGTCACATGATTACATTTGGGGTGCTTGGCAAGTGGCCTGCATTTATACTCTTTGCAGTATCCCACAGTCACACGATCATGATTTATGACGTTTTTGGGGCAAACCAGCAATTATTTTCAGTTTCTAGCGAAAACTGGCCTGTGGTAAAATATGGGTTTGCTTAATGAACATTGCAAAAAAAAAACATGTAAAATTTGATTGGTCATGTAATTGACCTGCTTTATGATCAGCACATCTTACAACTGTAATTGCCAGACTCAATTACAGTTGTGAGTCTACTTACACGTATATATACAAAATCATATGTACATACATACCAAGATCCCAGCTTATCAGTTGAAACTATGGAACACAAAGGCAACTTGCATCCCTGAGTGAGGCTTATTTCTTGTTGCAAATGGATCCCTCCCTGCCTTGAATTTCCATTGGCCACCTGCCCAGGCATACACAATGCCAGTCATTAGCAGTTGATCATTTCAGTGTAAAAACCAGTGCTGTTTTAACTGTGCTGCTTCAGTTGGATTAGGTTTTCATGTCCTTGATTTCTCAGAGCTTGCTAATTAGTTTTTTCCTGTCCTGCCACAACTCTTGTGGAGGCTGACAAAAGCTCTCTGCTTATAATGGGGGCAAAGGCCTACTTCTTTATATTTTTTTTCCCCCAGATTTCAGGGCAGATGACATTTAGAGCCAAGTATTAGTCTTGAGGAATAGTAAAGAAACAGATTCCCTGCTGCTGTTTCTCAGGATAATATGCTGTCTTTGGAAAGCGATGTCTGACTAGCTTTTGCTTTCTTTTGTGAAGTTTCTAATGTGTAACACGTTACACAGGGGAAGAACAAGCCAGTCTCTGCCTTCAGGTTTATAAGCTAAACACAGTAGAAAAGAAACAGGAAAGGAGACTACAGAATAACAAAGTTGGAAGGGAGCTTGGAGGTTTTCTAATCCAACCCCCTGCTCAAGCCATTCTGGACAAATGGCTGTCCAAGCTCTTCTTAAAAATCTCTATTGATGGGAGTACCCACAACCTTTGGAGGCATGCTTCTCCACTGGTGGTTCTCAGTGTGTGAGACCTTATTGTTACAGTCTTTATTTGAAACTGTTTAGCAACAGATGGAGCCAAAAAGTTATCTCTCAGCCAAGATGATAAACACCACCTTGTTAGCCAATCCTCCTCTATAAAAAAAAATCCCCAACAACAAATAAGGAAGCAGAAAACAATCCACAGTGTTGGAATCTCGAGTTGTTCTCTTGGATGGATCAACTTTATTGTTTCCATAATATAGACGGACACCTGAGACTAGTGGAACAGGCTAATAGGTGTCATCATTTACTCTTGTATGGGCTACATTGATTCTGAGGCAAACTAACGAGAGCATTGTATCTAATATATTGTACCTAAATGTATTTCAGTGATTTAAATGAAATGACTACTATTAGATTTATATTGGCAAAATCTATGGGAAACTCCACAGAAGCGTTTCCTTATCTTTCAATCCTCCCCTTTTATTTCAATAGGATCAGCTACATTGTCCATGGCCTATGCTGGTGCCCGGTTTGTCTTCTCAGTCCTAGATGCTGTCAATGGGAAAGAAGGTGTCATTGAATGCGCCTTCGTCCGATCGGAGGAAACAGAATGTCCTTACTTTTCAACACCTCTGCTACTTGGGGTACATAACCTGAGCAGCTCTTAATTTAATTTGTTTTATTTGTCTTCTAGTGATGTAATTGTTAACCACTTTATATTTTAGGGGGAAAAAACTCCCAGTGGTACATAATTAATGAAAGCAATCTTACCTATAAATCAGCATTCATATAAAGCAGCAAGACAGCAACATATAATAATATTAATCAAAAAGTAGATTATGCCAGACCTTTTTAAACAGGTAACATTAGATAACATGGGGAACATGCCTGTTCCTATTCCACAGGAATAGATTTTCACAGTATGGCTGCTGTGGAGCTGTCCTTGCCTGTTATTTTCATTTGTTTTAAAAGGCACCCCAAAAGTGTTTACTTCATTCCTGCCCTGCTTTTCTGCTCTGCAGAGTACTCAGAATAGTATACAACAGTATACATTAAAATTGATACTAAAACAAATTAACTGTTAAAAGCCTGTCAGAAAAGAGAAATGTAGAGACTTGGACTGCCAACAGTTCCGAGATGATGAATTTGATCATCTGAGATCAGAGTAGGAGGAAGCCTTGCTGTGTGGCAGAAAGAATGAGCTTCTTGTACAAATCTGAACAGAATTCTAACAGGAGAGATGATCCCTTAGATCTGTGGGTTTCAACGTATGCATACTATTGGTGGGTCTTAGGGGTTGTCTAATTGGTAAGCAGCCATTAGAATCACAGTCTGTAAACTTACATGTACTAATGGTGGCTGTAATATCTTTGGAAAAAATAGACATTTTGTTTCTGCTGGAGTAGACTCTGGTTCTTTGACTGTGACTGATGGGATTTAAGATATCAAGCCCTAAGACTAAGATCCTGTAACAATGGCCAGTAACAAATGATCTTGGTAATGTTTGAGGTGATGACCTTTAAAAATAGGTCCCTTGATTTGCAGAGGCAGTTTTCTATCAATCAGGCCCTTGGCTAATCAAGCTTCCAAAATCCATGTTAGTACTTATTAAATTGAAACCAGCACTCTAATCGGTAGCCTATGTAGGGTAAATACAGGATGAGTTGGAGCTATAATAGCTCCGAGTCAGTTATCCAGTGGAAAATGTACACAGTAGGCAATTAGCTCTTGATATTGTAAGAACCTAGTCGAGTAATAGTAATAGTGGGACAGGTCAGGCCAGAGTATTAGTTAACAGCAGTTCATTCGTAGGCTACTAGTATGTGTCATTGACACTAGTTTTTATCAAGAGCCTTCTTTTAAATATGGCTCAGCTACTTTCACCCATTTTGAAATGTGCAAATACGTATGTGTTTTCTGGCTCCCATGTGTCGATCTTACGCTTTAAAGGAGCTAATGATTTTCCAGTGAAAAGTTGTGCTTGCTGATAATGTCTTACTACAGTGTGCTAATTTTCAATCCTCCTTTCCCTGCCCTCAGAAAAATGGTATTGAGAAAAACTTGGGTATTGGCAAGATCACTCCTTTTGAAGAGAAGATGGTGGCTGGGGCCATTGGAGAGCTGAAAGCTTCCATCAAGAAAGGTGAAGATTTTGCCAAGAGCATGAAGTGAAGCATCAATGACAAAAGAGAACTGCTGTCCCCTTAATTTATTTAAGGTGCATCATGTCACTTTAAAGTCTTCTAGAGGCAAAAGTAATAATTTTTGCCTGAAGGCCCGATATTGACTTGCCCTCTAATCTATCAATTGGAATTCTGTTCTTCAATTAAAAAAAACTTATTTTTTTCCAGGGTATTCCCTGAGTATTTTGTGTTTTGGTCCTAATTTCTGTGTATGTCTCTGAATTACGGTTAACCTGAACTGTCTGGCAGAAATTGGAGGGAAGGGACTCATAGACGGATGACCATTCAGGTAAAATTAGCTCACACATGTCATGCTGTTTCTAGGCAGTTATAATTCCAGGTTATAGGAAAATGAGCTGTATTTTTAAAATGCTCATGTGGCCATAAGGAAACATGTCACCAAGTTGAGAATGAATATCAGCAGTTTTAGGACCTAGTAAAACATACCCTTGCTCTCAGCTGCTTATAATCTTTGCTGGCATCCTAGCATCCTAATCTTGGGGAAAATCCATGCTTACAATCCTGAATTTCCTACCGAAATGTTGCTACTGAACCACAATTGAAGTAACATTTTATAAAATAATTTACTCTGGGGCAGGAGTTAGGAAAGCTCATGGTTAGTCAAGCTCACTGCTGTTGAGTTTCAAATTGATTCATGTTCAACCTCGGCAACTTTAAGATTTGTGGACTTCAACTCCCAGAATTCCCCAGCGAGCTATGGATTAGATGGATTAGATGGAAGCTAGAGTATATAAACCACTCATGAGTCACTTATGAGTGAGATAGGTGGCTATATGAATTGTTTAATAAATATTGTTGGCGAAGAAGTTGAAAACTAAGATGCAGTTCCAAATTATTTATTTATTTATTTGAACTTATATGCCGCCCCATCTCCGAAGACTCAAGGCGGCTTACAACTAAAACAAAAGAACAATGAATACATTAAAAACAATTAGATTAAATTATAAGTCCAACATTTATAAATAAATTAAAATAATTAAAAATAACCCTCCCCAGGGTCACAGCCAGGTTGGTCAAATAACCAGGTCTTCAACTCATGGAAGTCTGCGGAGGTCAGGGGCCAATGGCGGAGCTCCAAAGGTAGTTGATTCCAGAGGTCAGGGGCATGACAGAAAAGGCTCGTCGAAGGCCGCCAGCGGCATTGGCCGCCGAAGCGGACCCCGAGAATCCTGCCTATGAGCTTCGCACAGAGGCGTCGGTATTGACATCGGAAGAAAGGCGCTCCTTAAATATGAGGACCCATAATCGTGGGGACTTTATATTAACACTAAAACCTTGGTCACCAGATCTAGCCATGGCAACCAATACAGGCCGCTGGGAGGGGGTCACATGGGAGAACAGATTAACTCCCATCACCACCAGCGCCGCCTTATTCTGCACCAGTGCAATCTCGGATGGTATGCAAGGCAGTCCCAAATGAAAGGCGTTGCAGTAGTTGAGCCTAGTAGGTAACCAAGGGCATGAGTGATGCGTCGCTTGAGGCGTCCCGATCCAGAAAAGAGACATTGTTTCAAGGCGGAGCTGGGCAAAGCCCCCCTGGGCAGCCCCCACCACTCCTCAGCGGGCCGTACATCCAGGAGGACCCCAGATTCCGCCCCTATCACGGGGGCAACACCTCTCCCTATGCAAAGATGGATAATCCTGACTGGGTGGGGCGCGGTATGCAGCCACTCAGTCTTGGCGGGTTGAGTGTCGAAGCATGTTCGCTCATCCAGTTCCGTACCGCATCCAAACACGGGTCATCAGGGAAGGCATCACTGATCTGGCCTGGGGTGAAGTACTGAGTATCATCAGCGTACTGATGAATTTCACCCCAAAACCCGGATGATCTCACAGCTGCTTCATGTAGATGTTAAATAAAATTAGCCATCTTTTTACTTGTTGGCAGACTTGAAGCATCTTTTTATTTCCATAAAAACTAGGCAGCTGCTTTCCAGAAATTCCTCCCCTTCAGGTTCTGATTGATTCTCCACTTCCTCAGATTAATCCCCCAAAGATTGGATCCCCTTGCAGCCTGTTCCTGTGGGTCATTAGGATTCATTCAAGGGAACTCCATTTAGAAATGACATCAATGCAGGTCCTGTGATGGTCCCACAGTTTCCTTGGCTTTGTTTACATTCCACTGAGAATTCTCTTTATCCTGCCTCTCAGTAATGTATTAGGGTTCGAGGGAATGGTAAAAGTTCAGAGAGAAAGAAAATAGTGACTTTCCCAGCAAATGTAAATGATTACATTGCACACTTACCAGAAAAGGGGGATTTTGCGTAATATAACATTGCTACCATTGCCACAAATAAGCATACTTCAACATACTGATACTTCTTTCTTCATATTTCAGTGTTTATAGAAACAATATATCATGTTGCTTAAATCAGGCCTTCAAGTGCCCTTATGCAGGCATCATTCCAACAAGAGGTGTATATTTTTCACAACTTCAACTAAGGTCTCTGCAACCTTAAACCACTCGATTATGCTACTTAATAACTTGGGTGACCTACCTCAGCCTTCATCTGTAATTTGGAAGGGGTGATGTTTTTCTGTCTTGCAGCTGGGTCATAATTCTCTAGCCTGCCTTTCTTAGCTGCCCCTTTGATTTAGTAGATCAAAAGCATTGATGTTGCAATTCTGGGGACTTTGCCTTGAGAAATAAATCATGGTACTATCAAAGTCTACCCTGATAATCCACATTCACTTCTTTTTTCCCCCTTCAAATTCCAAAAGTATTTTTAAAAAACCCTAAAGCAATACTGTTATTGTTTCGTTTCGTTTATTTGACTTGTATGCCGCCCCCTCTCCAAAAAGGACTCGGGGCGGCTCACAGCTAAAACCAACACAATAAATTAAATAAAACCATATTAAACAAACCAAGTCAAATTCATATAAAACCCTCACAATTTAAAACAAAATCACCCCACCCCCAGGAGGTCAGCACAGCCTGGACTGTCCAAACAGCCAGGTCTTTAAGTCAAGCGGAAGGTGCAAAGATCAGGGGCCAAACGGAGCCCCAGGGGCTGTAAACTGTAATCATTGTGATTACAGTTGAACAAGGTTTGTAATATTTAACAAGTTCAGTATATACAAAATTAGAGATGGCTGAAAGAGACAATTTCCAAGATTCAGACACTGAGCCAGAGGGCTGAGTATTGTATATAATTAATAGTTCAAATTCACGTATACAAAAAAGATATATAGGCTTTGTTTTAAAAAGCACATACAATTTGTCATTTAAATTCCCCAGCGAGGGAGAAAAATGAATAATTTACAATGTCACTATTGATCTAGTTAAGCGTGTGGTATCACAATCACAAGCAACAAATCTAGAATATATTTGTATCCATAAGGATGTGAACATTTTTGTTTAAAAACCAAAGTCTAAATTAGCTGAATTCTTTGTCCAGTGACAGGTTTTCTAAACTGAAAAGTGTTCCTTGCAGTGGTTGTTAAGGAATGCACTGTTAAGATGCACAGTGAAGTGCATCTTCAACCTGGATGATTATCTCCCTATTCACATCTCCAATTCAACACAAAGACTCCTGCACATCTAACAACTGGTAGCTTGAGCAAATTAATAAAAATAAAATTTTATACACAGATGCACACTATTAAACTCACTTTCCTTTGACCTTGAAACGGTGCATATACAGCAAAACATTTCAACCAAATCCCAAAGCTGCTTTTTTCAAAAAACAACTGGACTTTCTTGGTATTTTCTTTGAAAATGTTTCTCTTAGTCAAGAAGGTTCTTCAGTTCTTGGATGAGAAGTGAAAAATTTACAAAGAAACACCCAAATCCAGTTGCCTTTCAGAAAAAGTACTTTTAGGTCAACCATGACCTAAATGATTGAGAATCTCCATAACCAAAGTACCACAAATGAACTATATTACAGAATCTGTTCAAAATTGGGCCCATGACTCCTATGGAACTGAATATTGGCAAATTTAATAAAATATTTTGTGGCAAAAATACGATCAAAGGAAAGTTTATGGCACAATTCAAAACATTAGAAAACATTTCCTGTGCTGATGTTTGTGCTACGGTTCAACATGGGCTATTTTCAAGGCAGATACATCTCAATGTATCCCAACTTTTCCAGTGAAGACACTGCATTAGAAATTCTGCCATTGTTGAAGGCACTGAGGAATCTGGTAAGGAAACATCTCTGAAATGATCCAAAGGATTTTTGCAAAGAAAATCCATCTGGTTCAGTTCCAAGCTGGGAGAAAGAGGCTGGAAACAACATGGAGGCTGATTGGAAAGAAAATTTAATGATGAAGCAGAACCACCAACCACATGTGATTTTGGGACAGCTGACAAAATGGAGTTGAGAGTGGGTGGGTTTTTATACCTTCTTTGGGCTTTGTATTTGAGTTTCCTTTTTCCTGTGCAAGAACATGTCCTTTAATATTCTGTTGGCTGTTGTCAGATTCCTATGTGGATCATGTAGGGGTTATGTAGGGGTCATAGCTGGCTGTATAGGCAAAAGAGGAAATGCAAATCCTAGATGTTTGAGCTAATTTGGTCAACCTTTTGTTTGTTGCTTATCTGAGTTTCTTTCTTGACCCAGTCTTTCTAAATGGATTACCAAATCTGCATTTCTAAAAGCTGGCCTCAGTTTCTGCTCGGAGGCAGGAAGGCTGGTGCTGGTTTCTGCCTCCCTTAATATTTTTCCCATTTCTCCTTTAGAGGAAATATTCTATCCTCCCTTTTTAAAAATATTTTTTGTCAAACTATTATCCATCAATGTCACTGGATAACAAAGTCCTTGCACTATAAATAGAGGGGTTCCATCCTTATGCTCTGATATTATCAAACTCATCATTCCCTTGTCTTTTCTAACTCAAGAAGCTCAAACCATTAAATCTAAATGCATCTCAAATCCATTGATAATTTTGATCAGTCTTCTCTGTACCTCTTCAGTAGTAGAAGAGCCTTTAGAGAATGTTTTTCAACCTTGGCAGTTTTAAGATGTATGGACTTTAATTCCTAGAATTCTCGATCCAGCATGCTGCCTGGGGAATTCTGGGAGTTGAAGTCCACAAATTTAAAGTTGTTAAGGTTGAAAAATGCTACTTTAGACTCAGAGCAACCAACGCAATGCAGAAGTGAGAATTCAGTTGCACCAGCAATTTGTAGTTTTGTAGAAGGATTTGCCTTTAATTTCCACAGTGTGCTCAATTATGTCAGAATTAAGCATTGCAGAAGTGCAATTATAAACAGTTTAGTTAATGTTATATGCAATTCTAATTATCCAGTTCCAACTACAATGTAAATTATCTGCACTACATTTTTGAATCAGTTCCTGTAGAGTCCAAAAGATGGTGCCAGAGAATTACCTTATTTTATTTTTCTGCCTTCTGTGAAGGCCCTGACACACCCAAGAATATACTGTATGCCTTCTACTTTTTGATGGTTTAAAGAAGGGGGCTTTTTTTTTAAAGATCATTTTTGTTGACTTCATTTGATATATTGCAATGAGGCATTTAATTGCATTTCTTGAAATAGTTGGAGCAAAGTAGGACTACGTTACCTTTGTGCTTCATTACAGTTTTGCAGCTATAACATCTGATTTTCATTTGCACATTGTGGCCTGGAACAAGTGATGAATGAAGCAAAGAAGACAAAGATGTGAGAATGCACTATCTTGTGCCAGTGAATAAATGTATTTATTTATACTGCCTTAATTTTTTAAAATAAATAATTAAAGGCAACAAACATACCTAATACTCCTTCCTCCTCCTATTTTTCCCACAACGACAATCCTGTGAGGAGGGTTTTGGCTGAGGAGTGTCTGCCCCAAAGTCACCCAACTGGAATTGGGTGGAACTAGAACTCACTGTTTCCTAGTGTCTAATCTGATGTACAATTTCTAGCCAAATTCTCATTCTTGTAGACTTGCACAGCATAGTCCTAATAAGCCTATCATAATTGGGATTATAGTAGCCTTACTCTTTATCTGAATCAAGGAGTCTCTTTCAAAGCTCAGGATGTTATTAATCAGTCAGAATTGTTTGTAACCTGAATCTGATCCAGTTAATCTTGGCTCTAAATAAGGAACCTTGCCTGCTGTTGAAGTAAGGAAGGCAAAGCTTATAAGAAGCCTGCTAATGTTTCCTGGTTAGTTCTTGATTTTAGAATGGGTAGAAAAATAAGTTTATCATGGAGATGCAAATCTTAATTTGTTCTCTTGTTTTTCAGCAGGACCATATCCCGATAGAACATATCAAATTGAGGATCAGATGACTATAAAGTTTTCTCAAGAGAGCTGTCTTCTCTGTTTACCAGCCCTCTTGCCCCTTCTATTTTATTATTTATGTAGATGTTTTTAATTAAAATGAATAGGAAACTGGCAGGCTGCTGTATACAGCACTGACTTCCAACATTTTGTTCATTTATACTATAGCCTCTGGGGACTGCATAAATCTCAGGATATAAAATAGTGAAGGACTGCAGACCAGGATCTTGTTAGTAATATACTATTCTGGCCTGAAGAGGGGAAAAAAACCCAACAGTGATGAATGGTTTGGAGCATTCTGAACGCTAAAAAAAAGTGGTGGAGATAATCTTTCTGCTCCCCCACCACTTTTGCTGACTGGAAACAATTTGTAGAACCCAGCTGCCATTTTGTGATCCTCAGGATGGCTGCTATTTTGTGAAAAATACTATGGTTTCTTACATTGATAGAGGAGAACATTGGTAGCTATGGATTGAAATGAGGGACCCTTGAGCTTGGTTGTTTTTCTTGCAGACATTTCATTACCAAACTAGGTAACATCATTAGAGCACCAAGGACCAGGGGTGAGCTGCTGGAGGTTCACAGGGGTTCGGGAGAGCCCCTAGCTAGGATTCTGTGCAGTTCGGAGAACCCCCAAATCCCACTCCTGGCAGGCCCCGCCTACCCCACCCCTCCCAGGAGTCCCCACACAGTCCGTTTTGGATGCAGGTAAGTGCAGGACACGCATGGAGGCTCAGGGAGGGCAAAAAACAGACCTCCCAGAAGTTCAGGAAGGCCAGAAATGGGCCCGTTTCCGGCTTTCAGAGAGCCTCTGGAGCCCAGGACGGGCAAAAACACCCGCTCCACCGTGGTGCAGGAGGCTGACCTGGCCACACCCATCATGGCCACGCCCACCCAGCAACTGGGCAGAGAACCCTTTGCTAAAATCTTTGAAGCCCACCCCTGCCAAGGACACCTCGCTTCCTACATTCTATTTCTATTGCATTGTTCTGCTTTAGGGCAGAATGCCTGGGTGCAAACAACTCACAAAGGCACAGTTGCTGTGATTGGATTATACGCTATGCATTTATTAGCCAACCAACCGAATTATGGCATAACATCATAGCCTGGTTCCCCTCAAAAGTTAAGACAAAGGCAGGGTTCCTGCAACAAACTAAACACAAACTGTTCCACCCAGTTTTAACTAAAGTATCTTGGGTATATCTAATTTATAAAGTATCACTTGTGGCTTATTGTTAGACGTGAAACACACAAAGATGTAGTTTTGGATCTTTTCAGTAACTTATGACAGCAATCTAGATGTCCTAGTGGACCACCAGTATGAGCCAACAGTGCTCTGCAGCTGCCAAAAAAGCCAACACAGTCCTGGCTGCATCAACAGAGGGCAAGTACTAAGATCACATGAAGTGTTGCTTTATACAGTAATGGTAACACTACAGTTGAGATACTGCATCCAGATTTGGTCACCATGATGCAAAAAAGATGTTGAGATTCTAGACAGAGTACAGAGAAGAGAAAGATGATTAGGAACTGGAAGTTAAAGCATATGATGAATGGTTTGCAGGAATTGGCTCTGTCTAGTCTAAGATAAGGACTAGGGGTGACATGATACCAGTCTTCAAATATTTGAGGGGCTGTCACAGAGAAGAAGAGTTGACCTATTTTCCAAAGCACCTGAGGGTAGAACAAGAAGTAACTGATGGAAGCTTATTAAAAAGTGATCCAACCTAGAATTAAAGAGATAGTTTCTTTAATTGAGAACAAGTAATCAGTGGAACAACTTGCCCTCAGAAGTCATGGGTGCCCACCTCACTGGAGGTGTGTAAGAAGAGATTACATAACCATTTGTTTGACATGGAATAGGGTCTCCTGCTTGAGCAGGGGCTGGACTGGAAGACCTCTAAGGTCCCTTCCAACTCTGTTATTCTGTATTATGTATTTTCCTCAATAAACAAAGAAGTATAATGTTTTTGACTCATTTAGTTAATTGGGTTATCTTTATCTAGTTTTCAGATTTATTATGGAGAACACATATTTTAGATACTATTTATGCAGGAATATTGAAAATTTAAAAGCATTCACAAGCTTTTAAGGATCACTGCATGTACATATCACTCTTATTTCCTTCCTCTCTCTTGCTAATTAACATGTTCTGTATTCTGTACAGATGCTTGCCTGAATGTGAGGCTTTGACTGCCTCTGGTGACTGGCAAGTCTTAAACCTAGACTTGAAAAATGAGTCCAACTCTAGTGAACAATAACTGAAGCAAATCAGACTGCAAATTATGTATTCCCCCCAAACAACAACAACAACAGAAGGAAGTTGGAGTGATTTATTTAAAACAAGGACTAGAAATTCAGGACAATCTCTGATAAGCAAACATGCAAGCATCCTTGACTCATCCAAAATGCAGCAGGCCTAGGCCTGTAATGACTGGTTGCCAAATCTCTGGGCACAAATGAACTGATATCTAAAATATTCTCAGAAAATATTTGTATTTGATCATGACACACAGAAAGAATGGCAAACCAAATTCCGCAAAAGAATAATTAAAAAGCCAGGTGTTTTTAAATAAGAATCCTGAGTCTTGCATCTAAGGTGAATGTTTTGTGAGTACATGTAAAACACAGAGAGAAACAATAAAGTTTCTCCTTCTCCTTCTCCTCCTCCTGTTGCTGCATTGTTTCTTTGATGCTGCTTTTATTTCCTATAGGCAGGGGTGGGATGCTACCAGTTCTGCCCAGCTCTATAGAACTGGTAGCTCTGAAGAGCAGCAGACACAGAACCAGTTCTGTGTTCGCTGCTGTTTGGCCCGCCCACCCGCCTGGGTTGTTACCTGACCTTTATTTCCTGCCTTTTCAACCTCAGCTGCTTTGTGTGGCACAGCTGAGGTTGAAAAAACCATTAAAAAAGTGCAGATGCTGCAGATGATTATGCAAGGAATCCTAAACATACAAGCAAGAACAGAGAATATTGAAAAGAAAACAGAGAATGTTGAACAAAGGATAGCAAAAACAGATGAATAAGTGGAGAACATCCAATAAATGATGATGAAATATGAGGAGAGACTGCAAAAAGTTGAAGAAGAAGATAAGCAAAGAGATAAGAAGATTGGAGATATTGATGGCAGATTAAGTGTGGTTGAACAAGACAGGAGTGGAATGCTTCAATGGGAGATGGATAGGTCAGAATTTTATCTCAGATTCCAAAATATAGAGGAGGAAAAAGGACAAAATCTGGCAGAAATAATGATAGACAACCTGACAGAGGCATTGGAAATAACCAAAGAGAAGATGATCGATGGAATTGATCAGGTTTTCCGAGTTTATACAAGATATGCAATGAGAAACAAATTACCAAGAGAAGTTCACATTGGATTCACAAAGAAAACTATCAAAACACAAATATTACAGGTGGCAAGAGAGAAAACATTGAACTATAAAGACAAGGAGATTGTGGTTTTGAAGCAAGTTCCCAGAAGAGTGAGAGAGATGAGAAGAGAGTACTGATTTTTGACTAAAATGCTACTTAAAAAAGAGGTAAATTACAGATTTATTTATTTATTTATTTTTATTATGAGACTTCTATGCCACCCTATATCCCGAAGGACTCAGGTTGGCTTACATTAAAAGAACAATACAAAAATTAAAACAGAATTAAATTGAATAAGAAATCTCATTAGACTAAAAACAAAGCTAATAACTAAAAATTCCCAACCCTCCATCATACCAGAAGGCCTAATATTTACATGGCAGGAACAAAGACACAGAATTGATTCAACTGAGAAAGCAGAATTATTTTACGCAGAATACTTCAGAGGGAAAAAAGATGAGACAGAAAGAGAAATGTCACAAATTGAACTCCAAGAGGACTGTCAAGCTCTGATTGAAAAAGAAGAAGGTGCAGTAGGTGGAAAGGTCGAAGTTAGAGAACAACGAGAACCAAGTTCTACTAGGGCCGCAAAACCTACTTATAAAGTATAACCATGGAGGAGAAAAAATTGATTACAATTAATATAAATGGACTTAATTCAGCTGTTAAAAGAAGGAAAACTTTTCATAAATTAGAGAAACTAAAATTTGATATAATCTGCCTACAAGAAGTACATATTAAAAAACAACATGAGCAAATATTGACACAACCAAAGCTAGGGAAAATATTTACCGCATTGACACAATGTAAGAAAAGAGGAGTGTTTTTATACATTAAAGGTACTATCCCAGCGGAATTAGTGTATACAGATGATGATGGAAGAATTTTAATGGTGGAAATAATGGACAATAATATGAAAACACTCTTGATAGCAATTTATGCTCCGAATGATAAATAAGAATTTTTTTAGAAAATTGCATATGAAAATAATTGAACTGGACTATGTCAACCTTTGCATGATGGGAGATTTCAATGGAATAGTAGATGAAAAACTGGACTATACAGCACAGAGAACAACAAAGCAAAATAGAAAGACTCTTCCAAAATCCTTCTTTCAAATGACAGATGAAATAAATTTAAAAGATGCATGGAGAGAAAGAAATCCTAAAACTAAACAATACACTTTTTATTCAAACAGACGCTCACCATGGTCCAGAATAGATATGATTTGGATGTCAACGGAATTGATTTCTAATTTACAAGAAATTGACATAGAAACAAACACCCGGGCAGATCATAATCCAATGACAATTAAATGGAAAGGACAAAGAAGAAGAGCTAGATGGACTTTAAGCAGTACTGTATTAAAAGAAAAAGAGTTTGTACAGAAAATAGAGAAAGAATTGGCTTTTTTTTTCAAAGAAAATAAAACAGAGGATACATCAATGCAAAATCTTTGGGATACAATGAAGGCTTATGTCAGAGGCCTGATAATAAACTATACAAGGAAAAGAGATATTATGAAAAGACAAGCCTCTAAAGTATTAGAGGAGGATTATAAAAGATTTGAAAAAGAGCTACAGAAATCGCCACAGGAAAAGGACATTAAATTAAAAATGGGTACAATTAAACATAAAATGGGACTAATGGAAAAAGAACTAGCACAAAAAATCAGGGGTGCAAAGCAGAACTATTTTGAAGATGCAAATAAACCAGGTAGATGGTTAGCATATTAATTGAGAAAGGAGAGAGAATCCAGGGAGAATCCTGCAATGAATCAAGGTCAAATTTGCTATGGAAACAAAGAGAAGGAAAAAATTATATTATGGAAAATTGTATGAACAAGAGAAAATAGATGACAAAAGAGTTAAACAATACCGGCAAAATGCCAGTTTACCCCAAATACCTAAAGAGACTGAAATGATGTTAGAAAGTAATATAACAATGATGGAGTTAACTGAAGCACTTAAGAAACAAAACAATGGAAAGGCACCAGGTCCGGATGGACTTCCAGCGGAATTTTATAAGACACTACAGGAATCCTTGAATCTTCCATTGTTAGAAGTTATGAATGAAGTCATGTCAAAGAAGAGGATACCTAAATCATGGACAGAAGCATATATTACACTTGTTCCGAAGGAGGACACCGACCCACAACAAATTAAGAATTATAGACCTATTTCCCTGCTAAACTCGGACTATAAAATCTTTGCTCCAATATTGGCAGAAAGACTTAAAAGATATTTGAATAACTTTATTCATCCTGATCAGAATGGGTTCCTGCCAAAAGACAAATTAAAAATAACATGAGAATAATTCTGGATACTTTGGAATACTATGAGGCACACCCTGAAAAACAAATGGCTTTGATATTCTTAGATGCACAGAAAGCCTTCAACAATGTGAACTGGCGATTTATGTTATTACAGCTGGAGCAGATGGGCTTTGGTAAGAAATTTATTCAAGCCATAGAAACAATATATCATCAACAAACAGCAAAGGTAATGATAGAGAGCTGACAGATACTATTGATATAAGGAAGGGGACAAGACAAGGTTGCCCATTGTCACCTCTGTTGTTTGTGTTAACTTTGGAAGTGTTAAACAGAAATATTAGAGAAGAAAAAAATATAAAAGGGATGAAAATTAAAAAGGAAGAATTCAAACTGCAGGCATTTGCAGATGATCTGGTTTTTATGTTAGAGGATCCATTAGAAACAGCAGTTAAATTGATAGAAAAGATAGAGGCATATGGAGAGGTTGCTGGTTTGAAAATAAATAAAGATAAAACGAAGATCTTGACAAAGAATATGTTAGTAAGACAGAAGGAAGAATTGGCGGATGCTTTGAAAATCCAGATCAGAAATAAGGTTAAGTACTTGGGGATATATTTGACAGCAAGATGTAGTACACTTAAAGAGAATAACTATCTTAAACTCAAACAACAGATTGTGACAGATTTAGCAAAATGGAAAATCTACAATTATCATTAATTGGGAGAATATCAACAATTAAGATGAATATACTACCTAGAATTTTATATCTGTTCCAGACAATTCCAATTAGGCTAGGGAAAGACTATTTTGAAGATTTAAATAGGATAATGTTGAAATATATATGGCAGGGAAAGAAAGCGAGAATAAAATTAAAACTGTTGCAAGATGCGAGAATGAGAGGAGGATTCGGCCTGCCCAACTGGGAGTTATATTATTAGGCAACAAACTTGGTGTGGGTTAAGGAATGGAGAAATACTAAGAAATACTAGATTATTGACATTAGAAGGACATGATATGTTGTTGGGTTGGCATGCCTACTTATGGTACAAAGGGAACTAAAACACAGGGGTATTTTAGAAGACTTTATATACATGAGGCTTTGTTATTAAACTGGGAGAAGACTAAAAAGCAATGTTATTTAAAAATTCCAGTCTGGTTATTGACTATTGAAGCATTTTCTTATCCAATAATATTTAAAAAGGAACCAACAGTTAGATATGGTGAAATACTGAATGAAAAGGGTGAACTTAAATCTATGCAAGAACTAGAAGAACAAGGTATAAAGATGAATTTGTTTTCATATGCACAAATACGCTCTAGATATGATAAAGATTTTAAAACGGAAGGTTTCTATGATAAACTGACTGATTTAGATAAAATTCTGACAGGTACTGATGAAAAGGTAATTAAAAAATTATATGGACATTTATTAGAAATTAAGCTAGAACAATAATTGCTTGGGGAAAAATTTTTGGATATGGGATTGATTTAGAGAAATGGCAAAAATTGTGGTCTCAAAATTATAAAATGACAATGTCAACAGCATATAAAGAGAATCTCTATAAGATGTTTTACAGGTGGCACTTACCCCCAACAAGGATAGCAAGAATGTTCAAGAATAAATCCAATACCCGGTTCATATTACCATACGTGGTGGACTTGTGCAGACGCTAAAAGATATTGGACTAAAATCCACACATGGTTGGGAAAAACGATAAAGAAACATATAGATTTGAAACCAGAGATATTTTAATTGGGAATTATACCTGAAATATATAGTAAGGATTTGAAATATTTGATTGTAAATGTATTAACAGCTGCTAGGATTGTATTTGCTAAAAATTGGAAAAATTTGCAGGAGGAAGTTATTAAGAAAATAATGGAATGTGCTGAAATGAGTAAATTGACATTTGAAATTAGAGAACAAGAAGATAAACAATTTTATAAGATTTGGGATTTATTTTATCAATGGTTAGAAAATAAAATATGGTAATGAAATATGTAGAATTTTACAATGTAAGAACAGAATTATATAGAGCATATAAGGTTGTATTATTATATAATAATGGGATGGATTTAAGATGATAATATGAATTGTTATAAGATAAATCAATTTAAAAATATGGAATATCTTGCATAACATGAATGAATAATAGTATAGTCAAATGATTGATTAACAATGATAAATGTATTTAGAAATATCTGTTTGATAATATGAGAATATATATAAACAATTGTGAGTGAGGAGTATGGTCTCTACATGGGGCTACCCTGAGGTTGCAGCTGGTGCAGAATGGCTGCTGTGATGGGGTATCCCGATACTCCCATGTTACACCTCCTCGCGACTTGCATTGGTTGCCGGTTGCCTCCCGGGTCTCCTTCAAGGTGTTAGTAATAACTTATAAAGCCCTAAATGGCCTGGATCCAGGGTACCTGCGGGAACGCCTCCTGCCTGCATCACATTCCGATCGCCCCGTGTGCTCCCACAGGAGGGGCCTTCTGGGAATACCGTCGGTCAGGCATTGTCAGCTGGCGGTTCCCAGGGCTAGGGCCTTTTCTGTGGGAGCGCCCGCCCTATGGAATCAGCTCCCTGCGGATCTTCGTTTGGCCCCTGATCTCCGCTCCTTTCATCGAGACCTGAAGACTTGGCTATTTCAGCAGGCCGGCCTGGATTGACCATGGGGGCGGGTTGTTTTAATAGTATTGTTTATTATTGTAATTTTAACTGTTTTTAATGTTTCTTGTAATTTAGACTTGTTTTTATTTAATATCTTTATTGTATATATGTTCTTTTTATATGTTCGCCACCCTGAGTCCTTCGGGAGAAGGGCGGCATACAAGTCTGATAAAATAAATATATGTTCTTTTTATATGTTCGCCACCCTGAGTCCTTCGGGAGAAGGGCGGCATACAAGTCTGATAAAATAAATAAATAAGATGCACAAAAAATTTGTAACCTACCGACACACTATATGTATGTAATTGGAAAATGGCTTTATGTTTTTATGTTTTGTCTGTGTATGTTTGTCTAAAAATAAAAAAATTCTTTTAAAAAAACAGTAAAAAAGTGCTTTTTGAAATGCTGCGCACCTGCGTGCAGTGCTTATCAGCTGTCTGGGTGGCACAGCTTATGGTGTATTACACGTGTTCACAGCGCGCGTCTGGTGCATGTGTGCACAAAGCGCACATGCGTGCGCAAAATGTAATTACTGAACCGGTAGTAATGCCAGTTGAATCCCACCCCTACCTATAGGACAGGTGAGGTACAGGTATCTATCAACTTACAACCATTAATTTTGCAACAGTTGGAAATTACAACTGGACTGAAAAAAGTGATTTATGACCAGTTCTTCACTTACAACCTTTGCAGCATCCTCACAGTCAAAATTTGGGTGCTTGGCAACCAGCACGTATTTATGACAGTTGCAGCATCCAGCAACCACATGATGATCATTTGTGACCTTTCAGCCAGCTTCCAACAAGCGAAATCAATGGGGGAAGCCAGATCCACTCAAGGACCACATGATTCATTTAATAACTGCATTGGTAACAGCTGTGACAATGAAGTTTATAAAATTGGGTGCAAGTCACTTAACAATTCCCTTGCTTAGCAACAGAAATTCTGGTCCCAATTGTGATTGTATGTGGAGGACTACTTGTATAAGGTAATTAAATCTCACTCATCCTCCAAGAGCTGAAGGCAGCATCAATATTCTTTTCCTCTGCTTTTTATCACAACCGCCATTCTATAAAGTAAATTAGATTCAGTGATAGTGATAGTGCTTGCCCAAGATTATCCACATATGGTTGAAAGGAAGGGGTCAAGCTATTTTCTAAAGCACCTGAAGGCCTGACAAGGAATAATGGATGGAAACCGAACAAGAAGAGATTTAACCTGGAAATAAGGAGAAACTTTCTGACAGTGAGAACAATCAACTAATGGAACTAGAGGTGGTATTCAGCAGGTTCTGACCAGTTCTGGAGAACCAGTAGTGGAAATTTTGAGAAGTTCGGAGAACCAGAAAATACCACCTCTGACTGGAGGTTTTACAGTATCGTTCCCCTGCCATGCCCACCAAGCCACGCTCACAGAACCGGTAGTAAAAGTTTTTTGAATCCCACCACTGAATGGAACAGCTTGCCCTCAAAAGTTGTGGGAGCACCATCACTTGAGACTTTCAAGAAGAGATTGAACTCCCATCTGTCAGAAATAATGTAGGGTCTCCTGCTTGGGCAAGTGGTTGGATTAAATTATCTACAAGGTCCCTTCCAACTCTGATTATCTGTTGGATTTGAACCCCGTGCTCTCCTCTGGTAGCCTAGACTTTAGCTATTTGAGCAAGAGAAACTGGTATTTTGGAATGAAGAAAGTCACAAATACACTAGACCTGATCAAAAGGCTACTTTTTTTTAAAATTACATTTACTTCACTTCAGTACTGCTTCAGATAACAGCCAAGCTATAGTCCACCATCATTTTATAAAATTAACTGCTTCTCTGTTGCTTACCTTACCAATAATTGACTCTCATTGATGATTTCTCCTGTACTCCCTTTAGTTAACACAGTCCAGCACTATGGATAGACATACTTGATTCACTGGTTGATTCATTATGTTCCATTAAATTGCTTTCAACTCCTTAGCAACAACGTAGATTGATTTTTATCTATGATGATCTGTTCCTAATCTGGCTTTTACCCTTATTACTGGTCATCTTCTCTTTCCTTCCACCTTTCCCAGCACCAGAGCTTTCTCCAGAGGGTTGGTTATTTGTATAATGTGTCCAAAGTAGGATAATTTAAGACAGGTCATTTGGTCCTCAAATCGGAATTTTGGGTTGATTTGTTCAAATATCCACACATTTTTTAGACATACTGCCTCTTGTCAATTTACTCTAATTTAAACTCAACGAAGATTTAATTTTTTTTAGCAGACTGCCCACACTTAGCAGACGACAATTAACACATATTGCCTGTCCTATGAAGCTTAGATGATGGCACTCTTGTATTTCTAAGGCCAAGCATGGCCACTTTCTGGAGGCAGGGTGCTAGAAAGTCATCCATCGAATTCTGCCCTTCTCTGAGCTCATCAGATGAAGCACAGCAGGAGAGAAGTTGTTAGGATGAGCTTCACCATGTGTCCTTTTTCTTGGAGATGCAGGAAATGGATTGTCAGCCTTTCCTCATTATGCACAGAGAGTCAAAAGGTGCTCAGCTCCCATTGATCACAGCCACCTTGGCTGACAAGGGTAAATCTCTCTGAGACTCAGAAAATAATAATAATCTGAAAACTGTGAAACAAATGGGGAGAATATGATCAGAAGAACTTTCTGCATATTGTTATTCAGAAAGAAGCAAGGAGATAAGGCAGAACTCAAGGTGAAAGGAAGTCTTTTATGCTGTCAGGACTGTTACTTATGTAAACAGATGAGCAGGTCATACCGGCCAGGAACTCAGAATCCACAACAATTTGAGGAGGATCAAGTAGGAAAAGGTTGTTCTAGTATGTAAGGATTCTAAGAAACTCTGCCACTTGGATATTGCACAATTTGATCACAATGAAACTCTTCTTTAATGTTGATTTCTTCTCCATTTTTTTTCTGTATCACAAGAATGAATGAAGGAAGATGGGCAGCCAACACATCTAATAAATAAGTAAAATAAATAAATAAAATTTATCTTTTTGAGCCCACTATTACATTTGGATCCTACTATACAGGTATTCCTCGACTTACAACAGTTCATTTAGTGATTGTTCAACATTACAACACAACTGAAAAAAGGGACTTGTTGTTTTTCACACATACAACCATTGCAGCATCCCATGGTCTCGTGATCAAAATTCAGATGCTTGGCAACTGACTCATATTTATGATGGTTACAGTGTCTCAGGTCATGTGATCACCTTTTGTGACCTGATACTGATAAGCAAAGTTGATGGGGAAGCCAGATCACTTAATAACCATGTTATTAACTTAACAAATGCACTTAACTGTGGCAAGAAAGATAATAAAATCAGGCAAAACTCAGTTCAACTTTAGCAATGGAAATATTGGACTCAATTATGGTTGTAAGTCGAGGGCTGCCTGTATTGGCAACTCATGATAGCTAAGATGTATCCTAATCAGAAGAGATAAGAATATGGTTTCATCTGTTTTTTCAATTTTCTGTTGAATCTTCTCGACTTTCTCATCTGTCTTTTCCAGCTGGTGTTTTTCTACTCATTTTATAATTATTTTTGAGTAAAAAAGAAAAAAAAATCAAAAACAAAAATCTGGAAAAGACAAAAATGAAAAGTGGATGGCAAGAAGAAAAATAAAGGAAAAAAGGACAGGAGTAAACAACTGCTATTCCAATAATAAGTATTAAAAACAAGAAAAAAGATGTAAAAGATTAAAAAAAGTAAAAGTTTCAAGTTTCTATTTTAGAATGTAGCCCTCACTCACTACTCAAATATTATCAGCCTGAGCAAGGTTGCTCCTTAAAGTAAGCAAAGAGGGAGATGAATTGGCAAAGATTATTTTAAAAATCTGCTGATGAATTATAGGCAAAAGAGATGGAAGTTTCTGCAGTCACCATGAAGACCCAGGGAATTGGGAATATTAATTTCCCAAGCTTATCACAGCAGTGGTCAAGGAAGAATTAAAGAGTTGGCTCATATTGCAAGAAAAAAAATGGGAGAAGATGCATGAAATTCACCTTGTGAGGTATGCTTCTTGTGGCCAACTCACCATGTCCAACTCAGTTACACTAATATTGAAGAAATGGTAGAATAGAATCATTAAAGAAAGGATGCCAAGGGAGAGACAAAATGAAATGTGAATATACAAAAGTTAAAATAGTTTTTAAATTAGTTTAAATAATTAAATCCAATTGTTGAATTGTCCCACGGCGAATTATGCCGCAATGAGTTGTACCCATTCTGGGTTGGGGAATTGGGGCATTGAAGTCTGTCCACACATTTTAAAGTTGTTTAAAGTTCAGAAATCCCACTGGATCATCAGAGATGGGCTTCCAAAGATACAATCTGTCTCTTTTAGCACTACCAAGTTGTTCTTGGCACGAGATGGGCTGCAATGTTGCTTTGGTTCATTTTAAAACATGTTTCCTTTTTGCTATAATTCCCAAGGTTGGAAAATACTATACTAGACGAATGTATATTCTTAACTAAGTAATTACTATCTAGCAATAATTGCAGATTTTTGCAATGTTATTTTGACAGGTCCACTTCAAACACCTAGTTTAGCTTTCAAAACCATGTCCTTAATTTAGGCTGCTGTCTTTTCTGCAGGGCTACTTGTTGCTGGTATCTGCCTATCTTGCCTGCGCAAATGGCAAGTGGATTTGCACGTCAAAAACCCAATGTAGCACTGAAGTAGGAAGAAGACATAAAACGTAACACAGCCTGCCCTTGTTATACGGATGAAAATAGTCTGGGTTATAACACAAACAGCATGTGGTTAATGTGGGTTCTCAGCAAATGGCAGAGAATGTGGCTGAGGGGAATGACCTTTAATCTTTAATTTAATGTGCCAGTTTCAAGACTGCTTGAAGCATCAGTGACAACTTACAATAAAGTAGAAGTTAGCATAGAAAGAAGAGACGGCTGACTGAAGACCAATCACTCAAGTGGGAGCAATCTAGACCTTCAGGGAGATCTCATTCCAGGCATGTGGTCTGTGACAGATTCCAGGTGGAAAAAGGTCTTTCCAATCAAGCACAGCTGAGGAGACGGTAGGAACTGTTATCCTAGGCATTTTGCAGCCTAGTGCTGTTAAAATGTCATGAATCATAGAATTGTAGGGCTGGAAACAGAGGTGGTATTCAGCAGGTTCTGACGAGTTCTGGAGAACCAGTAATGGACATTTTGAGTAAGTCAAAGAACTGGCAAATACCACCTCTGACTCGAGATTTTACAGTATCCCTTCCCTGCCAGGCCCACCAAGCCACGCCCACAAAACCGGTAGTAAAAAAATTTGAATCCCATCATTGCCCGGAAAGGACCTTGGAGGTTTTCTAGTCCAACCTGTATTAATTAATCTTAATTAATTAATTAATTAAGATGAATTAAGAGTTGGTAACCTAATCCTACATAGCTTTTTCTCTGGTAATATCACACTACTAACTAGAGCATACAAAACATTTGCTAGACCAATACTTGAATACAGCTCATCAGCCTGGAACCCGCATTATGTATCTGATATTAACACAGTTGAGAAAGTCCAGAAATATTTCACAAGAAGAGTTCTCCACTCCTCTACTCGTTGCAGAATACCTTATGCCACCAGACTTGAAATTCTAGACCTAGAAAACCTAGAACTACGCTGCCTTCGGTCCGATCTAAGTATAGTATATAAAATCATGCATTGCAATGTCCTACCTGTCAATGAATACTTCAGCTTCAACCATAACAATACAAGAGCACACAATAGATACAAACTCAAGGTTAACCACACCAAACTTGATTGCAGGAAATATGACTTCAGCAACAGAGTGGTCAATGTCTGGAATACTCTACCTGACTCTGTGGTTTCTTCCCCAAACCCCAAAAACTTTAACCTTAGACTGTCTACTATTGACCTCACCCCTTTCCTAAGAGGTCTGTAGGGGGCGTGCATAAGCGCACCAACGTGCCTACTGTCCCTGTCCTATTGTTTCTTTTTATTTTTTGTTTTATTTTTCTTGTATGTATCCATTTCATGTATTCATAACTGTGTTTATACTTATACCTGTTATCTTATAATCGCTTGACTAAATAAATAAATAAATAAAATAAAATAAAATAAAATAAAATAAAATAAAATAAAATAAAATAAAATAAATCTCCTGGACAAATGGTTGCCTTAAACCTCCAGCAATAGAGCATCCACATCTATGGGAGGCAAACTGTTCCATGGATAAATTGTTCTCATTGTCAGGAAATTTCTCCTTAGTATTTAGGTTGGATCTTATTTTAATCTAGATTGGATTTGTTTTAATCCAAGTGGTTTTATAAAGTTAAAATGAGATACTTCATCCAGTGGAATGATTTGCACTTACTTTCATTTTTATTATATTTCTTTGCAATCTTTTCCCCTGTATTACCTAAGAAGAAATTTCCTGACAGTGAGAACAATTTATCAGTTGAACGACTTGCCTCCAGAAGTTGTGGGTGCTCCAACACTGGGGGTTTTTAAGAAGAGATTGAACAGCCGTTTGTCTGAAATGGTATAAGATCTTCTGTTTGAGCAGGGGTTGGACTAGAAGACCTCCAAGGTCCCTTCCAACTCTGTTATTCTCTTCTGTTGTTCTCTTATCTGCATTTTGTAATTTCTATGTATCTATTTTCTTTCACTCTTCCTTTCCTTTTCAAATAAACTTAGTAAAAAAGAATAAGGGTGGGTGGATAGTTCAATTTTGATTTTGTAAGCCGTCCTAAGTCTGCTTTGAAAGGGTAGCTCTACTAAATTTAATGAAATAAATAAAACAAAAATGGTAATATAAGGCGAGGCTTTCATAAATATTAAGGGGAATGGCCTAGTGGCAGAACAAGTCTTTTCTTTGATTTCCTGGATTCAGTTTTTTACATCTCAGAAAAAAAGACTCGGGAGGCCTTTTTTATTTCTTTGCTTAAGACTCTAAGTTAGTTTAGTTTAGTTTATTTGGACTTATAGGCCGCCCTCTCTCCCGAAGGACTCAGGCGTACATAAAATGAACAATACAAAAATTAAAACAATTAAAAAAATATTAAATTACAGCCAAATAAACATTCCAAGTTAAAACCCTGATCCTGTGTCAGTCCAAGCCGGATTGTGAAAATAACCATGTTTTAAGGTCACGGTGGAAGAAGCAGAGATCAGGGGCCAGGCGCAATTCCAGGGGTAACTGGTTCCAGAGGGTAGGCACTCCCACAGAGAAGGCCCTCCCCCTAGGAGCCGCCAGCCTACAATGTTTAGCTGACGGTACCCCCAGGAGGCTCTGTCTGTGGGAGCGCACTGGGCGATTGGTGTTCATCGACGGCAAGAGACGTTCTTGCAAGTACCCCGGACCCAAGCCATATAGGGCTTTATAGGTTGTTACCAGCACCTTGAATCTAAGCAACCCAGTGGTGGGATCCAACAATTTTTCTACTGGTTCTGTGGGCGTGGCTTGGTGGGCATGGTGTGGCTTGGTGGGCATGGCAGGGGAAGGACTACAAAATCTCCATGCCCTCCCCACCCCACTAACCTGCTTTCCAGCTCCGTTCTCCTGCGCAGGGCAACAAAAGTAGACCCAGCCGATCAGCTGGGACTCGGGAGGCAGAGAATAGATGGGGGTGAGGCCAGTCAGAGGTGGGATTTGCTGGTTCTCCAAACTACTCACAGTTTATGCTACTGGTTCTCCAGAACTGATTAGAACATGTTGAATACCACCTCTGAAGCAACCCCCCATCAATTCCAAATTTACAGGGAATACAGTTCCCAGAAATCCAAGCTGTCAGGCCGCTACTATAAGTCTTCC
The DNA here is from genome assembly GCA_009733165.1 of Naja naja. NCBI lineage: Eukaryota > Metazoa > Chordata > Lepidosauria > Squamata > Elapidae > Naja > Naja naja. The sequence goes on along the minus strand of CM019148.1, from coordinate 21,810,784 downwards.
CTGCTACAGCATAGTCAATTGCCTTTCAGTTTAAATGCTAACCACCTTTTCCATATTTGCATTTCTACCTATATAAACTAGCATCTGAAAACAAAACAGCAATTTTAGGCCTGTCCTCTATTTGGGAGTGAAATGTTTCCTTTCTTTTGGAAATGCATTGGTTAATAGCTGCAGAGACATGAGCCTTCCTTGCTGAATTTGTCTAGTGTTTAAACAAAGACACCGGCTGGCAGCACGTACCTCTTCCCAGGCCATCATCCCAGCCTGCAGCACTTTACATTTAAATGTATTAAGTGTCACTTCATTGTAGCCCAGTCTGGCTTTTCATTCTGTCAAAAGCTCTTCGGTTGTTTGCTATAGAAGCTCGCTGACAGCTCTGTAGCACTAGAGGACGATTCAGCCTCTTTTATACAGGTAAACAAAGGAAAAGTGGCCTTTAACAACACAAAGGGAAGAAGCCATAAAATAAGCAGGTAGGATGGGAACCGTGTTGGCTGTCCTTGATGGCGCAACACCCTGGAGATTCAAAAGCTGCCAAGAAGCAGAGGGTGATTTTTCTCAATGCAAATAAACTTTTCCATTGTATTTTCTATGGCACATAGAATACAGGCAGTCCTTGACTTATGACCACAATTGAGCCAAATGTATACGTTGCTAAGTAAAACAATTGTGAAGTGAGGTTTTTTGCCCCATTTTACAAACTTTCTTGCCGCCATTGTTAAGTGAATCATTGCAAATCAGTGTGCTGAAGCTGCCAAAAAAGCCAACACAGTTCTAGGCTGCATAAACAGAGGGATAGAATCAGGGGTGGGATTCTACAGGTTCGGATCGGTTCTATAGAACCGGTTGCTATGATTCTGCACAGTTCGGAGAACTGACAAATCATGCCCCTGGCTGGCCCTGCCCCACTCTGCCCACCCCTCCCCTCCCCACCCAGTCAGTCTTTATCGTGCATGTGCAACATTGCTGACTGCATTCTCCCCCGCCCAGTCACTCCTTAAGGTATCTCTTTTTTTCCCCTCCCAATGATCAGCTGTTCCTATAATCAACTGTGCTGGGATTCCCCTCACTGTCTTACTGCTTTGCCCAGGAGGCTTCCCTGAGGCCCAGAAGGCCCAAAATGGAGCGGGGAGCGGTGGATTCTGCGCGCCCCCCCCAGCTCTGTTTTTTTGCTTCCTGAGTCCCATGGAAACGTTCTGGGAGCAAAAACGCCTCCCCCGGAGGCTTCCCTGAGGCCCAGAAGGCCCAAAAAGATGGGGGGGGAGGGCCTGAAAAAAAGCCACACCCACCCATTCACCTGGCCCCACCCACCTGGCCCTGCCCACAGAACCAGTTGTTAAAAAATTTGAATCCCACCCCTGGATAGAATCAAGTTCAGGTGAAGTGTTAATACCACTTTATCAGAGGTGGTATTCAGCAGGTTCTGATCAGTTCTGGAGAACCAGAAGCAGAAATTTTGAGTAGTTCGGAGAACCAGCAAATGCCACCTCTGACTGGAGATTTTACAATATCCTTCCCCTGCCATGCCCACCAAGCCATGCCCACAGAACCGGTAGTAATAAAAATTGAATCCCACCACTGCACTTTATAATGCCTTAGTTAAGACCACACTTGGAATACTGCATCCAGTTTTGGTCCAGTTTTACATGATGTAAAAAAGATGTTGAGACTCTAGAAAGAGTGCAGAGAAGAGGGATGACTGGGGTCTAAAACATATAAAGAATGGTTGCTGGAATTGGGTATATCTAGTTTGATGAAAAGAAGGACTAGGGGTGACATGATAGCAGTGTTCCAATATCTCAGGGGCTGCCACAAAGAAGAGGCAGTCAAGCTATTCTCCAAAACACCTGAGGGCAGGACAAGAAGCAATGGATGGAAACTAATCAAGGAGAGAAGCAACCTAGAACTAAGGAGAAATTTCCTGACAGAACAATTAATCAGTGGAACAGCTTGCCTTCAAAAGTTGTGAATGTGCCAACACTGGAAGTTTTAAAGAAGAGATTGGATAACCATTTGTCTGAAATTTTTAATTAGTAACATGGTTGTTAACTGAATCTAGTGAGAACAATCAACTAATGGAACAGCTTGCCCTCGGAAGTTGTGGGAGTGCCATCACTTGAGACTTTCAAGAAGAGATTGGACTCCCATCTGTCAGAAATGGTGTAGGGTCTCCCGCTTAGGCAGGGGTTGGACTAGATGACCTATAAGGCCCCTTCCAACTCTGATTATCTGTTATCTGTTATCTGTTCCCCATTGACTTTGCTTGTCAGACGGTCACAAAAGCTGACCACATGACCCGGGAACACTGCAACTGTCATAAATATGAACCAGTTGCCAAGTGGCTGAATTTTGATCATGTGACCATGGGAATGCTGTAACGTTTGTAAGAGGAAAAGCAGCAAGTCCCTTTTTTCAGTGCTGTTGTAACTTTGAACAGTCACTAAATAAAGTACCTGTAACTCTTGGTTCTTAAGAACATGGAAGGGATGAGATTGAATAGGTGATCTCATGCTATGCACACTAAAAACTTAAAATGCTGCCAGTAAATGACACCAGTACTGGATTACGGGAACTAAGAATCTAACTTGGTTGTTTTCCATGTTCCAGATGGAACTGAATATTTTTTTAAAAAGTTCCACATGGGCCACTGATTTAGGCCTGTTTTAATCAGAAGAAATAAGTATGTAGAAGAAGAAAAAGTCTTTGTGGGCTTATTTTAAAAATCCAGTAAAAAAAAATCCATGCCCAGATGAATGGAATCCAGCAATGTGCCCCAGTTATGAGATCTGAAGGGTTTTAATTTTTTTTTTAAATTTTTTTATTCATATTTATATGCTGCCCTTCTCCGGAGACTCAGGGTGGCTTACAATTTTTTGGAGCACAACCCAATGCGCTCAGCAATAGCCTTCATTCCATTGTATATGCCTGCTTATTACTAAGCGGCATTTTTACAAAGTCAGCTTATTGCCCCCAACAATCTTGGGTCCTCACTTTACCTACCCTGAGAGAATGGTAGGCTGAGTCAGCCTTGAGCCTGGTGGGATTCGAGCCTGCACTAATTGCAGGCAGCTGGAGCTAAGTGCTAGGCATTTAACAGCCTGCACCACCAAGGCTCTTATACAAGGAATATTATGCATACTTTCTCAAATTCTGCACTACCATCCCCTGAGACCTGTAGCTGTAATGGCACTTTCCAAGCTAGACAGAAAGAAACAAAAAGTAGAAAATCAGACTGTAACTGTATATTTTTACATTTATATTATTATATTTAATGATATATAAGAGGTGACTGTGAGAACAATCCAATGTCTTGCCCTGTATTAAAGTCAAAATAACTGGTCAGTGTGGGATAGTAGTTATAGTGGATAGTGGATATAGGCACCAGAATAGAAACCAGGAGACTGTGAATTCTAGTTCTGTCTTGGGTGCAAAACCAGCTTTGCTGGGTTGTTGTTTTTTCTTTTTTCTTTGCTGAACCTTGGACCAAACACTTTCTCTCAGCCCTAGGAAGCAGGCAATGGCAAACCTGGAAAACCTAGTTAAGAAAATGGCAGGGATTTTTGTCCAAACAGTCTCAGAAAATCAGGCATTATTGAACAGAAGCAAATAAAAAAAAATTAATAATAATAAATTCAGAATAATTAACAGTGGTATAAAATGGCCAGAAATAGTCTTCATTTTCCCTTACTGTGTCTACTTTGATACACTAGGAAATTTGGCTTAGAGAGAGCTACATCTCAAAAAGCACTGATGACCTAAGCTAGTGATTCAAGTTTGAAACTTCAGTTGGCTTCACACAACACACTAAGCCAAAAATGGGGTATGTTGACCTGCTGTGGTTTCCCAAAAAGTGATTGTTTCAGCATGTTGTGAGAACTTAACCAATATTGGATTAATCAGATTATTAGAGGATCCAATCTGGGTTGGTCACCAGGTTTAGTCTTCCAAGTTTTTGGACTGGTGCTGGAGCCCATCCTCAGGGAACTTCTCTCTAGCAGAGTATGTGCTTTGGTATTGAGGTATTTATATGGTGCCTGTTGTGTGTGGCTTTTTAGATGTTGATTGGAGTGTTGAGGGCTGGCTAGTAAGTCATTGGCTGTTGCTTCCTTGTGCTGCCAAGCCATCACCTTCTAATTTGATAAACTGGGGACAATCAGAAACTCCTGTTGACTGACAAGGGGCCTGTTTCCCAGGCTTCAATCACTTCCCTGGATGTTTTTGTGCCACCTCGTTCAACAATGTTTGTAGCTGCAATCAACCTCTTACTTACTAGCTCCAATCAACATCTAAAAAGCCACACACAGCAGGAGCGTCTTCTGCCGATATCAAATACCGATCGCCCTGTGCGAGCACACAGGCGGGGACTCCTCAGGGTGCCGCCCGCACGACAATGTCAGCTGGCGGTGCCCCGGGGAAGGACCTATTCTGTAGTGGCTCCCGCCTTATGGAATCAACTACCCATTGAGCTCCGGCTGGCCCCCGATCCCTCCTCTTTCCGGCACGATCTCAAAACCTGGTTGTTCTTACAGGCTGGGCTGGACTGACCTCCTGTGGGGGAGGGTGGGATTTTAATTGGGTTTTTACTGTTGGATTTGGCTTGTTAGGTTTAATTTTTTAAAAAAATTATTTATTCTATGTTTTTATCTGTGAGCCGCCCCGAGTCCTTTCGGAGAGTGGCGGCATACAAGTCAAATAAAATAAAATAAAATAAAATAAAATAAAATAAAATAAATAAATAAATAAATACCACACACAGACTAGCCCAAATCACACACTAGAGACAAGTTCCCTGAGGATGAGTTCCAGCACGAGACTGAAAGCTCAGAAGATTTGTTCTGGCTTCCACAACAGCACGAAGCCGACTCCTCGTCCCGATAAACCCCTTTTATTTAGTTTACAGTGAATTCCTCTCTAGCAAAGTCCCGGCCAACAGTCTTTCAAGATATTTCACAATTACAGACCTTTATCAGGCTTGGAGAGTTGCCAGGCTGATATCTTTCAGATGCCACACTGTAGCAGACAATACTTGGCAAGAATGCAGGAACAGATCTTCACCCAATGGACAATGAACTAATTGCCTCCTGCAAAACCCCACTCCCCTTTCGCTCCTCTTTTATTCTCTATGGGAGGGGCATTCACCGTCCACATGTGACTTTACTCCCAAGTCGACCCTTGTTCCTTAGCTGTTCCCTTCTTCTGTCAGCTCTGCGCATGAGCACAGAGGGAACAGGCTGCAGCTGTTCTTCTGCCTCACTGATGTCTGACTCTGAAGGCAGCTGATAACTGTCAGACAGCCCTGTCCCCATCTCTGCCTCAGACGCAGAGCACTTGTCAGAGCCTTCCCCAGACTCCAGGACTGGCCCATGTTCCTCCGCAACCTCGTTACTATCCGAATCTGCTGTCAGCTCTGCTGGCCACTGGCAGGCCACAACAAGATTAAACCTCTGGTGCCAGGGACTAATCTAAATTAGATCGTCCAACGTTGTCCTGGGATGCATATATTTGCCTTCATTTGTCAGATTATTCGACCCTGTGGTTTAGTGCACCCAACCACCCTATGCTGCTTATTTGCGTTTCCCATTTTTCTATTTTACAGAATTGTCAGCTCAGAAATACTTTATTAACAGGACAGACCTTATAGGCATTGTGTTTTTGTTACAAATACCTCTCATGACTTCATTGTCTAATCTCTATCCATTACAATCTTTTAGGGAAACAAATTGTGTAGTTTGTCTACATCTATTCCTCTTGGACACATTTCCTTGTTTTTGCCTTAAGTCTCTCAACTTTCGCTATCTTGGATATCCTACCTTCTTGCCTTCTAGGAAAAGAGGATGAAGAAGGAGAAGAATGTGGGAACCCAATCAACATCTTTGTCTCCAGTTCCTCCACTACTGACATATTATCATCTCTCTCTAATAGAATCGTATTTACTTTTTAGTTAAAAACTGTAGTGACAGATAATTTGGAGAATGCTATAGCCCATTGTTTCTCAACTTTGGCAACTTGAAGACATCTGGACTTCAACTGCAAGGAATTCCAAGAATTGATGCCCATCTTCAAGTTGCCAAAGTTGAGAAACAGTGGGCTAGCCCGTCCTTTGGATTGTTTATGGTTGTCCTTTTCTAAACTAAAATATTTCTAAAATGTAGTCTTTCCAATTCTAAAATAGGTTTCTTTGAAAGCTTTAAATGGTGTTTTGGGCCAAAAAGCAACTCAGAAAATAGCTCAACATATAGATAATATGCAGTACGTGACCTAGTAGGTGACTTGGTTTGCTTTTGAACTGAATCTTATTCTGTGCTACATTGCATCATGGCTCTGCATATTTTATCAGATTTTAAGGCTGGTATTTGCCAATCTTTCACTGGGGTTATATTTTTCTCTTCTCATCTCTCCTGCTGTGCCACGTCTTTAATATTAGTAATCTTGATGGTAATTTCTATATGACACCTACTTTTTGTACAGTGCTGTCTGATTTTAAACATGTTACTATGAAATTAATACTATTATCAATGTCATTGTGCTTCCCCCCCCCCTTTTTTTTCTCTCTCTTCAGCAGGCCCTTGCTGAGGCTTAGAATAGAAGCATTTATCTCAATTTGACCTGCTAGATAGCTTTTGGGTTACTGATGTCACACAATTCAATTACAAGATGGATGGAGATGAGCCAGGAAGAAGGCACAGTGGTGCTAAGTGATTAGGTATGCTGTGTGTGTGTGGGTGTGTGACCAGACCTCCAAAAACATTTTCTCCCAAGTGTTTGAGAGAGAAAAGGCAGCCTATGGAAAATTGGACTCTCTCTCAATTTCCAGATAATAGTCCATCACTTTCCCAGGTATCCTTCTGCTTTCCCCAAAATAAATTTAGCCTTCAACAATCCCTAAGTTGCTCACCCCTGATATCATTGCAGTGATACAGGTTGGTCCTTGGCAGTGAAAATCATCTACTTGCCATGTCTTTGCAGTACCTGGACACTTGCACAGCATCTCTGCTTTCCAATGGAATCCTTTCCCCTCCAGGGTAGAATGAAGAAAACCAAAAGGAGATACTTGTTCCACTGAAAGGTGACAATCCTTAGGAGTTCTTCCATCCAGTCTACCTTTCCAAGATCCTCCACCCACTTTTCTATGAGAGCTGGAAAACCTTTTTTGGAAGCTGCACATAGAACAAGTCAGGGGACGGCCACAGAATACAATGGCTGACTTATTGTTGTGAGCTAACAGTGTGTGCGGCAGCAGCCAAAAAAGCCAATGCAATCCTAAATTCCATTAACAGAGGAATACAATCAAGATCAAGTGAGGTACTAATACCATTTTATATAGTCTTAGTAAGACCACACCTAGAGTACTTCATCCAATTTTGGTCACCACACTATAAAAAAGATGTTGAGACTCTAGAAAAATTGCAGAGAAGAACAACCAGGATGATTAGGGGCCTGGAGACTAAGGCATATGAAGAACAGTTACAGGAACTGGGCATGGCTAGTCTAGTGAAGAGAAGGACCAAGGGAAACATGATAGCAGTCTTCCAATATTTGAGGGGCTGCCACAGATAGGAAGGGATCAAGCTGTTTTCTAAAGCACCTGTAGGCTGGACAAGGAATAATGGATGGAAACTGAACAAGGAGAGATTCAGCCTAGAAATAAGGAGGAATTTTCTGACAGTGAGAACAATCAACCAATGGAACAGCTTGCCTTTGGAAGTTGTAGGAGCTTCATCACTGGAGACTTTCAAGAAGAGACTGGACTGCCATCTGTCAAAAATGGTGTAAGGTCTGCTTAGATGGGGGGTTGGACTAGATGGCCTACAAGGTCCCATTCAACTTTGTTAATCTGTATCTCTTTCTGTGACTGAATAACACCTCAAAGCGGTCAAAGATATGTTCTTTCTTATTTACTTTTCCTATTCCAAAGGGCTTAAGTTATGCAAGGGTATACTAAGGAAAATTTCTTGATGATAGAAGCAGTTTGGGAATTTAGCCAGAGGAAGCAACATCTGAATATTTTCAAACAGAGGCCAAAGAGGCTGAATGTTTTAGCATTGAGCTTCTCAGATGGAACAGGAAGGTGATTTGCAGAGCTACAGCAACAACAGACTATCCATGCAGGTGGGTGTCAAAATCAGCAAGATATGTACATTGCATTGCAACCAAAACCCTTCCCCTTTTTATATGTGTGCGCACACTTACGTTTTGACTCTCTGTGGACACCCTAGCAACATGCATCCAGAGCTCTTGGATTTGCTAGAACCCCAAGAAGCATTTATCCTGGGTCAACGTGCTGAAATCTTGCCAAAACTTCCGGTTCACATAGTTGTCCTGAAATCGCCAGATTTTAACAAATATGTGAATGATCTTTCAAGATTTTTGGGCAAGAGCCTGGGGCCACTTAGGTTTACACATAAAATGATCCACTAGTGCTGTGACCTGGAAAACGTTCCCAATTTCTGATCTGTAAGCATTCTCCAACTCAGTAGCTCTATGTTTCTTTGAAAGTATAATGCTTTTCCTTGACCCTCAGGATTTTCATTGCTGATCCTTAGATTCTCACTTGCAATCCATCCTTATCTCTTAGACGAATGTTATGTGCTCAGCAAAATCTGATAGCAGCTAGCAACAGATGCTAGAAGAGCAAGTGACAGTTCCTTTAGAGCTGTATGAAGGATGGCTTAATGATAGTCCATGAATGGTCAGATCGCTTGTCAAAGGAACAATACAGATATACTTTGTCAAATAAAGGAATGAGTAAAGTCTGAGGAAGTTCAAGATTTTCTTTGTCTCCTTTGCCACTTGTTCAGTCTTTGCTTTTACCTTGGAATCATTTGTGTGAATGTTAAACAGGCCACATAAAATTTTGTGAGGCTATGTTAAATTGTTTACAATATATCATAGAGAAAATAGGCTGACGAGAGAAAAGCAATAAGGAATTATGAAGGTGAGTGAAACAGCCACCTTAAGAGAAGCTGGTAGAACGGTCCTAAATTTCTTTTGTTATGCTGCATTGTTCTTAAACCAAGATGAATCATTTCCATTTTGTTCTTCTTGTTGTATTATACTGCATTGTGGGGTTTCACAATTTTAGAAAGATATGTTACAAAACACTGGGTTTACCAAGAAGAGATCCTTTGTGCTTGCTTTGAAATTCTTGATTACCAGATTTATGCTACTTGAAAAGCTCTCTTTGATATCATACCATGGGGAGATGGCATGGCTCAGAGGATGGAACATAAGCATTTCATATCAAAGTAAAATAAAAGTCCCAAATTTAGTCACTAGGGAATGAAACCGAGAAATAGCCCTTTTTATTTAAGCAGGATTACCAGATTTAGCTTGCAAAAAATTCGGATGATTACTAGAGGGTCATAAAAAGAGTTTGGGCTATTAGTTTGCTGTCATCTAAGGGTCATCCAGGATTTTGCAATGCAGGTATGATAATCCTGGCTCAAGATCTTGGACAGCTGACAGCAGAAAATATTTGTAGCTGGGGGTTGAATTGTTGGAGAGCTCCTACCAACTGAATAATTAAAGTCAATTCTATTCAACAGCCTTCTCAACCTGATGTCCTCTGTACAAGGTCTATGCAGAGATCTGAATTCAAATGTTGATTTTGTGGGTGAATGAGCACGTGAAGCTCTTCTCAAGAACATCACAAAGCTACAGCACCTTGACCTGGCCTTGTGTGGCAATTGCACCGTTCCACAAAAAATGTGTTTGATTTAAGGTATTTCTGGGAATGCCATCTGTGTAATATTAGGTTTAATAATCATATGTTCATACATTCCTCAATCACTTAGAAGTTCCACATATAAGTTTTCATCTTATTTGCACCAAAACCTCAACCAATTTGCTTGCCCTTGTTGGCATCTTCTCCAGTTCTCCAACTGCATGTGAAAGCACAGAAAGAGGACACAAGGTTCTGTGTAGTCACACCAAAGATTTGTCTAAGGCACTTTTAAATTCTACCAATAGGTTTAGAATTAAAAAAACAAAAAGAAAAGAAAAATATTTTTGATAAGCTACCTTTCATTTTACAGGTAGATGTTAGCTCCCTTGAGGGCTGCCTGTGAATAACTAAAAACATTGCAAACATAAATAAATGTGAACATGAATGCTACGTTTTCAACATGCCCATGCTCAGTCTATGCCCTCCATGTTCTCCCCCTTTATTTTATTCTGAATTTCTAGCCAGCTCCTTTTGAACTGGATCAGAATTGGAGCTTTCTGGTCTGCAGGTATTTTTTGAACACATGTGAATTTGCAGCTGATGTGTGAATCTGCCAAAGAATGCACTCAGCAGCCCTTCTCCATTTTATTGTTGACTCTGTTCCCCATTTGTTCCTAACAAGCAAACATTAAGATTAAAAATCTCGTTGGAGGATAATAATGAAAAACAGTGGCTAGTAAGATGTTCTCGGGGATGATGAAAGCATAAGAAAGCAGCAGGGAAGAAGGATGGCTAGGATTGAGGAAATGTCTATTCTTTAAATTTTTGCTGCCAATTTTTCATTCTTTTCAATCTTTTCAGTCACTTAGTCCATTTGATCCTACAGTGGATGTCAATACTTTCTTGACTTGATTGATCATAAAAAGCTAATTAGGTTCAGAGTCAACCAAGAAGTAAAAAGAACTTCAGGGGAGAAGGCAGTTTGTATCAATATCAGCCAGAGATGTCTGGGGAGCCACAAAAAAAAAGGGGGTTGAGACTCACACATGACATTTTGGGTTCAATCAGTCCTTAGGTTGCTCATCCGTACTTTGGAGTGATGTTTCTCAACCTGGAATCACCCTTATATCTTGGACTACAGAGCTCATCATTCCAGGGCTGTTGTGGCTGTTCCAGGGCTGTTGTGTAGCTGCCTGCCTACCTGCCTGCCTGCCTGCCTGCCTGCCTGCCGGTCTGTCTGTCTGTCTGTCTGTCTGTCTGTTGTTTCTGTTCTGAAGGAGAAAACTAAGAATTTGCTTGTCCTAACAACATGCCATCAGCTGGCACAGAAAGCAGTGACCTGATATCCCAAGGGCCTCCTTGGGGTGCCGTCAGTCAGACATTGTAGGCTGGCGGTCCCCAGGGCTAGGGCCTTCTCTGTGGGAGCACCTGCCCTTTGGAATCAGCTCCCTGTGGATCTCCGTTTGGCCCCTGACCTCCGCTCCTTCCGCCGGGACCTGAAGACTTGGTTGTTTCAACGGGCCAGCCTGGAATGACCCGGGGGGGAGTGTTGGGTTTTATTTTACTTTATTTGGCTTGTTTAGTTGTTTAATTCTGTTTTATTGTAAATTTTTCTCTGTTTTAATGTTCGCCGCCCTGAGTCCTTAGGGAATAGGGCGGCATACAAGTCGAATAAATAAATAAATAAATAAATAAATAAATAAATAAATAAATAAATAAATAAAAGCACAAAGGTTAAGAACTGCTTGTAATATATAGAAGTGAAACCTCAAGGAACATTGGAACAGGGAAATATGTCCCTTGGAAACTACCAAATCCTTGCTCAATAAACAGAATTAATGCTAATAATAAAAAGGGGAATTCAGGTTACTAGGGAGAGGGATTTAGTTGCTAAGAGGTGTTGATTGCTATATTAACTTTTGTCTTGCTCCCTTGTATTCTCCCCTTGCTTGTTTGATTATAGGTCCTCAAGTCATCTAGTGACCATATGGGTAGATTTTCTCCATAAAGATGACAATTTATCCTTAACCTGTTCTTTTGGGTCTCCCAATGGTGCGGTCATCCCCACTGTAACTGAGTTCATTCACCTTCTCAGATTGTCCTCTTCTTCTATCCCCTTCCACCTCTCCCAGCATCAGAGCCAGAGGTGGTATTCATCAGGTTCTCATCAGTTCTGGAGAACTGGTAGCTGATATTTTGAGTAGTTCAGAGAACTGGCAAATCCCACCTCTGACTGGCTCCCACATCCATCTAGTCTCTGTCTTCCGAGTTCCAGCTGATCGGCTGGGTCTTCTTTTGTTGCCCTGCACAGGAGAACAGAGCTGGAAACAGGTTAGTGGGGTGGGGAGGGAATGGGGATTTTGCAGTCTCCTTCCCCTGCCATGCCCACCAAGCCATGCCCACAGAACTGGTAGTAAAAAAAATAGAATCCCACCACTGATCAGAGCCTTTTCCACAGTGCTGGGTCTTCACATAATATGTCCAAAGTAGGATCATTTGAGCTTGGAAGGAGTTTGCCTCCTGAAACAGATAATCGGAAGGGAACTTGGAGGTCATCTAGTCCAACCCCTGCCTAAGCAGGAGACCCTACACCATTTCTGACAGATGGGAGTCCAATCTCTTCTTGAAAGTCTCAAGTGATGATGCTCCCGCAACTTCTGAGGGCAAGCTGTTCCATTGGTTGAGTGTTCTCACTGTCAGAAAGTTTCTCCTTATTTCCAGGTTAAATCTCTCCTTGTTCAGTTTCCATCCATTATTCCTTGTCTGGCCTACAGGTGCTTTAGAAAATAGCTTGACCCCCTTCCTCTCTGTGGCAGCCCCTCAAATATTGGAAGACTGCTTTCAAGTCTCCCCTGGTCCTTCTCTTCACCAGACTAGCCAAGCCCAGTTCCTGCAACCGTTCTTCGTATGTTTTAGTCTCCAGTCTCCTAATCATCCTGGTTGCTCTTCTCTGTACTTTTTCTATAGTCTCAACATCTTTTTTATAATGTGGTGACCAAAACCGGATGCAGTCCTTGAGTTATTTGTAAAAAATAATAAAAGCGGGATAAAGTAAAATAAAAAAACATCAGGTGAGCATCTTCACATTTAGAAAGACTGTCCTTGCTTCTTGAATCCAGGGGATACAATAACATATAAATTGAGTAAACGAAGGAATGAATAAATGCTGTCACGTCTCCCTGGGCACCTTGTTGATCTGAACGAGTTTTGCAGGTTGCTCCAGAACAATTAAGGCTGGAGATGGTTACTCTGAAGAAAGCTCCACATTTATTTATTTTATTTTTATTTTATTTGACTTGTATGCCGCCCCTCTCCGAAAGGACTCGGGGCGGCTCACAGATAAAACATAGAACAATAAATAATTTAAAAAGAGATTAAACCTAAACAAAACAAACCAAATAGTTAAAACCCAATTAAAAATCCTCCCCCCAGGAGGTCAGTCCAGCCCGGCCTGTAGAAACAACCAGGTTTTTAGATCGCACTGGAAAGAGGAGAAATCGGGAGCCAGCCGGAGCTCAACGGGTAGTTGATTCCATAAGGCGGGAGCCACTACAGAATAGGCCCTTCCTGGGGGCACCTCCAGCCAACATTGTCGTGTGGACGGCACCCCGAGGAGTCCCCGCCTGTGTGCTCGCACAGGGTGATTGGTATTTGATGTCGGCAGGAGGTGCTCCCACAAGTACCCCAGACCCGTGCCAAGAAGGACTTGGTATATTAATACCAAGACCTTGAATCGCACCCGGAGGGCAACTGGCAACCAATGCAGTTTGCGCAGGAGGGGCGTAACATGTGAGTATCGGGAAACTCCCATCACAACCCACGCGGCTGCATTCTGCACCAGTTGGAGCCCCCAGATGGTATGCAAGGGCAGTCCTAAATAGAGAGCGTTACAGTAATCGAGTCGGGACGTGACAAGTGCATGAGTGACCGTGCGAAGGGCATCTCAATCCAGGTACAGGTGTAACTGGTGAACCAGTCGAACCTGGGCAAAGGCCCCCTTGGCCACGGCTCCCACCTGCTCCTCCAAACTGAGCCGTGAATTAAAGATGTCTCATCTCTCTCCCTTGTCTTTCAGTTTCCTCCATGCTGATCATCTCTCCACAACATGCTTCTCAGGGGAACAGCCCTTGGAGGAAGCAGGAATCCGTGTCAGAGTGAACTAGGTAATGAAAGCCTGCCATAATAATGTAATACTAGAGCAAGTTGTGGAAGCACAATTAGAGCTATAACTCACTGACTAAACTAATTCGCTGCCAGTGAAGAACTTCCTTTATTTGTTGGGAGAGGGATGGCAGAAGAGAGATGGCAAGGAAGCATAAACGGGAAGGATGCACTGTTTATTTTGGTTTTACAGGTCACCCTTGATTTATGGCCACATTTGAGACTCAAAACTTTGGTTTAGGTTAAGGTGAAGGTTTTCCCCTGTCCAGTTGTTTCCAACTCTAGGGAATGGTGCTCATCTTGGTTCCTTAGCTGAGGGAGCCAGCGTTGTCTGAAGATATTTCTGTGGTCATGTGGCCAAGGCATGTGGTACCTATTCATGTACTCGCATTTGCATGTTTTCGAACTGCTAGGTGGGCAGGATCTGGGGCAAGTAACAGGAGCTCACCCCATTGTGTGGCACTCGGATCTCAAACCCAGGCTGTCAGCTTTCCAGCTGACAAGCTCGGTGTCTTTAACCACTAAGCCACCATGGCCCCCCTCCTTTTGTTTGGTTTGTTTGTTTGTTTGTTTGTTTGTTTACATATCACATTTAAAAATTGTTCATCTCCCTCATGGAGTGACTTTAGGTTGTTGTTGAGTGAAGTGGTCATTAAGCGAGACATCATGTGATAGCTTAACTCAATGACTATAACCCCGGAACTCTGTCATGACTCACCTTCTGGACATGAGAAGGAGGAGGAGCTGAATCCTGGCACTTCTGGGGAAGAGAGTACGGGGGCGCATGGAGACCTGGACCAGGGAGCGGAGGGCTTCAGCTCGACCGATCAGCCACAGCTGGCACTTCTGGACAGGTGGCAGGCTGAGCCCAGGCTGAGGGAGCTGTAGCTTGTTAGCCTGGAGGCTTCAGACGAAGACTGAGATCAGCTGCTGGCAGTCAGCAAAGATGAGGAGGTGGAGTCCAAGGACACGCAGGGTGGAGAGGAGACAAGTGCAATGCTGGTCAGCCAGGCTACTCATGAGAAAGCAGCCTCGCTCACTGTGAAGGGTCATATCGGCATTGCCTGTTTAATCCAGCCCAAAGAGATGGGAATTGCTGGAACAATGCGTCCAGCTCCTTACTTCATGTTCTTGTTCCTTGCTGTTAAGTTTGCATAGAGAGGCAGACACGGAGTGCTTCATCTCTTAAGTTTTATTGTGACTTCAGCTCAGAACGGACCCGATTTGGCTTAGCCGAGGCAGCTTTATATAACCGGCTGCCTCGGCTGACAGCCAATCAGAGTGCAGGGTTTTCCCGTACTTTTTAACCAATGATTTCAAACACTTTACAAGAACAACCAATCAATTCAAACTCTGAATACATAACACCCCTCCCCGCTAGGTTCAGTCCATACTCAAACCCCATCTATCTAATGTACTCTTTTAAATAGGTGGGGCTCTTACGTAATGCGTTGAGACCTACGTGGTTCAGGTGTTTTAGGGTTCTCACATTGTTAGGGAGGAAATGTGTCTGTTAACATCTCCTTACTTGGACTTCTAGTAATGGTAGAACCTGTTTGGTTACTACAACCTGGTCTCTCCTCCCAATCCATCTCCAACCCAATGTCAGCACCTAAGTCTGGTAGTGATGTGCAATCTTCCATTTGTAAAAATGGTTGTTGGCACTGTGACAGGTTTTGGGATGTTTCCTGTCGTGTTAGCTCATTACACATGGGGTTGATTCTTGCTTGCTGATTACCCTCATAATCCTCCCCTTCTCCCCTAGAAGAGGCAGTAGGTATGGGAACCAGAGAGGAGCAATGGTGATGCTCCTGAGGTAGTCTGGATCTTAACTGATCAATGTGCCTGCTCCAGAGGATACCATCCTCTGTTTGAACCCTGTAAGACCTGGGGCCTGTAATTTGGGTTATCGCTGCAGGTATCCATAATGGTTCATCCATAAGGTTTTTGGCATAAACAGAATCACCCACAGTGAACATGCGAATTTTGCTAGTGGAATCTAGTGGAGCGTTGGGTGCGTAAGTGGGATGAAGGCGGTCAAGGGGAGACCTGAGTTTCCTACCCATCAACAATTCGGCTGGGGTTAAGTTAGTTGAGGGGTTGGGAGTGATATGCTGGACACTGAGTAGTTTTTCAACTTTCTCAGTGTTGTTCCCTGGACTCAATTGCTGGAGTTTCTCCTTGGTAAAACGTGCCATGCGTTCAGCCCGGCTGTTAGCCGAAGGGTGCCCAGGGGCAGTCAGGGCATGTCTGATACCCTGTTGTGCTAGATAGGATTCAAAAAGGTTGGATGTGAATTGAGGGCCATTGTCAGAAACAAGAACATCAGGTAACCCATGAGTCAAATTTCTTATTCGATTTTTAAATGGGTTAGGGAGGGGAGGGTTTTATAGGTGTCCACTGTAGCCCCAGTCAGGATCGTGGTCGGGGTGTGGGAGGGGGTGGCGGGGCTCCAGGCGGAATAGTGGGGGCTTTGATCCCTAGGGTGGTTGGAATGGGAAGGAGTCGACGAGGAAAGGGGCCGATCATGTTAGGGGAGCGCCCCGCTGTATTCAAGCCGTGATGCCTGACCCCTTGGCCTCTTCTCAATCTCTGGGGTGTTGGGATCCAGGGCCCCTGGGCTCCGGCTGGTGTATTTTAATGCCAGGTCCATGGGGAATAAGGCACCTCTCCCGGGAGGTTATTGAGGAGGAGGCCACGGACCTGGCTTGTATCACCGAGACCTGGTTGGGGCCAGAGGGCGGAGTCCCTCTGGTTGATATCTGCCCCCAGGTTTTGGGTTATGCACTGTCTCGACCCCAGGGAAGGGGTGGAGGGGTGGCTGTGGTTATTCGGGAGACCTTATTTCCAAGGGAGGTCCCTGCCCGAGATAGACGGTGTGAGTCCCTCCTCGTGAGGTTTGGGCCAATTGGTCGGATGGGCGTGCTGCTTACATACCTGTCCCCAGCTGTGTATCAGCCGCCCTGCCTGGGCTGCTCGATGCCGCCTCGGGTGGCGGTGGAGTTCCCTGAGCTTATGGTTCTGGGGACTTCAATCTGCCCTCCCTGGGTGCGGGTCGGGCTGGCCCGGAATTCATGGCTTCCATGGAGTCCATGGGTCTGACCCAGTTAATAGAAGGCCCGACTCACGGGGGGCAATATGCTCGACCTAGTTTTTGTCTCGGAGCAGTGGCGTAGTGGTCCGGGGATGGTGTTATTGCAACCCACCCTGTTCCATGGTCAGACCACTATCTCCTAAGGTTGGTCTTCCATCAAGCCACCCCACACCGCTGGGATGAGGAGCCACTGAGATGGTTCCGCCCAGGCCTGATGGACCCTGAGAGGTTCCAGACAGAACTGGGGTTTTTCCTGCATCCTCACCCACAGCCCTGCCGAGGTCCTTGCGGCCGCCTGGCAACAGTCGGCTCGGGGGCTCTTGACAGGGTTGTCCCCATCGCCCCTCACGGCGAGATCCCGACCGGCTCCCTGGTATACCGGGAGCTCCGGAGATGAAGCGTCAGAAGGGGACTAGAGAGTAGGTGGAGGCGACCCGCCCGGATCCGACCGAGCCCAGTTGAGAGCTCATATTAGGACTTACCTGGTAGCTGTGGGGCGGCGAGGAAATCTTACTTCTCGCCCTCATAGCATCTGCAGATAACCGCCCAGCCGCCCTGTTTGGGGTTGCCCGCTCCCTCTTACAACTGGGGAGGGGCGGACCCTCTGCGGGTAGAGCTGAGGAATTTGGTCTTTATCTGCAGGACAAAATCGCCGGATCCGGGAAGGGCTGCACTCGGACTTGCAGTGGTCTGATGAGAGGGAGGCGAGTGGTCTGGCTAATGTTATCTGGACTGAGTTTGATCCTGTTTCTGAGGATGAAGTGGACAGGATCATGCGGCGGCTGAGTTCCACCACATGTTTATTGGACCCGTGCCCTTCCTGGTTGGTTTATGCTTCCAGGGAGGTCACGCGGCTGGCTCCGGGCAGTTATCAACGCTTCGTTAAGGGAGGGGCTGTTCCCTGCCGCCTTGAAAGAGGCGGTGGTGAGGCCCCTCCTGAAGAGGCCTGCCCTTGACCCAGCCGAGTTGAACAACTTTCGTCCGGTCTCCAACCTTCGTTTTTAGCGAAGGTTGTTGAGAGTGTGGTGGCCCAGCAATTGCCACTTTTCCTGGATGAAGCGGACTACCTGGATCCGTACCAATCGGGCTTCCGACCGGGTACAGCACGGAGACAGCATTGGTCGCGCTGATGGATGATCTCTCTAGGGCTCGGACAGGGTTTTTCCTCTGTCCTGGTCCTGTTAGATCTCTCAGCGGCTTTTGATACCATCGACCATGGTATCCTGTTGCGGCGTCTCGGGGCTGGGAGTGGGAGGCACTGTTTTACGGTGGTTCTCCTCCTACCTCTCGGGACGTTCAAACAGTGTTGGCAGGGGACGGAGGTCGACCCCAGGTCTCTCACTTGTGGGGTACCTCAGGGGTCGGTCCTCTCGCCTCTCCTGTTCAACATTTATATGAAGCCGCTGGGTGAGATCATCCGTGGCTTGGGTGAGTTATCATCAGTACGCTGATGATACGCAGTTATACATCTCCACCCGGGCCACATCAGTGATGCTCTCTCCGTGATGTCCCGTTGTTTGGAAGCGGTGCGAATCTGGATGGACAGGAACATGCTTCGTCTCAATCCAGCCAAGACAGAGTGGCTGTGCATACTGACATCCCGGTCCAGTTTGGAGATTCCATCTTTGGTCATGGGGAGGAGGTGTTACCCCTGTGGACAGGGCACGGAACCTGGGGGTTCTCCTGGATTCACGGCTCAAGTTGGAGGAGCAGGTGGGAGCCGTGGCCAGGGGGCCTTTGCCCAGGTCCGGCTGGTTCGCCAGTTGCGCCCATACCTGGACCGGGATGCCCTGCGACGATCACTCAGGCTCGTTGTCTCCCGGTTGGACTACTGTAACGCTCTCTATCTAGGACTGCCCTTGTGCACCACTCGGAGGCTTCAGCTGGTGCAGAATGTGGCTGCGGGTTGTGATGGGAGCCTCCCGATACTCCCATGTTACACCCCTCCTGCGTGGCTTGCATTGGCTTCCGGTTGCCCTCCGGGTGAGGTTCAAGGTTTTGGTTTTAACATTCAAAGTCCTACATGGCATGGGTCCAGGATATTTACGAGAACGACTTCTCCCAGCCTCAAATACCAGCCCTGCACGGTCGACAGGCGGGTCTCCTCGGGCTGCCCTCCGCGACTCAATGTCGTTTGGCGGGGACCGGGAGGGCCTATTCTGTGGCAGCCCCACTCTATGGAATCTTCTTCGCTGGAGCTCCGGCTGGCTCGATCTCCGCACCTTCCGCCGTGAGCTAAAAACCTGGCTGTTTTTACAATCTGGGCAGTGTTGACCCTTGGGGTTGTTTACGTAATTTTGGGGTTTTAATAATAATACTAATATTAATTCGGCTTTAATTTAATATATTTTTTAAGTAACTTATTGTTGTATTCTATTTTAGTTGTGAGCCGCCCCGAGTCCCTCGGGAGAGGGGGCGGCATATAAGTCGAATTAATAAATAAATAAATAAATGAGTTACAAAAAGTTTTTTAAGCTGTTTGATGACAGCTTCAGCTGTTGTGGATGCCATAGGGATAACCTCTAACCATTTGGAGTATGCATCCACTATAATAAGGAAGGTGTGCCCTTTAGTAGGGCCAGTGAAATCAATGTGAATCCTGGACCATGGGCCCCTAGGACATTCCCATTCCTGTTTGGGGGTGAGAGGTGGGGTAGGCCTGAGTTCCTGACAGTTGGGACAGGATGCAACCCAGTGTTCAACCATTTTGTCAATACCTGGCCACCATACATAACTCCTGGCCAATCCCTTCATTCTGACAATTCCTGGATGACCCTCATGTAACATTTCCAAAACCTCTTCGTGTAGTTTTGCAGGAATAACCACCCTGTTACCCCACAAAATACATCCTCTGAATACAGATAATTCAGTTTGCCTGGATTTAAAAGGTTGGGCAAGGTGAAGTAGATCTTGAAAAGGCCAACCTTTCTTAATCCAGCCTATAACAGGAGCCAATAAAGTGTCTTTGGCAGTCTCTCTGGCAATTTCAGCAGCGTGTACTGGAAGCTTGGCAACAGTTTCTAGGAAAAAGGTGTGCGCCTCAGGTTCACAGTCCTCAGGGTGAAACGGAAGTGGGCAGCGACTCAAAGCATCTGCGTGCCCAATGTCTTTTCCAGGTCTGTGGATGAGTTTGTATGAATAAGCAGCAAGAAATTCAGTCCATCTCAGCATTCTTGGTGACAGGATCGTGGGCGTTGGTTTGTCCCCTGCCACAATGCCTAAAAGAGGTTTGTGATCTGTGACAATGGTAAATGTTCTCCCATATACGTATTCATGGGATTTCTTGACAGCTGCCCCAATTGCCAAAGCTTCCTTGTCCAGTTGGCTGTAGTTTCTCTCTGCTTTAGTCAAAGTGCGAGAGTAAAATGCAATAGGGGCTTCCCTTCCACTGGGAAGCATGTGGCTCAAAACCCCCCCACACTCCAAAAGGGGATGCATCACAAGTCAGTACAACAGGCAAATTCTCAGAGAACTATATCAATACACACTCAGAAGTGATTTGTCTCTTAATGTTGTTAAATGCAGTTTGTTCTTTTCTGCCCCAGACCCATGCAGATTTTTTGTCCAGTAATCTATGTAGAGGTTCTGCAGTGATTGCTTTCTGAGGTAGAAACATATGATAGAAGTTAATGAGTCCCAGGAATGCTTGCAAGTCTGTTTTGCATTTTGGCCTGGGGGCTTCTTTGATTGCCTGAACTTTGGCTTCTATGGGGTGGATGCCATGTTTATCAATCATGTACCCAATAATTCTACTTTGTCAGTTCTGAGTGTGCATTTCTCTTCTTTGACTTTTAACCCCGCTTTTTTGAATCCCGTTAAGACTTCTCTGAGTTTCTCGTGTAACTGAGTGTCATTTTCAGCAGAGATTAAAATGTCATCAAAATAAGGCACCACCCCTGGCAATCCTTATAGCATCCTTTCCATAAGGCTTTGGAAAATGCCTGGTGACACACTTAGTCCAAATTGCAACCTTTTGCATTTGAAAGCACCTCCATGGGTTACAATGGTTTGGGCTTCTGCAGTTGCATCATCAACTGTTAACTGTTGATATGCCTGGGCCAGGTCCAATTTGGCGAAGACTGAGCCCCCGCCAAGAGAATGTAATAAATGATGCACTACTGGAACTGGATATGCGCTCTGTTGTAGAGCATGGTTCAATGTCCCCTTGTAATCTCCGCAGATTCTTACTGACCCATCAGCCTTGACTGGTGTGACTATGGGTGTCTCCCACCTGGAGTGGTCAGTGGGCTCTAAAACCCCTTGAGCTATTAGTTTATCTAATTGTGCATCAATTTTTTCCTTTAAGGCAAATGGAACCCTTCTGGGTTTTAAACGGATTGGTTGCACCTTGGGATCTAGATTGAAAGTGATAGGGGTCCCCAAATACTTGCCTAATCCGTTGCTGAAGACCTCTGGAAACTCAGACTTCAAGGCCTCTTCCCACTCAGTGTTCCTCACGTGATTGATGCCAGTCACCTCGATGCCCAGCGGGTTGAACCACTCAAGTCCCAGCATACTTGGGCGATCCTTGTCCATGATGGTCAGGGGTAGGCGTTTGGTGTGGCCTTTGAACTTTACGTTGAATTCTCTTGTTCCAACTACTGGAATCTTGTTCCCTTAGTAGTCTTTAAGAGTCAATGCCTGCTTCTTGAAGTGAGTCTTCTGAATATCTGGTAACAGTCTTTGAATAGTGTCCCATGACACCATAGATAGATATGAGCCTGAGTCCACTTCCATTTGGCAAGGCCTTCCTTCAATGAGTACCTTGACATGCACTTTTCTGTTATTTATGGAAGATGAATGACCAATAGTTACTGTCTGATGAGTTTCATTCTTCCCCTTTGCTTCTGTGCTGCACCCCATTTTCTCACTGAGGTTGTTTGGCTTGAATTCTTTGTCTTTGTTTGCAGCAAACTTCCTTCTGTTTGGTGGAGTTCTGGATGATTTGCAGACTCTTGCTAGGTGCCCTCTTTTTTCACAATGGAGGCAAATGGTGTCTAGAAACTTGCATTCAGTGTGGGGGTGGCTCCCCCCACAACCTCTGCAATAGAATTGTTGCCTCTTTCTTCCCAGGTCTTTCTTTTTCCACTCCATTCTGAGTCTGTAAATTCCTTCCTCCACCTCACTGTAATCTGACTCAGAATCTTGTTCCTCACAATGATTTGTGGTGGACTTTTCCCCATCAGAATGGCTTGTGGCCCTGTTCATCTTCCTCATGGCTGCTGCTGAGGACTTGGTAGCTTCTGCTGAAGATGTTTCTTCTATGGCTTCTTTCAGCGTGATTTTAGGTTTCATTAATAACTTGCTCTGTAAAACCTTGTCTTTAAGGCCCAACACAAAACGGTCACGCATGGCCTCCTCTAGACTGTTGAATTCGCATGCACCCCCAATGTCTCTTAAACTTGCCATGAAATCATTTACGCTTTCATTTTCCCCTTGATCACAACGATAAAACTCGTGTCTCTTAATGAGGCACGATACTTGTGGCGCGTAATGGGCTCTTAACAGTCTTTCCAGATTAGGCCAAGCCATTACCTTCACGTCTGCTGCTCCTGCGAGTGCCTTCGCCATCTTGAAAACTGCCGGACCACAGTACATAAGAAAGACCGACCTCTTCCGCTGCTCAGAAATGGCGGCCAGATCACTTCCTTCCAGGAACATCTGAAAGCGATCTGCATACGACTCCCAGTCTTCTGCCGTCGGATCGAATGGGGCTGGGGGGGTGTTCAGCGCAGCCATCTTGCTCTTCTTCTGTTCCATGTTGCCTTCTCTTCAGGGGAATCCCACCCTCATCGCCAGTGTTAAGTTTGCATAGAGAGGCAGACACGGAGTGCTTCAGCTCTTAAGTTTTATTGTGACTTCAGCTCAGAACGGACCCGATTTGGCTTAGCCGAGGCAGCTTTATATAGCCGGCTGCCTCGGCTGACAGCCAATCAGAGTGCAGGGTTTTCCCGCACTTTTTAACCAATGATTTCAAACACTTTACAAGAACAACCAATCAATTCAAACTCTGCATACATAACACTTGCATCTTGCTTCTTGCTTCTTGAACTCGTGTTTGGACTGGCTTTGGACTCTGTATTGCATTTTCATGGACTGAATCTCATCAAAAACATCTCTGTCACTCCAGTCTTGCCGAGTATGGCAACTGGACCTGCTCATTGTACCTTGGAATTGCTGGGGGTTTGAATAAAAACTGTTAAACTCACTGCAGTGTGTGTGTGTGTGTGTGTGTGTGTGTGTGTGTGTGAGAGAGAGAGAGAGAGAGAGAGAGAGAGAGAGAGAGAGCCAGCAGCACACTCCCAGTTGCAGTGATTAAGAGATCTCCTGGGTTATTAAGCGGATGAAGCAAAAAAGCTGGCTGCTGTAGGGAGGCTTTGAATCTCTCTGACAAGCAGTTCTTTCACCCTCAAA
Organism: Naja naja; assembly: GCA_009733165.1. NCBI lineage: Eukaryota > Metazoa > Chordata > Lepidosauria > Squamata > Elapidae > Naja > Naja naja. The sequence goes on along the minus strand of CM019148.1, from coordinate 21,787,451 downwards.
GAGGCTGGCTGAAAATGGTCCACCCCAAAATCCAGACAGGATTTTAGCACGACTGTTTGCAGCACAGAGTATTTGCAGCCATCCTCCAGAATCAAGAGGACTTTCTCTCATTTCTGCGGGCTGGCTGGAAATGCCCCATGCTGAAAACTCTCCATGCTAAAATCCTGCTTGGATTTCAGAGTGGACCAGAGGTGGTATTCAGCAGGTTCTGACCAGTTCTGGAGAACTGGTAGCGGAAATTTTGAGTAGTTCAGAGAACTGGCAAATACCACCTCTGATTGGCCCTGCCCCCATCTACTCTTTGACTCCCGAGTCCCAGCTGATTGGCTGGGTCTTCTTTTGTTGCCCTGCTCAGGAGAATGGAGCTGGAAATCAGGCTAGTGGGGTGGGGAGGGAATGTAGATTTTACAGTATCCTTCCCCTGCCATGTCTACCAAGCCACGCCCACAGAACTGGTAGTAAAAAAAGTTGAATCCCACCACTGGAGTGGACCTTTTTCAGCTAGTCTCGAGAAAGCAGAGGGATTCCTTTCAGGAGGCAGCAGATGTTTGCAACTTTTCCTGGTGGCTTCCCCATTGACTTTTTGGGGAAGCTGGTAGGCTAGATTGCAAATGGAAATCATATGATTGTGGAATGCTTGGCAACTCATTATCAGTGGGAAGGATTGCCAAATGCCCAGATTCATTTGACCATGGAATTGCTGCAACACTTCAGGGATGAGTCCTAAGTCCCTTTGTTCAGTGCCATTCCATTGTAATTCTGAATGGTTGCTGAACAAGTGGTAATTAAGCAAGGATTATTTATATGAACATGGACATTATTGTCTTATTTAAAGACAAAGATTACTGAACAGAAGGATTTTAAACCATGTAAGTAATGTTTCCTTCCTTCCCTTCTTCCCTCCTCTGGTGTGATTTCATTTCATTCCCTCTGGCTTATTTTTCTAATGAGCCACAAGATTTTAAATTAGAGCTAAGCATAAATGGCCTTTTGAACTCTCCATCCAGTTCAGAAGGGTCTGCAGAGTGTGGTCAAATAGAGTCAGGACAACAGCCACGATAATGTGATTAATGCTCTGCCTGGATTTTATGTTCACTGCTTTGATTCCATCATGATTTTAAAAAAAATCACTCCCTGTGTGCATCCTGATTCAATTTGTGGGGTGAAGAATTGGAAGAACAATTTCTCTGGATGTTTCCAGGTAAAGTTAAAATCTTTCAGTGAAGCTTGATGCTGGAGGAAGGAAAAAAGATAATCCAATGATATTTTGGGATCCTTTATAAGTAGTAGTAGCATCTGGTTCTAAAAAAGCCAATAGGATTATTTTACATTTATTTTTTCTGTTGAAGTTTGTATTTGAAACATTCATTTGCATTTGTTTTAGCAAAATGATATACAATTGCAGCAATCCATATCAGTTCAATACATCCCCTCTAATATTAACAGCACTATTTGTCAGCATGTGCTTTTTGGGCCTTCCTTATGGCCATTGCAAACAATGCAACTTGTTTTGTTATCTGTTTATCATAATCAGACAACAGAAAAAAGATTTTTCTTCTTCTTCTAGACTAGACTGATTCGATTGGATTAACAAGGGCAAAATGAATCTAGGTCTAGATTCCTGATAAAAGTTTGCAATGTAATAAGTAATAGTCAAATCTTCTACCTATAACTTATTACAAAGGCATAATTGGTGAGAGCCAGTTTGTTCCACTGATTAAGGAATCAGGCTAGAAAGCAGAACACTGTCAGTTCAAGTCCTTCCTTAGCCATGAAAACCAGCTGGTGATTTTGGTCCAGTCTCTCTCAACCCAATCCATCTCATATGTTTGTTGTAGGGAAAACAGGAGAAGGATGACGGTGTGTTGGATATGTTTGCTGCCTTGATTTATTTGTAAAAATAATAAAGCCAGACTACAAATGAAATAAATAAATACATAAATGAATAATGCAATCTTTTAACGCTTCCATCCAGCAGGGTGTTGGCAATTTTTGAATGTGAAGCTCTTTAAAGGTTTCTTTCAGGGAATGGGATGTAAGAGACTGTAAATGGTATGACATTCCTGGGCCTTTGAAAAATTTATGCCACTTAAAGTTACATACCCACTCTCTATCTTGTCTAAAAACTTTAAAAAATAACTAGTCCCTCAAAAGTGTATGATAATTTATGTCACTTAGAAGTTCATGATCTAGTAAGAATTGTGAGCATAATTTTAAACACAAATTCATCTATCTTTTACTGGAAAGTTGTTCATAAAAACACTGTTTTGCCAAATAAGTATTGGGCATGAGACTAGTCCCCTAAAATATTGCTTTATTTACTCTTATTATTGATGGAAGGCCAATTTCTAATCACAACATTGCTGCTGGTATACATGAGGCAAGATTAAGATTGCCTTGTGAATTTATTCTGAATTTCTTTTCAGATTGCATAAATTTGTCTGCTGGAGTTTAATAAAAGCATGGATAATTAGCGAGTTGTCCTGTGGTGAGTTGGCCATGGTGAATTGGCCATGGTGCATTGTCCCATTCTGGTCAGGAAGGCTGCAGACACTGGAAAGATTGATTGATTGATTGATTGATTGATTGATTTAGACTTATAGGCCACCCTCTCTCCCGAGGGACTCAGGGCAGCTTACAATAAAAAATAAGAATACAAATATTAAAATAGAATTAAACTAAACTAAGCCCAATAAAATTTAAAACCTGATTAAAACTAAAAATTAATAAAAAAACCCCACCCCCACCCCATTCAGTCCAGGCTGGCCTGTTGAAACAACCAAGTCTTTAGGTTGCGGCGAAAGGAACGGAGGTCAGAGGCCAACCGGAGCTCCAAGGGGAGCTGATTCCACAGGGTGGAATCTTCCCATAGAGAAGGCCCTACCCCTGGGCGCCGCCAACTGATAGTGTCTGGTTGATGGCACCCCCAGGAGGCCCTGCCTGTGGGAGTGTACAGGGCAATTGGAGGTCAACGCTGGCAGGAGACGTTCCCGCAAGTACCCCGGACCCAAGCCATGAAGGACTTCATATGTGATGACTAATACCTTGAATGATGATTGTACAATGACAAACAAGATCTTCACATATACTCATTGGCTCATGCTGCAATGAACCATGCAAGAATACCACATCCCAACTTGAAAATTTCTCCAGAATTCTTTTCTTCTTTGAAGGAATTCCAAAAAATGGAGCTTTTTCATCCACTACTCTTTACATTCCCAATCCAGAGATTCTCTGCAGCTTTTCCAACCTTGGTTGCTGAGTTAATTTATGAGGCAACAAAACCACAGAAGTGATAGGAGACTCTCAAATGTAGATTCTTGGATTCCTGGTGAATTCTATTTCTGAGGCCAGGCAATTGCCCATGTTGAGGAAGACAAGGTGGACCAAGTGAAAAATTGATTCTGCACTGTGAGACACATGCCACAACATGCCTGCTCTATAAGCATTGTCAGAAAAGAAAAATATGGCTTGTTAAATCCTAGACCAGTGTTTCTCAAACTTGGTAACTTCAAGTTATGCACTTCAGTTTCCAGAATTCTGGGAGCTGAGGTCCATATATCTTCAAATTGCTACAGTTGATAAACATTGTCCTAGAGTTTTGGAAATGGGAAAAGAAAGGAAGGTTTTAGGAGGTGATCAAGAGCCTCTACACCAGTTTGCCTTTTGATTAAGCATGCTTGTCAACCAACTGTACTCACCATGGCTGCCATTTTGTGTGAGTGCTCTTGACACACTCTCAAGATTCCAGGGGTGTCTGTCATTCCCTCTCCCTCCCTCAAGTTTGGTTACTTCCAGGGTTGGGATTCAGCCGGTTTGGACTGGTTTGGGTGAACTGGTAATTCCGGTGATCAATTGGCCCTGCCCACCCACCCACCCCTGCCCTAGTCTGTCCTATATTTCTGTGTGTTTGCAGCTCAGCTGATTTGCGCAGCACAGCAGATTGCTGTGCGAATCAGCTGTTTTACTCACTGGGGCTGCAGTAGAAGGTGAATTTTAGAGCTGAAAATAAGTGGTTTTCAAATGCTTTGTGCACATGCGAATCACACGTGCACGCACAAATCACGCACTCACTGAATCAGTTGCTTCACTGGTTGAATTCCACCACTGGTTACGTCCAATTGAGTAAACCAAGTTTCTGTTCAGCCTTTAAAGACATGTGCCTTTTGTACTTTCATGTAGGCCAACGTCTGCCCAAATATTGCCCTGTTTACAAATCTCTCTTTTTGTCTTTCTTCCCCCTTGATTGCTGCAAAGCAGACATTTTAAAAAGTTAAGTGAGGATTCTCCTCTCCCTGAACCATTTAAGCAAAAGGCAAGTGATTTTGTTAAAGGAAAATGGGTCTCTGTTAGCACTGCAGCCTTTGAACTGCAGTTCGTTTGATGTGTCTGTCGCGAGCGCGGATCGTGCTCAGTAGCAACTGCCTCCTCAGGGCTCCAAAGAGATGCTGAGATGAAGAGGCCTTGGCAATCCATCTGCCCTTAATCAGATGAAAGAATCTGTATGGCAAGAGGTGGAAGGAGGGAGGGAGGGAGGCCTAGCCTTCTGTGTGGCTAAGTGAAAACTGATCAGCATCAAAGAAGCAAAATGGGTATGAGAAATAAGACAGTCTCTCTCTCTCCCTCCCCCCCTCTGTATATATATGCAATCACGGCCCAAGGGAACCCAGATTTGAGCCTGGCAAGATTTTACTCTCTAACCTCTCTGCCAAAATCTTTACTTGAAACTGATTTATTTCACGTAATGTTTTTAAAAATGTTCGGAGGAGTCTTAGCTTGTTTTCCTGTCACTTCTAATCAAGGCCATTTCTAAATTGCAGAAAAACAACAAAGGAGATGCGATGCAAGAACAGATGGGGACAGGAAGCAGAGTCACTTATGCGGTTACAACCGAAGCACTGAAATATATTGTAATCGAACAAACAAGAAAGTATATGCTGGAGCAGCTGAATCTTTATTGTTCTGCAAAAAGAAACCGATGATGGAATTGGGTGGAAAATCAATCCCTACTTTGGATGAACCACAGGGAAGACTGTCTCTGATAGTTGATGGGTAATTTTTGCAAGTCAGGTGATGTTCAGTTGTATATTTCCATTCATTCTGTTACACATTCCCAGTCTGCATTTAAAAAAAACCCTGCAAGAAACAATACATATCCAAAGGTGCTTTTAAAAAAGGAACTGTTGTTTTTCCTTGAAGTTGTTTCACTTCTCACCCAAGAAGTTTCTTCAGCTTCTTGGATAAGAAGTGAAACATCTTCAAGGAAAAACCAAGGAAGTCCAATTACCTCTTGAAAAAGCACCTTTGGACAGCTGTGACCTCCATGACTGAGAATCTCCATAGACAAATAATACATACATTTTCCCACACCTTCCTCCTAATGTTCCCATTTTGATAAGTATTTTACCGTAGTCAGCACATTGTTAGTCTGGATCTTTGGAGGTGTATGTGTGTGTATATTCTCCTAAAAGAATGAGTATTTTTGTCTACTTTCCCCTAATATCTGCATGTATGTTTGCATTTTTATAAGTTGCAAACTGTGTTTCAAAGTGCAGATTTTCTGTACAGTATACATCTGTTTTCATTGATGGGTAGTTCCAAGAACTGCAAATTGGATAAATCTGCATTAAAATAACAGGCCAATGAATTCTAACCTTTGAGAGGTGAACAGGATTATAGTGTTCACTCCAAACTTTGGAGAAAATCATACCAGAGGATTATTGTTAATTTAAAAATGAACTGGAATTCTTTGAAGTGAGAAATCAATAATTTTCTGGGAATGAATCAGTAGCTAATGATAATAATATAGCAGGCAATGAGTTTCAATCAGATGGCCAAAGTTGTTCATTAATGGGAATTTTTGAACTAACTTCAAAGACATTCCTCATGAAGAGGAATCTTATATCCAGTAATAGGAAAGTTTGCAATTTATCCACTAGAAGACTGGTCTTGGGATCAAAGTTTAGAGATGTCCTCATAACAGGTTTACCATATTTTTTTACAAAATGCTGTACTATATTACTGAAGTGGTTGTACAGTTCAATCTAAAATCTAATATTTTCTAATTGCACCATTGCTTCAGCTTCTAAAACTATAACATCACTTGCTACTGAACTGTCTCAATTTTTGTAACATTTGTCCCATATTTTCCTATATTATTCAAATTGCTTTCCATTCTTGTAGCCCAAAAGAAAAGGTTATGTTGAATTGGAGGATTGAACCTGTAGCATCTGAAAAGGATGTTTCTATGCTCAACCACCATGATTGTTTTGTCACCTTCAAACAAATGATATAGAAAACAGCAATCCAATTAATCAGGGTCCTGAATTGGGTTTTTTTTTCTCCAGAAAAATAGGACAGTCCCAATGTATCGCCCACAAAAGTGTGACACAACAAATAATCAGAGAAATTTGAATCAAATGCACATATCTTAAAAGGAAGTCCTGGCAAATCTCTGGAAAATATAAGAAAAATGTCAGGGTTCTGACCAATGCCCTAATTAAATAATGAGTCTCAGGCCAAACTTCAAAAGAAATCCAGTTATTTATTAGGAGCTTCATGTTGGCACTGAGCAAGTGAAGCCAACTCTGACATCACTTAATTTACACTTTGGCTCTGACCCTGTTTCCCCCTCCCCTCAAGATGTGTCATCAGTCACATTCCCCAATGAAGCAAGTTCACAGGTTGTAGAAGTCACTCCCTTCATCCACTGTGGGTCTCTGTGGAGATGTCCTTGATGTTGCCAGTTGGAATGTGCTTTGTTTTGACTGAAATGCAAGTTCCTCGATGCAGCTGTGAGGCTCGATTTCCCATCCCCCTTGCTTATGGCAACTCGAGAGCAACTCAGGAATGCTTTGTGAGTTGACAAAAAAGACAGCAATCAATATTCTGCAACCTCTTGCTCTGTTTTTAGATTGTCTTGAAGTCATCTGGCTAAAGGACAGAATGCTGGGCAAATGTTTTCTTGGTTTATAACAACAACATGAAAATGACTTTTCAAAGTGATCTTGATACATCACCCCTGTCATTCCATTTACCAGCCTTCCATTTACCTGCTAAAGTGGTTTTTGTGTTTTAACATGGCACCAGCATGTCACGAGAAAGCAAGGAGAGAATCTTCTTTGTCTTGCTAAAAGACAGAAGATGTAAATAGGACTCTGCACAGACTACAATTTGGAGAGTGCAAATAGAAGCCCAAAATATACAGAGCTTTCTTGGCTGAGGATAAGGAACTGCTTTGCTCATCACTGTCTCTTTCTCTCTCCCTCTTTCCCTTCTTTCCACAGACAGCTGGCCTTTTCTGTTTTCTCAGCACTTCATAGTCCTCCATTGATACATTGAAGAAATAAGATTTTGCACTCAGTTTGTTTTTTCCCTAATAGTAAGGAAGATACAGAATCAGTTGTTCCAATCAGGCGAGATCAGACAAGTGATGTTTTGGTAAGATTCATTTGCAAGAAATGAACATACAAATGATTTTTATTAAAGCAGTTGGGTGGCCATGTGTGTGTTGGACTGCCCTTGGTTTGAAGCTGGCTTTTATTTGAAGGTGTCTTTTGTCCAACTTTAGTTTCTTGATTATGATCCATGAAAAGGGAGAGCAGAATCATGAAGTTGTCCATCATCAGTTAGCATCGATCAATTCATATGGCCCAAACTTCTCCATTGGGGAGAGATATATGTACATTTCTTTCTATATTACATGTGATGGAAACTTTAACCTTAGACTTTCTACTATTGACCTCACCCCTTTCTTAAGAGGGGTGCATGCATAAGTGCACCAATGTACCTACCGTCCCTGTCCTATTGTTTCTTTTATTGTTTTTTTATTTTTCTTATATGTATTCATTTCATGTATTCATAATTATGTTTACCCTTATACTTATTATCTTGTAAGCAATTGACAAATCAAAATAAATAAATAAAAAATGGTAATTATTCTGACATCTTAAAAATATGGATCTGGAGTCTCACTAGTCAAACAGCTTTAACTCATATCATTCCAGTGAGTTCTTATAATCCAATTTTATTATTTTATATAGAAAGGATGATCTAAGGGGATTGTCTTACCCTGTCATTTCAAAGCAGATGCCAGTTGCAGAGAGAGCTGAATTAGTAAAATGATGGATAGATCATAGGAATATAATGAATGACAAAATAATCTGGGAGATTGTCAATGTCTCTTTATAGGAGGGATAGCTACCAGTAGACCTGAAGGCAGTTCTGGTGTGCTACCTTCTTAAGAGGATATATTGGATTGTGGATAACTATTGTCCTGTCCCTAGCCTCCCCTTTTAAGGAAGATTAATGAGAGTAGTAGACTAATTTTTTACTATCTTAGAAAAAAATGAATTATTTTGACCCTTTTCAGACTGGGTTCAGACCTGATATGGGATGGAAATTCACTGGTCACTCTTTTGGTCACTCTTGGCATTGGACTCTTTTGGATGACTGGCAACAGAATAACAAAATTGAAGGGGACCTGGGAGGTCTTCTAGCCAACCCCCTGCTCAGGCAGGAAACCCTATACCACTTCACACAAATGGTTGTTCAATCTCTTCTTAAAAACCTGCAGTGTTGGAGCACTCACAACTTTTGGAGGCAAGTTGCATTGGATAAGCAAAATCAACTAAGGGGGCTGGGGAAGCTGGATTCACTTAACTACCACATGCTTAGCTTAACAACTGCAATGACTCACTTAAAATCATGGCATAAAATTGAATGCAACTCACTCAACAGTTTTGCTTAGCAACAGGAATTCTGGTCCCACCTGTGATTGTAAGTTGAGGATTACCTATGGTTCAGAGGTGGTATTCAGCAGGTTCTGACCAATTCTGGAGAACCGGTAGTGTTGTGGTTAGCCAGCAGCAGGTGCGGATGGCTGAGGAGAGCGAGGACTCAGATGAGAGGCCAGGACCATTAGGGAGTGGACCGCTGCCTGCAGAGATTGTGGAGGCTGGCAGCAATGAGGAGGAGGTTCCCGAGGAGCCTGTGCCAAGTGCGTGTGCGTGCAGGATTGCTTATAGAAAAGAGCAGCTACAACAGCATGGGCGACTTGGGAGTAAGGCTGCAAGGTAATGGCTCCTCCTTCAAGAAGATAAAAGCCAGCTGTGAAATGAATGTACTTTGCAGAAGGCAAAGATGTTTTGAAACTCCAGCCTCGTGGACATTCCAGTATCCTGACTTTGTATTTGAATATTCTTGTATTGCAAATTATTTCTTGTCTGTTATCTTTTTGGCAAGTCTCGCACAGTTTGGCAAGGCTTGTGCTTATCACAGCTAATTATTTTGCAAAAGCATTACAAGGTTTCTGTTCCCTTTGGATTGTGTTTGATTTGTTGGAAAAGGGCGTGGGTCAGAACAGGTAGCAGAAATTAGGAGTAGTTCAGAGAACCGGCAAGTACCACCTCTGACTGGAGATTTTACAGTATCCTTCCCCTGCCTAGCCCACCAAGCCACGCCCACAGAACCGGCAGTAAAAAAAATTGGATCCCACCACTGCTATGGTTCCACATTCCTAAGATATTTGGAAGCTGAAGTTAGAAAGTCAACAGTCATAAGTGTGAAAATTGGTCATAAGTCACTTTTTTCAGTGCCATTGTAACTTTGAATGGTCACTCCACACAAGCAAAGTACCAGCAAAGGAGGGAAAAAAGACTCCAGAGAAGTTCCTAAGACAGGAAGTCTAGTCCTGCCAAGGATGTAATAAGGGTTAACAGAGAGGCAGTTTCTGTAAGCAACACCAGAATTTTTCCTTCCTGCCTTCCTTCCAGGATTAGGCCAGTAATTTCTTCTAACAATTTGACACTCTGGAACAGCCTCCCAATACAAATCAGGCTAGTTCCCTTCTTCAAAATGGTTAAAGAACCCAACTGTTTCATAAGACATTGTATGTTATACAAGGCTATCTTTTTATACTTTTCTCCACTTTAAATTCATATTTATTATTATAGCTTGTTCACGTTATCTTGGATAGCCCTTTTGGGAATGTTTAATAAGTGGTGAATGTTTTACCTTGTTTTATATTCTGTGTAAGTTGCTTGGAGTGATTAAATTGTGATGGGGTGGAAATGTGATAAAAATACATTAATAAATAGAACAAAGCTTGTAGCTTTGCTGATGCAGACAATTGTTAATTGCTGGTGATCCCACCTCTGTAATGGAAGGTTGAGCATGGCTAGTACAAACCATTGGGATCACCTAGGGTCTGCCTCTTCTCAGACTTGGCTAATCACCAGAGGATTTTAGAATTTAAATGTGTGTGGCATGAATTGGGCATAGGCATTGCTACACATGGGGTAATCTATGCACAGCAGAATAAATGAGAGAGTCTAAATTAACAAGGAGACTAATAGGTATTTGGGTGCATAACAATAGTTATCTTCAAATTTACATGTTTACATATGCATTAGCATCTAATAAATGTTTACACATCTGAGTCCCCTTTTCTCATCAGACTGATAGTTTCCCTCTTAATTGGCAGGGTGCATATAGACCAGTAGTATCCCCGAATTGTTGGGATTGTCATTCATGTCACCAGGAGCTTAAAAAAAAGGAACAGACTCTGAAGAGTCTCTTGGCTTTTTTCTACAGGCCCATTAAGGCAGGGACTTGTGGAAGCAGTCAAAACCATCAAAGTTATCTTTTAGCAGCCACCAAGAACAGTGGATTGATACAGAGCTGCAGGTTGCATCTCCTAGTTGCTTAATTATTTATTGTGGGCATCACTTAGAATGTCTTCTTCAGCTTGGTGCCCTCCAAATACGTAGTACTTAAACTTGTCTGATTCCCCCACCTAGAAGAAGAAAAGTTATTGGCTATAAGATTGATTTGGTTCAAGAAATAAGGCTGCCAGGAAGGAGTGAATATCAAGGGTGGATAGTTCTGAAAGGCAAAATCTGATTGGAGCTGAGCTTTACCCTTGGTGGCTATTTGATCATACAGTTTTCTTGATGATTTAGAAATGGTTTATGGAGGTCTTCTTCAGGAAGCTTTGTCTTCTCAATCTAGCCTAAATTCTTGTATTTCTTGATAGCAATAGCTCTTAGACTTATACCACCTCACAGTGCTTTTACAGCCCTCTCTAAGTGGTTTACAGAGTCAGCATATTGCCCCCAACAATTTGGGTCCCCATTTTACCCACCTCGGAAGGATGGAAGGCTGAGTGAACCTTGGATGGACTTACGTTGACAAAGTAATCAAGTTTGTTCCTACTTATCCCTTCAGGATCCTTCTCTCTTAGGTGATACATCTAGCTGGGGGTATGTTGTCTACTGCTTAAATTAAAAGGAACAGGAAAGAACTTGCATTCATGGCCACTTTTAATTTAAGGTCCAATCCAGTCAAAAAGCAAAATGTTTTTGAAGATAAAACCATGAAAGTCCAATTGCTTTTTGGCAAAAGCACCTTTGGGAGTATCAGTATAAAGTATGTAGGGATGAACGCAGGAGTGGGATTTAATTTTTTTAACAACTGGTTCTGTGGGTGCGGCTTAGTTGGTGGGCGTGGCTTGGTGGCCATGTGACCAGGTGGACGTGGCTTGGTGGTCATGTTATTGGCTGGGTGTGGCCAACTCAATATCACTCACATCGAGGCACGCATCTCCTTGCCTGGCCTCTCATGACTGTGGGGATGCTGCAACAGTCATAAGTGTGAAAATTGGTCATAAGTCACTTTTTTCAGTGCCATTGTAACTTTGAATGGTCACTCCACACAAGCAAAGTACCAGCAAAGGAGGGGAAAAAACTCCAGAGAAGTTCCTAAGACAGGAAGTCTAGTCCTGCCAAGGATGTAATAAGGGTTAACAGAGAGGCAGTTTCTGTAAGCAACACCAGAATTTTTCCTTCCTGCCTTCCTTCCAGGATTAGGCCAGTAATTTCTTCTAACAACCAGTTCTCTGAACTGCTTAGAATGTTAACAACCGGTTCTAGAGAATAAGTGCGAACTGGTAGAATCCCACCCCTGGATGAACGTCCATTGAATGGTGTGGGAGTAGGAATGGATTTCCAGAGGGTAAAAAAAATGCAGACTACAGGAACCAGGAGCACTACTCAGTTGACCCTGAGGACACAGATAAACCTCCAAGTGCTTCAATGACCCTCTAAAACAGAGGTGTCAAACTTGCATCATCACGGCAGCATCACATAACGTATCAGGACTTTTCCCCCTTTGCTAAACTGGGCATGGGCATGGCCAGTGCATGATGCATTGGGCCCGTGGCCCGCGAGTTTGACAGCCCTGCTCTAAAAGAATGCAAATGACCAGCTGTCTGCAAGGAATATAAATCTTTCCATTCCCCACCATCCTGTCAGAGCTGAAGAAGCTTCTTGGATGAGAAGCAAAATGTCTTCAAAAGAAAAAAAAACAAGAAAGTCCAATTGCCTTTTGGAAAAAAACACCTTTTGGACTATCATTTTAAAGGCTGCAGTTTGTTTCTCTTTAGTGTTGAGGTGGCAGGATTTTAGTTGTTCCAGGAAAATAGTGATTTTTTTTGCTTCTTGTTCTCCACATTGCAAGATGAGAGGAAAAGAAGAGAATCATTGTTGTTTGATTCCAAAGTGCTCCCATAGATTGGGGAGACAGCAACAGAGGCTACATAAGTTAAGCCATTCACAGAAGAGTGGAAACAATATTCTGTTAGCTAAACTTAAACAGGAATCTCAGAAGCTCCTTGCATTTCGCTCTTTCAATTGTATTGATCCCTTTGTTCTATCCTGTCCTGACCTGGTTTAGAGGCATTGATCTTTTTGCACTCTTTGCTTTTGAGTCCATTAATGCTCTTGCATTTGGGCACCCAGTACATTATTCCATTGTGCCTGTTAGCCAAGGAATACAATAAGCCTTACAGTTGCAGAAATGGTTGCTTTCTGCTCAGCGTTCAAACCCCATTCCTTGCGATTCTTCCTAACACTGATACGTTTCTCTCCTTAGAGATGTAAAAGAAATCTACCCCTTGCAAGATGCTGCCTATACAATCTACACAACCAGCGCTGTCTCAGTCCTCTAGGACTCTGCTTTCTCCCCATTAAAAAAAAATCAACAAAACAAGTCCCATTCATCCATGAAAGATGTATCCAAATAGAAGTTGTGTCCTTGGGAATTGCAGAACTGAGAACAAAGAGCAACCAGCATGGAAATTAATGCGATAAAAAAACAAGACCAATTACACCAATTAGTGCAGAAGAGTCTTTCTAGGTGGAAATTAGTTTCAGCCAAGGAAGTTGCTTTAATATGCTCTCTGTGAGAATGTTAAAGGATTTGAATTTTTCACTGGTAATAATTTCATTTTGCAAGCTTATAAAGTTCCTGGTGGACTTTTTTTTTCTTTACTTGTGCTGACTCCCTGGATTAGTCCCCACAGTTTTTTGGCAACGTTTTTTGGAAATGGTTTGCCATTGCTTGCTTTCTTGGGTTAAGAGAGAGTGAATGGTTGAAGATCACCAACTGGCTTTGTATCTAAGGTGAGGCTAAAACTCACAAAACACTCAGGGCAGTGGTGGGATTCAAATTTTTTTACTACTAGTTCTGTGGCTGTGGCTTGGTGGGCGTGGCAGGGGTAGGATACTGCAAAATCTCCATTCCCACCCCACTCCTTGGGGAAGATTACTGCAAAATCCCATTCCCCCCTCACCCCACTAACCTGCTTTCCAGCTCCATTCTCCTGTGCAGGGCAACAAAAGAAGACCCAGTTGATCAGCTGGGACTTGGGAGGCAGAGAATAGATGGTGGCAGACCCAGTCAGAAGTGGCATTTGCCGGTTCTCTGAACTACTCAAAATTTCCACTACCGGTTCTCCAGAACTGGTCAGAACCTGCTGAATACCACCTCTGCCCCAGGTTCTAGCCTCGTGTTGTAACTGTTATGTATGCAGGTTTGAATGTCATTGCTTTAGTTTGAATTGTTCTTGTAAAAATGTCAGAAATGATTGGTTTAAAAAGTGCGGGAAAATCCTGCACTCTGATTGGCTGGCAACTGCGGTTGCTGGCTATAAGTAGCAGCCACAGCCCAGCCAAATTGGGTCTGTTATGAGCTGTAGTCACTAATAAACTCTTCACTGAAGCACTCCGCTCTGACTCTTCATGCAAACTTAACACTGGCGACGAAGGTGGGATCCTTCCTGAAGAGAAGACAACGCGGAAATCAAGCTGAGAGAGATGGCTGCGCTGAACACCCCCCCAGCCCCATTCGATCCGACGGCAGAAGACTGGGACTCGTATGTGGATCATTTCCAAATGTATTTGGAAGGAAACGATCTTGCCGACATTTCCGAGAAGCGGAAGAGGGTGGTCTTTCTCACGCACTGCGGTCCGCAGTCTTCAAGATGGAAGGCATTGGTGGGAGCTGCAGACGTGAAGGTAATGGAATGGCCTGATTTAAAAAGCTTTTAAGAGCCCATTCCACAAGTATCGTGCCTCATTAAGAGACACGAGTTTTACCATCGGATCAAGGGGAAAGCAAAACGTTAATGACTTCTGGCAAGTTTAAGAGACATTGGGGTGCATGCGAAGTTTAACAACTTGGAAGAGGCCATGCGCGATCGATTTGTTCTAGGCCTCAAAGACAAGGTGCTTCAGAGCAAATTATTATTAAAACCTAAGATCACGTTGAAGGAAGCCATAGAAGAGGCCTCCTCAGCAGAAGCCACCAAGTCCTCAGCAGCAGCCATGAAGAAAATTAACAAGGCCTCAAGCCATCCTGATGTGGAAAAGTCCACAACAACTCATTGAGCAAATAGATTCTGAGTCAGACTGTAGTGAGGTGGAGGAAGGAATTTATAGACTCAGAATGGAGTGGAAAAAGAAAGACCTGGGAAGAAAGAGGCAAGATTTTTACTGCAGGGGTTGTGGGGAAGCCACCCCGCACTGAATGCAAGTTTCTTGATACCATCTGCCTCCATTGTGAAAAAAGAGGTCATCTAGCAAGAGTCTGCAAATCATCCAGAACTCCACCACACAGAAGGAAGTTTCCTGACAAAGAATTCAAGCCTAACAACTTCAGCGAGAAAATGGGGCAACACAGAAGCAAATGGGAAGAATGAAACTCATCAAACAGTCACCATTGGTCATTCTTCACCCTTAAGAAGCAGAAAAGTACATGTGAAGGTACTAATTGAAGGAAGGCCTTGCCAAATGGAAGTGGACTCAGGTTCCTATTTATCTATGGTGTCATGGGACACTATTCACAGGCTACTTCCCAACATTCAGAAGAAACATTTCCAGAAGCAAGCACTGACTCTTAAAGACTACCAAGGAACAAGATTCCAGTAGTTGGAACAAGAGAATTCAATGTGAAGTTCAAAGGCCACACCAACGTTTGCCCCTGACCATCGTGGACAAGGACGCCCAAGCTTGCTGGGACTTGAGTGGTTCAATCCACTAGGCATCGAGGTGACTGGCATCAATCACGTGAGCAACACTGAATGGGAGGAGGCCTTGAAGTCTGAGTTTCCAGAGGTCTTCAGCGACGGATTGGGCAAGTATATGGGGACCTCTTTCACTTTCAACCTAGATCCCAAGGTGCCCCCAATTCGTTTAAAGCCCAGAAGGGTCCCATTTGCCTTAAAGGAAAAAAATTGATGCACAATTAGATAAACTAATAGCTCAAGGAGTTTTAGAGCCCACTGACCAATCCAGATGGGAGACACCCATAGTCACACCAGTCAAGACTGATGGGTCAGTAAGAATCTGTGGAGACTATAAGGGGACATTGAACCATGCGCTTCAACAGAGCACACATCCAGTTCCACTGGTGCATGATTTATTACATTCACTTGGCAGGGGCACAGTCTTTGCCAAATTGGATCTGGCCCAGGCATATCAACAACTAACAGTTGATGATGCCACTGCAGAGGCCCAAACCATTGTGACTCATAGAGGTGCCTTCAAATGTAAAAGGTTACAGTTTGGAGTAAGCGTGGCACCAGGCATCTTCCAAAGCCTTATGGAAAGGATGCTCCAAGGACTGCCAGGGTAGTGCCTTACTTTGATGATGTGTTAATCTCTGCTGAAAATGACACTCAATTACAAGAGAGACTCAGAGAAGTCCTTACCAGATTCAAGAAAGCGGGGTTAAAAGTCAAGGAAGAAAAATGCACTCTTAAAACTGACAAGGTTGAGTTCTTGGGCTATATGATTGACAAGCATGACATCCACCCTACAGATGCCAAGGTTCAAGCAATCAAAGAAGCCCCTAGACCAAAATGCAAAACAGATTTGCAAGCCTTCCTTGGACTTATTAACTTTTATCACATGTTCCTACCTCAGAAGGCAAACATTGCAGAACCACTACACAGGTTATTGGACAAAAAATCTGCTTGGGTCTGGGGCAGGAAGGAACAATCAGCATTCAACAATATTAAAAGACTAATCACGTCTGATGCTGTACTGATACAGTTCTCTGAGAATTTGCCTGTTTTACTTACTTGTGATGCATCCCCTTTTGGAGTGGGGGGGGGTTTGAGCCACAGGCTTCCCAGCGGGAGGGAAGCCCCTATTGCATTTTACTCTCGCACTTTGACCAGGGCAGAGAGGAATTACAGCCAATTGGATAAGGAGGCATTGGCAATTGTTGCAGCTGTTAAAAAATTCCATGAGTATCTATATGGGAGAACATTTACCATTGTCACAGATCACAAACCTTTGTTAGGCATTGTGGCAGGAGACAAACCTACACCCACTATCCTGTCACCAAGAATGCTGAGGTGGACTGAATTTCTTGCTGCTTATTCATACAAGCTCATCCACAAGCCTGGCAAAGACATTGGCCATGCTGATGCTTTGAGTCGCTGCCCACTTCCGTTTCACACTGAGGACTGTGAACCTGAGGTGCACAGCTTTTTCCTAGAAACTGTTGCCAAGCTTCCAGTACACGCTGCTGAAATTGCCAGAGACACTGCCAAAGACACTTTATTGGCTCCTGTTATAGACTGGATTAAGAAAGGTTGGCCTTTTCAAGATCTACCTCACCTTGCCCAACCTTTTAAATCCAGGCAAACTGAATTATCTGTATTAAGAGGATGTATTTTGTGGGGTAACAGGGTGGTTATTCCTGCAAAACTGTAAAGAGAGGTTTTGGAAATGTTACATGAGGGTCATCCAGGTATTGTAAGGATGAAGGGATTGGCCAGGAGTTATGTATGGTGGCCAGGTATTGACAAAATGGTTGAAAACTTGGTTGCATCTTGTCCCAACTGTCAGGTAGTCAGGCCTGCCCCACCTCTCGCCCCCACACAGGAATGGGAATGTCCTAGGGGCCCATGGTCTAGGATTCACATTGATTTCACTGGCCCTACCAGAGGGCACACTTTCCTTATTATAGTAGATGCATATTCCAAATGGCTAGAGGTAATCCCTATGGCATCCACCACAACTGATGCTGTCATCAAGCAGCTCAAAAAACTTTTTGTAACCCATGGGTTACCTGATGTTCTTGTCTCTGACAATGGCCCTCAATTCACATCCAACCTTTTTGAATCCTATCTAGCACAACAGGGTATCATACATCCTCTGACTGCCCCTGGGCACCCTTCGACTACGGCGGGTTGAGCGCATGGTACGTTTTACCAAGGAAAAGCTTCAGCAATTGGGTCCTGGGGACATCACTGAGAAAGTTGAAAAACTTCTTAGTGTTCAGCACATCACTCCTAACCCATCAACTAACTTATCCCCAGCAGAGTTGTTGATGGGTAGGTCTCCCCTTGACCGCCTTCATCCCACTTACACACCAAACGCACCACTTGATTCCACTAGCAAAGTTCACACATTCAGTGTGGGTGATTCTGTTTATGCTAAGAACCTTATGGGTGAACCTTCATGGATTCCTGCTGAAATAACTCAAATCACTGGCCCTCATTCTTACAGGGTGCAAACAGAGGATGGTGTCCTCTGGAGAAGGCACATTGATCAGTTAAGATCCAGATTATTTCAGGAACATCGCAATTGTTCCTCTCTAGTTCCCATACCTAATACCTTTTCTAGGGGAAGGGAGGAGCATGAGGATAATCAGCAAGCAAGAATCAACCCCATGTGTAAAGAGCCATTATGACAGGAACCACCCCAAAACCTGTCACAATGCCAAAATCCATCCTTACAAGTGGAAGAGTGCACATCACTACCTGACTTGGGTGCTGACATTGGTTTGAAGATGGGTTGGGAGGAGAGACCAGATTGTAACCATCAAACAGGGTCTTCTTTCACTGGAAGCCCGAGTAGGGAAATGTCAACAGATACATTTCCTCTCTCACTGGGTGAGAACATTAAAACTTCTGAACCACGAAGGTCTCAACGTACATGTAAGAGCCCCACCTATTTAAAAGAATACATTAGATAGGTTGGGGTTTGAGTATGGAGTGAACCTAGTGGGGAGGGGTGTTATGTATGCAGGTTTGAATGTCATTGGTTTAGTTTGAACTGTTCTTGTAAAATGTCAGAAATGATTGGTTTAAAAAGTGCGGGAAAATCCTGCACTCTGATTGGCTGGCAACTATGGCTGCTGGCTATAAGTAGCAGCCGCAGCCCAGCCAAATCGGGTCTGTTATGAGCTGTAGTCACTAATAAACTCTTCACTGAAGCACTCTGCGTCTGACTCTTCATGCAAACTTAACAGTAACCACTACACCAAACTGGCTCTATTGTTTTGCTTCACCAGATCAGTAAAGTAGTAACAAATGCATTTATAAAACATACAAAGCATGGTTAGTTTTAATCTTGATTAGTTTTTTTAATGGCTTAGTGGGTTGTGGAGTCCTTGCTGTTCTCTGAGTTTGGTTGTTTGCTTTCAGCACCCAACTAGGTAACATCATCACTACTGGTGAGTGTAGGGTTTGTTCCCTGTTTAAATACTGTAGTTTGCCCTGCCAGTTTTCATAGGGATGTGGTTTTTCTCCTTGGTAGTTCCTTGCACGGTGCAACAGTTAGAGTGCAGTACTGCAGACTACTTCTGCTGACTGCTGGCTGCCTACATTTTGGTAGTTCAAATCTCACCAGGCTCAAGGTTGACTCAACCTTTCATCCTTCCGAGGTGGGTAAAATGAGGAGCCAAATTGTTGAGGGCAATATGTTGACTCTGTAAACCGCTTAGAGAGGGCTGTAAAGCACTGTGAAGTGGTATATAAGTCTAAGTGCTATTGCTATTGCTATTAGAATTTTTTCTGCTTGATTATTTGTCTGGTATTAATCCCTGCTTATCTGGGTGATAAAGGATTAGAGAGTTTTGCAGGAGAATAACTCTTGCAACTTATAAACTTTTTAAAAAGTCTAACATAGGAAGAGTCCAAAGGAAAAGCAAGCATGGCTAGATAGGGGGGACTGTCCAGGTGTTGTTGGGCCCCAGCTCCTACCCACCTTAACCAATCGGGCCAGTGCTACAGTGTGACTAGTGTTTCATTTCAATTATGACTACCCGAGGTAGTAATTCCCTCCAGAGCAAAAGCACTTTTGAAACATATTCAATTTAATGGCAACCATCCATAGACGGGGCCTGTATAATCTTGCTTCTCTAAGGATGGGAAGCTTGTCATTAGCTGATGCGTTTACCTTATTACGAAGCAGCCTCCTTCCCCACTTGTGCGCACTGCTGAGGACAAGCTCTGTTTCCATTTCCAGCTTCTTGTTTCAGATCACCAAGATTAAAAAGCGTGAAGCAGAGGTTGGTTTCAAGCAGTGCTGACCTTCTGTTCCTGCTCTCGATTGCTTTGGAGAACGGGCTTTTTTTTTAATGGGCTGATGTCTTGGAGATAGATGCTGCTGGAAAAATAATGGATGACTCTATCAGTTTCCGAGAGACTTCACTTCCTCATTCGACAGGTCTGGAATTATAAAAGATACCAGCTGGATGCTGTGTTCCAGCAGGAGATGGAAGGATTGGTTAAAAAAAAAACTTGGAGGGGTAATTAAACAGCCCTACCTCTCTCAGGCTATTGATCATCATCTTTAATGAAATGTTGAGAAGAGGATTTTGCATGTGGTGGTAAATTTCCTTGCTGCTGGGGGTAAAATGGAACAAACGTAGGTAGATCTTGGGATTTCAGGATTAGAGGAAAGAGGCAACCTCAAGAATGAGCTACGAGGAGGTGCTTTGATGAAAAAGGCAGGGCCTCTCTCTGGGACAATAAGCCAGAATGCCACCCAACACAGCAGGTCTGGTGTAGCATATTTTGAAATAAGCAAATCTACATATCTAAACTGTAATTGCTTTAGATCACTGTTTCTCAACCTTGGCCACTTTATGTCAATGGAGATTCTCAGTCATCCAGGTCATGGTTGTCCCAAAGGGGCTTTTTCAAAAGGCAACTGGACTTTGTTTTTCCTTGAATACATTTTGCTTCTCATCCAGCAACTGAAGAAGCTTCTTGGATGAGAAGCAAAATGTCTTCAAGGAAAAACAAAGAAAGTCCAATTGCCTTTTGAAAAAGCACCTTTGCCAACTTTAAGCTGTGTGGGCTTCAACTCCCAGAATTCCCCAGCCAGCAATGCTTAAAGTTGCTGAGGTTGAGAAACCCTGCTCTAGAGAGGTTTGAGCACTGTATATAACCAGCAGGTTGCTTAACTCTGGGCTAAACTTTCCTAATTATACCATTGCAAGAGTAAATAAATATATTTCAGGTTCTTCTGAGCCAAGCATTCACCTAATGGAGAGAAAGCTACCTGCTGATTCTCTGCATGTTCTTATCTTCTAATCAGGTTATTGCTATTGGGGCCAGAAGATTAATGCATTACACCAGTGTAGAAGAAGTAATTTGGTTTTCCTAAATGGCTTAGTAGGTTTTTATGGGTCTCTCTGAAACCCAGAGTCTTGGTGGTGTAAATTTTGGAGAGCATATCAGAGCATTTGCAGCATGACTGCTATTATGAGACAACCCAGGAGCAAAACAAAGCACACAGAGACTTAGACATTTAACAGTGGTTTATGTACAACAATTATATACAGACATATATGTGGTAGGCAAAATACCTTACAAGTAATCTTTCTTCTTAATTCTACATGGAGAACTCTGCAATGAATACTGGACACAAGGAGAGAGAACACGCCCTCTAATGGCTGCCTTTACATAAACACCTCTTAAAGGGATAGAACCTATCCCCAGTCTTAAAGGGAAATACCCATGCTATGCTGATTCATTCTTATTGCATCAGCCTATATTGCATCAGCTTCACTGCTGGTCAGCTCTTAAATCCCAAGACCTTAACAGAGCGGGAGTTTATTATGGAGTGGGCATATACACACTGCTCAAGATCAGCAATGCATGAGTGCTTAGGATCTGGATGATTGCAATTCTGTGTGTCTTAGAAATAAGCTGTACTTATCAACAACATCCTATAGGTATACAAGCTTTATATAGGCTTTACACTATGTGGACTAAACCAGTTTAGAAAGGTGCCCAACAAGGCTTCCCCTATCCCAACTTCTACATTTTGGAGTTCTATTTATATAATTAGTCCTTGACATATGACAAATCATTTAGCAACCCTTCAGTTATAACAACACTGGAAAAAATGACTTATAACTGTTCCTTACATTTACAACCATCACAGCATCCCCACAATCCTGTGATCAAAATTTGGACACTTGTCAACTGGCATGTATTTATGACAGTTGCAACATTCAGGGGTCCTGCGATAGCTTTCTGTGACCTATCCAGCTGGCTTCCAACAAGCGAAGACAATGGGGGAAAGCTGGATTCACTTAACAACACGATTCCCTTAACAACAGCATTGATTTGTTTAACAACCAAGCAAAATAGTTATTAAATTGGGTGTGTCTCACTTAACAACCATCTTGCTTAGCAATGGAAATTCAGGAGTTGATTGTGGTGGTAAGTTGCAGGATTACCTGTATGTGAATTGGTTTGAAATCCCACATAACTGGAGGGAATCAGAATGAAAAAGATTGTGACTCGCATTCAAGAGTCAAGCTAATCTTAGAGTAATATTTGCTTACATCTTAAAAAAACTCCTTAGACCCAGATATTTGAGATACAAATGGTCCTCAAATCACAAACACAATTGAGCCCAAAATTTCTGTTGCTAAGTGAGACAGTTGTTAAGTGAGTTTTGCCTCATTTTACAACTTTTCTTGCCACAGTTAAGTGAATCACTGCAGTTGTTTAACTTAGTAGAACTGTTGTTAAGTGAATCTAGCTTGCCCATTGACTTTGCTCATCAGAAGGTCGCAAAAGGTGATTCCATGACCCCAGGACACTGCAACCATCATAAATATGTCAGTTGTCAAGTGTCTGAATTTTGATCATGTAACCTTGGAGATGGTGCAACAGTCCTAAGTGCTGTTTAACTTTGAACAGTCACTAAACGAACAGTTGAAGGTTGAGGACTACCTATACTTTTCAAAATCTATGTATGTGTTGTGGTTAGCCGGCAGCAGGTGTGGACGGCTGAGGAGAGCGAGGACTCAGATGAGGAGTCAGGACCATTAGGGAGTGGACTGCTGCCTTCAGAGATTGTGGGGGCTGGCAGCAGCGATGAGGAGGTTCCCAAGGAGCCTGTGCCAAGTGCGTGCATGCGCAGGATTGCTCGTAGGAAAGAGCAGCTACAACAGCACGGGTGACTTGGGAGTAAGGCTGCAAGAAGATAAAAGGCAGCTGTGCAGTGAATGTTCTTTGTAGGAAGCAAAGATGTCTTGAAACTCAGCCTCGTGGACATTACAGTTGGTATTTGAAGACTCTTGTATTGTAAACTATTTCTTATCTGTTGTTTTTTGGCAGCCTTGCAAAAACTTGGCAAGGCTCTTTCTTGTTGCAGCTAATTAGTTGGAAGCAGCCTTTTATCTGTGAAGAAACAGCATTCTTAGCTGAAACATTAAAAGGTTCTGCTGCTGCCTTTGTCTTGTGTTTGCTCTCTTGGAACCAGGTTTGGGTCAGAACAGTACACTTCATACCATGTAGAATTTAGATTTATGAGAAGGACGTGGTGGAAAATTTGCTCCGTGGGGTCCTTGGGGCCCTCTGAGCTTGGAGGTTTTCTTGCAGACATTTCATTACTATCAAGCTCAGACAGCAGCAAGGACCCACAGTTGAACGCTGAGCTACAAATATTCTCTTCTATCAGAATTTGCTCCACTATTTCTTGACCATAGTAGTCTCTTTGTAAGAAAATAAAATAGGGATGCCTGGGACAGGTTCAAGCAGGTTAAATGAATGACAAACAATAGATAAAAACAGTATCAAACCTGTTTATGTATATATAACCTTGGCCAAAATCTTTCTGACTGAGTGTGAGCCCACATGCCCTCTGCTGGCTGACTATACTAAGTACTATAAACGATTTTGACTCTAATTCTTCAATTTTATTTTATGTTATTTTACATCATTCTTATGCATGGCAGTTGACAGAAGATGATTCCTTGCTCCAAAAAGCTTGGCATCTAAAATGTAATTCCAAGGGGCAAAAAAAAAAGTTGTGTCTGTGAAATGTAGGTGAGATTGCCCTTACATTGCTTCTAGACTCTCTGTATCAAACTTCCCAGGTAAACTGGATGGGAAAGATGACTAGACAAGCTAATTCTACTTTACTGTAAAGGTACATTAACAGAATCTTGCAAGTCTGAAAGTGAAAATCTCTTGCTGTCTTTTTTAACCTTTTTGATCCTGGGTGCAGTGGTTAAAATACAGTATTGCAGGCTAACCCTGCCCACAGCCTGGAGTTCGATCCTGATGGGGCTCAAGATTGATGCAGTCTTCCATCCTTCCAAGGTCATTAAAGTGAGGACCCAGATTGTTGGGGGCAATATGCTAACTCTGTAAACCACTTAGAGAGGGCTGTAAACAGTGGTGGTATTCTACCGGTTCAGCCCAGTTCACCCAAACCAGTAGCTCTGAGAATCATCTGTGTGTGAACCGGTTCGCTCTGACAATCAGCTGTTGGGCCTGCCCACCTGTCACAGCTCTATTCTGACCTTTATTTCCTGGTTTTCAAGCTCAGCTGCTGCACACGGCACAGTGGATTGCCACACACCAGCTGTTTAATACACAGGGAGAGTACAGGATTGCAGGAGAAGATCAGTAACAAATCCTCACTGAACCGATTGTTACACCAGTTGAATCACACTCCTGGCTGTAAAGCATTATGAAGCGGTATATAAGTCTAAGTGTTATTGCTGTCCATTTGAATGGGTCCTTCCCAAGTTTCTTTCTCTGACTGCTAAGCAGCTGAGGGCTCTTCCCCTCCTCTCCCCTAGGTTAGATTGAATTGTTCACCTCATCCCTCAAGGTCATTCCCATATACCATTACACTGTATGAGTCACTTATCTGGATTTTCAAAGCTCCCATGGCCTTTGACTTCTCTCCTTCTTTTCTGCCTCATCATCAACTCAACCCTCTTCCATGTACTTTATCAATTACAGATTGGTCTCTATCAGCTACCCAAAGGTCTTCTCCTTTGCTCTTCATAGACATAAGCTGAAATTGCAAGATCCAATTCATAAGAGTGGAAATTATTTCTAAGATCACCTGTGTGATGCTAGCTCTCTTTTCTTCAGCTACAATGAAATTTTTTTCTTAATTTATTTTTAAACATGGAAATAAATGTCAGAGTATTGCCATTGTTGTTATATCTTGAACAAAAGTTAAGCAGAGTTGGATTTAGGAGAGTTGTTCATTATGAGATGACCAGCAAATAAATTCAATAAGTAAATAATAAATAAATTTAGCCAGCACTTGAATGGGAAACTACCAGAACTACCAGGACTGCAGAATACCTTGAGAAATTAAAAAAATTCCCAGAAGTGGGAAATGGTAAGTTACTTTTGTATCATTGTCTAGAAAACTACATGAGTATACTCACAAGGGCACAAAAAGTCGTGTGTGACCCAAAAGAAAATTTAAACTTATCATCCTATAGGTATACAGGGATTGCAGACCTAGTTGACAATGAAAGCTAAGCAGGGTTTGATCATGTCAGTAATTGGAGGGGACAAGGAAAACTCAGTATGGTAGGTTAGATTGGGATGTTGAAAAAGTATTGTGTAAGAAGTGTGAGGGACTGGATTATTGGCAAGAAAACTGCACAGACATGTCTATGTGTTCATCAGGAGTCCAGAGTGACATGGAAGAATCTTCGCTATTACAGGAATCAAGGGGCCTTGATGGCTCAGGCTGTTAAATGCCTGCATTTAAGTTCCAGCTGTCTACAAGTACTGTAGGCTCGAATCCCACCAGGCTCAAGGTTGACTCAGCCTTCCATCCTCTCAGGGTAGGTAAATTGAGGACCCAAGATTGTTGGGGGCAATAAGCTGACTTTGTAAAAAATGCGCTTAGTAATAAGCAGGCATATACAATGGAATGAAGGCTATTGCTGAGCACACTGGGTTGTACCCCAAAAATTGTAAGCCGCCCTGAGTCTTCGGAGAAGGGCAACATATAAATGTAATTAAAAAAAAATTGGACACAGATTAAGGAAGTCCAAATTTAAACCCTCTTAATCATGCTGGTTGGGGAATTCTGGGACTTGAAGTCTACACATGTTAAAGTTGCCAAGGTGAAAAAAAAAGATCTAGTCATTAAAGATCACTGGATAACATTGGCCATCTCTATCTTTCAGCTATTTCTAACCTACAAGATAGTTGTTAAATGACAACTTGAATCTCTATAGAAAAGCCAGATTAGGAGCCAAACAAACAGTGGTGGGATTCAATTTTTTTTAACTACTGGTTCTGTGGGTGTGGCTTGGTGGGCTTGGCAGGGGAAGGATACTGTAAAATCTCCAGTCAGGGGTGGTATTTGCCGGTTCTCCGAACTACTCAAAATTTCCACTACCGGTTCTCCAGAACTGGTCAGAACCTGCTGAATACCACCTCTGAAACAAACCAATATATAATATTATTTTTCTTATTGTCCTCATTGCCATTCCCTTTTGTCTTTAGAGCATATATTCTTTACCAGATTATAGATGGAACTTCCTTAAAGCAAGCACCTGTCTTTGTCCTGCCCATTAGCATGGATGGTGCTTTATAATACCATGAATATGAACAAGGAAGAGCTTGAGCAAGAGAGAAAAAGCCATGTCCATTACACTTGCAGACTGAAGGGATGATTAATGGCCTCAAACCATGTCAGAAATTGAGGGAAGAGCAGCATTTGGTACGGTAGAATTCCAATAATATTTTAGGAGGGAGTTCTAAGAAGGGAAGGGCAAAGATATCAATAGGAGGGAAGCTTGAACCAATGTTTATATTTTAAAAGTGAGTGTGTGTGCATGTGTTTATGCCAGCTGACCTACTTTGTAATGCATTTCCATTTTAGCGTGCTCAATTTCCTGCTGTTTTTATACAGCTGAGTTTCTGATTTTTGTGCATACCACCTGGGATGACAGCGAGGTCTCACTCTCTATACATATATTTAAATTAAGGGATTTAAAGAGATTGCTTTTCAAGCTGGTTGCATTTCTGCTTATAGCTTACAGCAGAAAAGCAGTAAATTCTTCACCCTGGGAGCCCACAGAATGGATGCACTCTGGGTTATTAATTGCGGCTGGCAACAGGGGTTAGGGTTGCATCAGCATTTGCAATATTTATTACAAGCTCTGTTTTTAAAACCCCAGATTGATATTTCCCAGTTGGGTGGACCTTGATGCAGCAGATAAAATTCTGGTCAGTGACCATGCTTGCCAGTATAGCCGAAGTCACAGTTCCACACATCTGGAGGGCACTGGGTTGGGGAAGTCTGCCCTAAAGGAAACAGACATGGATCATTATTTATTGATTGATTGATTAAACTTGTTTGCCACCCATCTCACCACAAGATGACTCCTTCAAGAGTTGTTTCCTCTTACTCTAGCCAGCTTGCTGCTCTCCGACCTTGGTTGTTTGCTAGCAGACATTTCATTACCCAACTAGGAACATCATTAGTACCAGAAGGTGCAGGGTTGCTTTGCTCTCTGTTTATATACAGTAGCTTGCCTTGCCAGTGTTCTGTATATATAGTCTTCTTGGTAGTTCCTTATGAGGATATTGTTTCCTGCTGAATTGTTTGTCTGGTGTTAATCCATGCTTATCTGGGCATTGGCTGCTGGAGGGGATGTGTTCTGGCCTTTCTTTGCTTCCTTCCTCCTTTTTTATTGTCTCTTTTGAATGTATGTAAATATGTTTTATTTCTATGTGATTATTGATGATCGATTTATTTGAATGCCAAGCTTCTAGGAATTCCCTAGTATTTTTGGATTTAGTTTAGTCTAGGATGCTCACAGTTTTCCAGTTGAAACTATGGTTGTCTGTCCATCCATTGTGACATTAAGGAGTTTTCATTGTGTCTTCTGACTGGTAGTTGGTGTTCATTGATGTGTTGCTCTAGACTTCTGCCTGCCTGTCCTATATAGTGGCTGTTATAGTCCTTAAACTTTGTGTTGTGGGTCATTCATGTTTTTCCCCTTCTTTTTGGGCTACTGGACTTTTTGGTTTACTTAAGATGTTTTAGATGACTTTAATTGATTTGTGTGCTACAGTGATGCTGTAATTATAGTAGTTTCTTGGTTGTTTCTGAGATGTTTTTGATGTAAGGTAATGTTATCTTTTCATAGCTTGTGTTGTTTGTACTGTAGTTGATTCAGGTTGTCAGGCAAGTTTTGATAAAGTTGTGTGGGTATCTGTTTTAGTAATAGAGCATTTGGTGAATGTGCATTGTTTTTCAGTAGACATGTTGCCATCCTCCTCCCATGGATCCATAGATGCCCCCAAAATACACAAGTTGAAGTCCATGTGTCTTAAAAGTGCTAAATTTGAGAAATGGTAGTATAGATCTCTCTCTCTCTCTCTCATTCTTTCTTCTTGCTTAAAACTTCTATGCTGTCTTCAAAATTGGGTTATTCCAGGATGACCTACAGCACATAAGAGTCATAAGATAAAAGTCAGATAAAAGAAAGGAATCTGTTAGTCACTGACTATTTTCAGGGAAAGAGTTTGTTTATTAAATTTATATCCTGAAGATCTTGAAATTCTGCCCTTGATTCACAATTGTTTTATAAATGTTCATCATATTCTTCCTTATATTTTCCCTCCCTACTTTCCAACAATTGGTGAAGATATAATTCTCTTCTCCCAGAATACTATCCTGAACATTTATTGAAGTGGACTAATACACAAATGTTTTTACAGGTGAAATAGGACTTGTTTTTGCTTCAACAGGCCAACATGGTTATTCCTGCATTATTCTCTATGGCTCCAGGTTTTGAACTTGGAAGAAAGCAGCATTTTATATTTGAACCAAAGCTGGTTTTGATTTTAACATTGGGTTTGTGTTATTTATGTGCCCTTAATAACATGGAAATGTATGAGTTGAATTTCATTTTCTGTGAGTAAGTACAGAATTTTAACCCTCTAAGAAATTAGTACTCTGTAAGTTTTTAAATAATCATCTTTGCCCAGAAATGTCCCAAAAATTGGCAGAAAATAATTATGTGTTAAGTTGTGAATGTTTAAAAGCCATTGGCACCTGGGAAATGGTTCCTAATTCAATCCTATTCAATCCTAGGCTGCTTTAACAGAGGGATGGAATCAAGATCACATGAAATCTTGGCTCTTCCTACAATCTGGGTTGTGCTGACTCTCCTGGGTTGGGGTCATCTAATTGGGGTTTTAAACGTTAATTTGGCTTAAATGTTTAATATCTTTTTAATTAATTTAATTTATTTACTGTTGTATTTTAATTGTAAGCCGAGTCTTCGGAGAGGGCTGACATATAAGTCGAATAAATAAATAAATAAATAAATAAATAAATAAATAAATAAATAAATGTTAGTACCACTTTATAATGCCTTACTTGGAATATTGCACCCAGTTTTGATCACCACAGTATAAACAAATGTTAAGATTCTGGAAAGAGTGCAGAGAAGAGCAACAAAGACAATTAGGGGACTGGAGGCTAAAACATATGAAAAAGTGTTGCAGGAAATGGATCAGTCTAGTTTAATGAAAAGATGGACGAGGGGAGATATGATAGCAGTGTTCCAATATTTGAAGGGCTGCCATAAAGAAGAGGGGGTCAACCAAAAGCACCAAAAGGCAGGACAAGAAGCAATGGATGGAAACTAATAAAGAAGCAATGGATGGAACTGAGGAGAAATTTCCTGACAGTGAGAACAATTAACCAGTAGAACAGCTTGCCTTCAGAAGTCATAGGTGCTCCATCGTTGGAGGTTTTAAAGAAGAGATTGGACAGTCATTTGTCTGAAATGGTGTAGGATTTCCTGCTTGAGCAGAGTTCCTTCCAACTCTGTTCTGTTATTCTTGAGAGGATATTTTAGAATTGGGAGAACTCTCCACAGAGAAGATGATAGATCTTCCTCAGCTATCCATTTCATTGTTACAGGAGTCATGTGAATCCAACACAGATCACCTAAAAACCAGAGAGCCATTAGTTGGAGTGAGGTGAAGGAAAAGAGTGAAAGAAAGAGCGGGAGAGAGACAGAAAGAAAGAAAGGGAGGGAGGGAGAGAAAGGGGTGGGAGAGAGAGGGAGGGAGAGAGAAAAGGAGGAAGAGAGAAAGAAAGAGAGGAAGAGACAGGGGAGAGAGAGAAAGAGAGGGAGGAAAGGAGAATATTTCTAAAAAAAATTGCTATCATTTGTGGGAGTTTGTATGTTGGCAGAGCAACTGGTAACTCTCTCTTTCAAATGACAGAGCAGGTCCATATGGAGAAAGATACAGAGTAACTGTCTTATGTGAAGGATATCCATTAATCACCACAGGTATCTTGTAAAATGCAAAAGGATCAATGCAGCTATGTACATCTCTCAAATGCACTATCAGTATTAAAAAGTGGAGCTCATCACGGGTGAGCATTATCAGTGGATGAGGTATATATTTATATATATATATATAAATATCAAAGGTTGTCATGAAGTACATAAATGAAAGATGGTTAAAATTTTACCCTTGATTTGAGGGAAGAGGTACCAGCAGCTTCTCTTTCCTAAGTGATGCTTTTAAACAGGATGTTTGTGGGTGAGGGGTCTCCAAAGCCAAAATGAAAGCCATCAATGTGTGATTACAGCCCTTTTTTACATGCTTCACCATCTCAATGTGATGACCTGGGGCGTGGCACAAAGGCAACACAGTCAGATAATCAGTAGGAGTCCCTTTATTACCTCAAACTCTGCCCCCAATGTCCAGGTTACCTTCTGGCTGGAGAAAAACTCTCCCAGGAACAGCCTTTGACTGCAGAGAATTAAGTCCAAAACATGGTCAACACAAACTGTAACTTTAGGTCCAATCAAACCAACCTGAGGTAAGTAGTTTGGCAGGGCAGGAGCAGGAATTCCAGATGTGAAGGCACGGCAAAACTCACATGGTTAGAAAGACACCAGGAACACAGATAAGCTACGACAACACAGGATAAAGTCACATTTGCTCCCAGCAGCTGCCGCAGTCAGCATTCAGTTCTTATAAACTTTCATTCCCAGGTGTGGCTAATGAAGGGAATCAGGGCCCTTTCTTCCCCCATAAGCCACGCAACCCACATTGCTCTCTTTTCCGTTCCTCCCTGTGTGTCCTAAGATGAAGAGAGGGTGAGCCTGGGTCTTCCTCTGAACTCCCTCTCTCTTGTTTTATCTCTTCCCTGATCTGCCCTGCCAGACTTTGCCCTTCCCCAGCCTCCTCCACAGCCAACGAAGCCACATTCCCATTCCCTGTCAGCTGTTCGTCTTCCTCCTTGGATTTAGACTCTGACAGTGGCATAACACTCGACTCTGGGGGCCCCTTCCAAGACACCCTTCTTTTAAATTAGACCATTGCATGTGGTAAAGTGTGTAGGACATATTTGTCTCGTGGGCATCATTTTTAGGGAGAAATCCCAAGGTGCACAGCCTTGTTTTGCAGAATGAAAAGGGCTCCCAAACACATTGGCCTCAGCCAATAATTTATATGTAACCCAGCTCACTGTTGAAGTGGCTCTGAGCAGCTTACAAAATGATAAAAAGATAATGTAAAAACAATTAAAATTAACGAGGATTAAATAGAAACTAAACACTAAGACAAGGGGTGTTTTGGAAGAAATATCCTTCTGGTTCAGTTCCAAGTGGGAAGAAAGGCACTGGAAACATGGAGGCTGATTGGAAAGATGGTTTATTGATGAACAGTACCACATGGGTTTGAGGTCCTGGGCAGCTGACCAAATGGAGTGGAGAATGAGGGTTATTTATATTTCTCTTGGGTCTTGCCCTTGAGCTTCCTGTTCCTATGCAAGAAATTTATTCTATTGGCTCCCATGGAGCCATGTGGAGTCATGTTTGTCTGAATCAAGTTTGGTTGAAGTGTGCTGATGCAATGAAGGGGCTTGTTGGGCAATTCCTATTGTAGCTGAGAACTAATCCTACCTTTGTTCAGACCTTGCTGCTGGGGGTAATGGATTACCAAATCTGCATTTCTAAAGGCTGGCCTCAGCTGAGTATCTGCTTGGGGGCAGTGAACTGTGGCTCTGAATTTCTGTCTCTCTTTAAGATTTTTACTTCTCTTTTGGGGGAAATATAATATTCTACCTTCTTAATATTTCTTAAATTTCATTTTTCTAGGAGAGGGGTGGGTGCTAACTTTCTACAGGTGATATGGGGATTGGGATCTTTTTTCTACCCCACCTCCAGCATAAAGCAGCCCAAAGCTTCCCAGGCCAGCTGGCAGAGTCAGGTTTGAAGGTCCTTCTGGAAAACCAAAAGGGTGGGGGGATATTTAGCCACTGAATAGTCCAAAGAGTAGGGGCCAGAGCAGAAAAGGCTCTTCTTTTGGAACTTGCCAGCTGAAGTTTCTTGGCAGATGGAGTCCGTAGCAAGCCTCCTCTGTTGGAGTGAGTGGGATGGGCCAATCCTACTGGGATGAGATAGCTCCTCAGATACCTCCTATTTATAATAATATTAAATTATTGTAGGTTATGTATATAGGTAAAGGTAAAGGTTCCCCTTGCACATATGTGCTAGTCATTTCTGGCTCTATGGGGCAGTGCTAATCTCCGTTACAAAGCTGAAGGGCCAGCACTGTCCAAAGACATCTCCGTGGTCATATGGCCGACATGACTAAATGCTGAAGGCACACAGAATGCTGTTACCTTCCCACCAAAGGTGGTCCCTATTTTTCTACTTGCATTTTACATGCTTTCGAACTTCTAGGTTGGCAGAAGCTGGGATAAGTAACGGGAGCTCATTCCATTACGCAGTGATAGGGATTCAAACCGCCGAACTGCTGACATATCTGATCAATGTGTGTGTGTGTGTGTGTATAGTACATTCTTTATAATAATTGATAATATTATTTAATAATTGGCTGCCCTTTAATGGAAACTGAATCCAGAATCTCAAATAATATTGTTGCATCACTAATGAAAGAGAAACTCATTGCCAGCATTAAAAATGTAATTAAAAAGGAATTTTGTATTTCCGTGCAGGCTGCTCTGTAAAGTGGGATGAACAAACTTCAGATTTCCAAGATGCTTTCATTAAGAGCCTTCATCCAGGTGACATCTAGTAAAAATCCTACTTGAATTTTATTTTAAAAAGCAACAACTAAATCTGAGATTTACATAGATATGAGTTCCAAATAGGACTCATTGGTTTTTCTTTCAGATTTCTGCCTATGTTTCCCCTTAGCCTTTCTTCAATTCAGCAGCTTATTTTAGGTTTTAAAAAAAGGCATTTCCCCATAAATAATCATAATAATTTATAATTCAATAATTGTGAGTCAGAAACCCCCAGGGATCTATTAGGAAAGTCAAATCTACTCTTTGCACTGTCCTGCTATGAACTCTATTGGTTAGAGGTTACAGTGCTTATTCTGAGATTGATTAAAACAGCCTCGAGTAAATGGAGCCATTATACAGTATTCAGTTTTCCTTATCACCGAAATACCAACCAAGTCCTCTAATGATTTTGAGATGAAAATTGGGACCTTTTAAATATTCAGTCCTTCTTCTCATATTAAAAATCTGCTTCAGTGAGCTTTCTTTAAAATTAGCAAAACTCAGCTTGTCAAATATCTGAAAAGGTCTAAAATGCCTTTGTCTTTCCATAATTCTTATAAAGATGCTTTTGTATACATATTGTATGTATACATGTATGTATTTTTATGATTTCTAATCTGCCACTCATAGAATGCTCACGATACTTGTGATAAAATGGTGGCTTATTACTTTTTCAGTTTAAAAAAAATGGAAAATTTTTATCAGTATAAAAAATGGAAAGAGGGACACATAACTGAAACAAAATACCAGCAAATAGCCTGAATCTGCAAGGACGAAGTCAGGAAAGCTAAGGCTCAGAATGAACAAAGACTTGCCCCCCCACCCCCCAAAAAGGGAAAAAATTTCTTTCAAAATGTAAGAAACAAGAAAAAGGTCAAGGAAATGATCAATCTACTACCAGGAGAAGATGGCAAGGAGGAGATGGGTAGCATGGAGAAAGCAGACTGCCTAATTCATTCTTTGCATCTTTCTTTGGAACAACCTTGAGCTTCTTTCTCACTGTTTCCTCTCTTGCAGGGCTAAGCTGCTTTTGCACTTTTACTTCAATGTAACTGAAAGCTGTGGTGGTGCAGTAGTTAGAATGCAGTACTGCAGGCTACATCTGCTGACTGCCAGCTACCTGCAATTTGGCAGTTCGAATCTCACTGGCTCAAGGTTGACTCAGCCTTCCATCCACTGGTGGGCTGCTGCATACACTCACAGAGCCGGTTGTTAAACCGGTTGCAGCCCACCACTGCTTCCATCCTTCCAAGGTCGGTAAAAGGAGAACCCAGATTGTTGAAGGCAATTCGCTTTGTAAACTGCTTAGAGAGGGCTGTAAAGCAGTGGTCGCCAGTGGGCCAGGGTCCACTGGTGGCCCATGAAAATTTTTTGGTGGTCTACAGAAAATTGTTACCCCCAAAGCACCTCCCAAAGCAATTAATCCAGGCTACGCAGGAACACAAGGCTGAGCCTCCCACATGGCCTGCGGGAACACAAGGCTTGTGTCGCTTGCATTGCTAACAACACGAGGTAATGAGGGGAGGGCGGAAAAGGGCAGAGGGGGGAACTTGCCCCACTCACCCCAAGTGCCTCGCCTGGCTACCGGGCTGCTTCTTTCCACTTCTTTCTTCTTCTTGTGCATTTGGCTGCACACAAGGAAAGCAGCAAAAAGGTCTTTCTTTCTCTCCCCCAAACTCCACCAGAAATGAGCCTTTGGGACCCTGAGAGGCATCCTGCTCTAAGAGGCTGCACTGGCACAAGAAGGCTCACAAAGACTCATTTCTGGTGGAGTTTGTGGGAGAGAAAGAAAGACTTCTGTTGCTTCTGCCGCTTTCCTTGCATGAAGCCAAAAGTCAGTCAGTCTCTCTCCCTCTCTCTCTCTCTCCCCCTGAGAACGGAGCCGGAGATGGTATCCTGTGATCCCAAATAAAAAAACCCCGATTGGTAGGAAAACGGGGTGGATTTTTCCAGGGTCTCTGGTCCGCGGGATTTAAAATTACGAGTTTGGTGGTCCCTGAGGTCCAAAAGGTTGGTGACCCCTGCTGTAAAGTACTGTGAAGTGATACATAAGTCTAAGTGCTATTGCTATTATTATCTCTGTACTCTTTTACAATTAGGTTTTAGGTTCTGCCACAGTTTTCGCTTGATTGACACTTGTTTTCTAAGTATGGCCACTAATTTCTTGCTAATTAATTAATTAATTAATTAATTAATTTCTAGCTTTAGCCCACGGAACTGCTGATGTTTTCTGAAGGGAGGTCTCACATGGGTTTGGAGGATTACAGCACTGCTGAGATTGAGATCCCTTGGGCTAGGGGACAAAAAAAATTCCTTAGGTTTTACAGAGGCTTCATGCATCATTTGATTCCTTAAGAAGCCTGGCCTGCTTTTACAACAGGGTCTCAAACCAATGAAAGTTGTGCACCCCAGTGGTGGGATTCAAGCTTTTTTACTACTGGTTCTGAGGGCATGGCTTGGTGGGCATGGCGTGGCTGGGTGGGTGTGGCTTGGTGGGTGTGGCAGGGAAGGACACTGCAAGATCCCATTCCCTCCCCACCCACTAACCTGCTTTCCAGCTCCATTCTCCTGTGCAAGGCAACAAAAGAAGACCCAGCCAATCAGCTGGGACTCAGGAGGCAGAGAATAGATGGGGGCGGGGCCAGGCAGAGGTGGTATTTGCCCGTTCTCTGAACTACTCATAATTTCCACTACCGGTTCTCCAGAACTGGCCAGAACCTGCTGAATACCACCTCTGGTGCACCTTCATTTTATAACAAAGCAGTGTTTCTCAACCTTGTTGACTCCCAGATGAGTGGATGGACCCCCAGAATTCCTCAGTCAGCAAAGCCAATGCTGAGAATTCTGGTAGTTGAAGTCCACATATTTCTTTCACATGTCCAGGCTGAGAAACACTGATTTAGAGTAATAGGCAGTGTGAGACACTCAAATTAACCATCAAGATTTATGGCAGAGCAGAAACTTGATCCCAGCCTCCCCAGGTGGTGCCAGAAATGAAAGACATTTAGTCATTCTATATGTCCTTCTTCGAGAATAATTTCACCCCAAGTTTCTTTCCCACTGCATTACTTTAAGTGATGTCTCACCTGAAGGTTAATCACTAAATGGCAGGCAAGACTCTAGCAAACTTGGCTTTTCTCCCTCCACTAAAGGAAATGAAAATTAATTACTAGCTATTAAGACTTGGATCCAACTTGTTTTTGCTAAAATGTGCTGGCAGATGGCCTTCAAAACAACACAACAGGCGAGGAAGGTTCAAGAGCAAAAGAGACTGGTGAGAAAGAGAAGGAAACTGAATGAATCATTAAGATGTGGGAAAGGAAGGTTATTTATTCAGTATATTAACTATAGCTCTGATTTATGATATGTGCCGAGAGGGATGCCCATCCTACAAATATTCAGGATTAAATGATGCCCATGGTCTTTGATGTGTGCAATCACCGTGTTGTCAGTATGGCAATTGGACTCATGGGTTTTGATGACACGGTGTCCTCAAAAAGAAAAAGGGCCCAAACTTGGCCTTTTATACTCCTTACACTAGGAATATGGGCTGATAGTGTGAAATGTCACAGCCAAGCCTTTCCTTACAGTGCATACTTAATAGCTGAAGGTTGGACCTTCTGCTACCAAACTCAACTCTTTTCGCTCTTTCTCATTTCCATAATTAACTGTAGCAGTTCCTGCCAACACAAATCTGACAATATTAATCAGATCTTAACCATGAGAAAAACTGAATGTACAGTGGGGCTAATGTATAATGTACACTACAGTTTGGGAGTGGGCCACTGTGGCCCCTTTATGACCTGTGCACTTCAGCTTTTATCCTTTTGTACGCCGCCTCGAGTTCCCCATTGGGGGAAGTGAGGCAGGATATAAATTTAATAAATAAATAAATAAATAAACTGATCATGGCTGGCTCAGGAATTCTGGGAGTTGAGCCTTGGTGGCTCAGGCTGTTAATTGCCTGCACTTAAGTTCCAGCTGCCTACAACTGCTGTAGGCTCGAATCCCACCAGGCTCAAGGTTGACTCAGCCTTCCATCCTCTCGGGGTAGGTAAATTGAGGACCCAAGATTGTTGGGGGCAATTAGCTGACTTTGTAAAAATGCCGCTTAGTAATAAGCAGGCATATACAATGGAATGAAGGCTATTGCTGAGCACACTGGGTTGCATCCCTGTAAGCCCTGAGTCTCCAGAGAAGGGCGGCATATAAATGTAATTAAAAAAAAAAAAAGTCCATGGGTCGTAAAGGGGCCATAGTTGGCCACCCCTGCTGTAGATGATTATGTGCATGTGACCACCTGAAATGGTATGTGGGGATGACTTTGGGAGACAGGTAGTAGATCTACAGACTAGACAATGGTTAGACAAACAGCAGCTCACTCCATGGAAGAACTATGGGCATGGCAAATGACTCAGAAGAGACCCCCTCTAGTTTCTTGGCCTGTAAAAGCAAGGGAGGGGAGGGAAATGTACTTTCAGATTTGCAAGATTATTGTCAGCCTTGTGAGGTAGTCCAGTTAGGAAGCATGACCAGATAGACGGATTCTACTTTACTGTAAGGTTAAATAAACAGAACGTTGCAAGTCTGAGTACATTTTCCTCCCCCTTGCCTTTACAGCAAAAGAAACTGCAGAGAGTCTCTTCTGAGACATTTCTCATGCCCACATTCTTTTGTGGGTGATGATGATGATGATATTTATTCAGTAGTGTTGGAATCTTGGTGATTCGAGGTCTCTCCACAACTCTTCCTTGGCTGTGGTTCTTCCCCTTGTATCCCAAGGTCATTCACACATACCATTACATCACCATTTTGACTTTTTAGCAATTACAATAGCAATAGCACTTAGACTTATCTACCCCTTCATAGTGCTTTACAGCCCTTGCTAAGTGGTTTACAGAGTCAGCATATTGCCTCCAACAATCTGGGTCCTTATTTTACCCACCTCGGAAGGATGGAAGGCAGAGTCAACCTTGAGCTAGTCAGGATCAAACTCCTGACAGTGAGCAGAGTTAGCCTACAATGCTGCATTCTAATCATTGTGCCACCATGGCTCCTTTTTTCCATCTTCCTCCTCGACCCCCTGTCCAAATCATTCCTGTTTGCCATGCGAGTTTATGGGTGGGGGTCAAGGGGCAAATTAAGCTTGAATTTATGAATGGAAAACAAGCGGAGAAAAGATTAACAGAGGAGAAAGGAAGAGACCTGGATAGCAGAGACTGTTCAAATCTGTGAATTAATCCAGTTCAAATTATATTAGCTGGACAATGAGACCTACCACACCCTTCATTTTCTCCCCCCATTTTTTGCCAAGATATTTCTTTACCCCTTCAGATTGTACACTTCAGGGCCAAGTTATGTGAATCATTGATTTTTGTAACTTGCCCTGGAAGGATGGGCATCCATAGGCAAGGATTAAAAAGTATCAACATGGCCAGTCACAATCGTGATCGAAATCCTGCCCTCCCCCTTTAAATATTTGCACAGGCATTGTTTTGAGGTTTTTGACACTGCCTCTCCTATGGACATCCCTGCTGGGAAATTCTTAAAATGTGGGGAAGGAAGGAAGGAAGGAAGGAAGGAAGGAAGGAAGGAAGGAAGGAAGGAAGGAAGGAAGGAAGGAAGGAAGGAAGGAAGGAAGGGACAGAGAATAAAGAGTGTTTTGTGCTTCTGAAGACCTGTTTTCCAAGCACGACTCCTCTTTTTAAAGCTAGAAAATTCTAGAAGCAGAATATTCTGAATGAAGTAGAGGTCCCTGCTCCTGAAATTAAATTAATGGAAATCTCCAGTGTGGTTCCATGTGGTGGGATGGGTAAATGCAATGCCCTTTTTCACATCCCAAAATTTCTCTTGCCTCCTGCTTGCTTGTCTCTCTGAATGAGAAATATGGCCAGCTTATTACAATTAAAGTGGTTGCTGAACCATGCTACATTATTTGCTATGCCAAAGTCTGTGGCAGATCTTCCTGATTTTTTTTAAAGATGAGCCACTTAAGAAGCAAAAAAAAAGGACCAGCAAAGCTTCTTCTCTGCTCCTTATTTTAATTGCCATACTTATATGGTTTAGTACCACACAAAGAAACAATTGCTGCCCTCCGTCCATGTATGTTCAAAATTGCAATGCACGCAGCCCACTTTCCCTAAGAATTACATTTATGGCCTGCACTATCGGAGCTATTAAGAAGCAGACCTAGAATGAAGACAAAGTCATTGCTCAGAGCAGAAGCCCCATGAATATTTCATCGGCAAGATAAAAAAAGCAGCTAGAAAAGGATGGGGTGAGCTAAGCACTGGCACGCTTGGAACAGAATTTGTTCTTCCTATCATTCATTGTCCTTCTTCTCAGAGCAGGTATACCAAATCTTCTCCCCTGCCCCTCCTCTCCCTGGGGTTAGGGTTAGGTCTTCTTGGAGTCATGGCCAAAAACTAATGCTGGGGATAGATTCTTTGAGGTTTTCTAAGCAAAGAGAAGTTGACAGCTTTTCGTTTGTAGTTGTTTCTGGAACACAGCAAAATACTGTGTTCCTTAGAAAACAGCTAAAAATCTCTCCCTAGCATTAGTTTTTGGTCATGACTCCAAGTAAACATGTCTTTAACCCTAATCTTAAACCCAGATTCATTTTCATTGGCAATGGGATTTTCCCATGTATTTTATTAGGGTCCAAAAGCATCTTTGAACAGAAACTTGTCAACATATCTTTGCTTAGAAAATTGCTAAGAATCTATCCCTAGCACTAGTTCTTGGGCAAGACTCCAAGTAGACCTAACCCTAACCCTAACCCTAACCCTATCCATAGATTCATGTTCTTTGTCAATGGGATTTTCCCATGTATTTTACTGTGGTCCACAAATTATTCCAAAAGAAAAGCTCTCAATACTTCTTTCCCTAGAAAACCACTAAGAATCTATCCTCAGCATTAGTTTTTGGCCATGACTCCAAGTAGACCTAACCCTAACCCTAGCCCATAATGCGATTCATTTTCATTGTCAATGGGATTTTCCCATATATTTTACGGTGGTCTACAAGCAAGTCTGAAAAAAAAACTGTTAATGTTGCATTCCTTAGAAAATTATTAAGATTCTACCCCTAGCATTTAGTTTTTGATCATGAGTCTAGGTAGACCTAACCCTTATTCTAACCCTAGCTGTAACTCTAGATTCATTTTCATTGGCAATGGGATTTTGCCATTTATTTTACTGCAGGCCCACAAGCAATTTTGAACGAAAAGCTGCCAATGTCTCTTTTCTTAGAAAACTTCTAAGAATCTATCCCTAGCATCAGTTTTTGACCATGATTCCAAGTAGATCTAACCGTAACCCTAGATTCATTTTAATTGGCAATGCAATTTTCTTGGATTAGTAATGCATTGCCAAGGTAGTCAATATTATTTGGCTTTGGTTAGGGTAATATCCAATCAGGGAAGTAATTACTCTTCCAAGCTACTTGTGGAGGGCCATTTACTCAATATACTGTCGTAGAAAGTTAGCACCCATCCCTCTCCTACAAGAATGAAATATTCTAGGAAATATTAAAAAGGCAGAATATTATATTTCCCTCGATGAAGAAAAGGAGAAACATGTTTTAAAGACAAAGTAGCTTCCTGCAGCTCCCTGTCCCCCTCTTCAGCTCCAGGGTGATGGGATTAAGACATGGCCCTCAGGAAATGATAGGATTACCCATCTCACCACATAGCACCTGGGAAGATTGCATTAGCCAGCACTCAGGTGAAGCCATGTGGTCCAGACAAAGTCTACAAAGTTAACTAAGATCCTCCCACCCCTGGAGTCTGACAGCCAGTGGGATACATTTTTTACACAGGAACAGGGAACACTAGGGTAGGGCCCAACAGAGGGTATGAAACCAAGGGATTCTCAGCACCCCTTCCCTTTTCGCCCAGGAGCTCCAAGCCATGTGGTCCTGTCCACCATTAAACCTTCTTTCAAGCAACTTCCATGAATCCAGTGTCTTTTTCTCCACTTGGAACTGAACCTAGAAGGATATTTCTTCCAACACTGTAAATAGATTGCAGTCTGGATGCATCAAAATCAAATAAACAAAAAGAATGGACAAACTTTTTCACCTTGATATCTGTTTTGGCACTGGTGTGACATGCAAGAATGAGCTGTGGTGGCACAGCGCAAATATGAATAATTAAAATTCAAACATCTATTAAATTATAGAAAAGAAATAGGCTAGGCTGAAACCCTGCTAAACCAGTTTTAATCATAGTCCATTCAAATCATAGCAGCATGGTTCAGACATCAAATTGAGCATAAACTATGGTTTATAAATTACAGCAGA
The DNA here is from genome assembly GCA_009733165.1 of Naja naja. Taxonomy (NCBI): domain Eukaryota; kingdom Metazoa; phylum Chordata; class Lepidosauria; order Squamata; family Elapidae; genus Naja; species Naja naja. Next base: position 21,746,706 of record CM019148.1, on the reverse strand, counting down.
TCAAACTATTGAGTCAGAGCTGCAAAATCCAGATCATCATTGGATGGCAGCAAAGAGGTAGTTTTCTGTCTCTTGGCTGCCACTAAGAGGTCATGTGGGTTTTTGCGGCCTAAATCTGGTGATCCCTGGCTAATCATCTTTTAACAACCCCATAATCCCTTGCAGGGTGGAGTCTGGGCAATTGAATGGAGCTAGCGGAGTGTTTTAATGGTCGGATGCCCTTCCTGTTGCCAATGTGGAGTTTTGTTCAGCACCTAATATTATCAGTGTGCCCGGAGAAAGAAATATTTGCCTCTACCTAGGATTGAACTCACAGCCTCCTGATTGTGAAGTGAGAGCTCCTCCAGCTCTAGGCCACCACACCACTCAGGTCCTGGCACACCCTAAACTGAAACCAAGCAAAGCTCATTACAGTTTATCAGGATGCTATAGCAGAATTCAGGCAGAAGGCTCTAATGTCACCTGGAGATGCCAGGCATTCAATTTTGCCCTTTCTGCATGCAAAGCAATGACTTTCTTCCTTGGATCAAAAGTAATAAAAGCTGTCACCCAATTTCAGCTTTATACTGACGTATTAGTGACCTACTTTCTGCCACTTGCTCTTGTACCCATCACTTCTTTGACCCAGAGAGCTCCAAATGCCCAATTCTCCATCCCTGCATCTTGATATACTCTCTTTTCACAGAGACAAGACTTCCTTAAATAGAGCCTTCTCCTCCTGCAAGCCTGTTGAGAAAGATTTTCTTTCCTGATTTATGTAGGGTGTTTGGAGGTTTTATGATTGCCATTTACTGGTTTATTTGGGGATTTTAATTCATCTGCTGTGATTTACCACACCGCTCAGCAACAACGCACCAAGCTTCCGCTGCTGCAATGTTCAAGTTCTATTAATGCAAAGAAAACCCTATGCCTTTTCCCCAGCAGCTTTTTGTTTCTAAGTAAAAATGAGAGCATTTCCACACACACACACCCCACTCCCTGGAGGAGGTAGGGGGAATGGAGATGGTGAGAAAAATACTCAGCAAATAATTCTACACTCTGAGATGCTTGTGAGAAGGGAGGGTGCCTTTTTGTAAAGGCAAGATTAATTATGTGAATAATAGCACACCCTGGGAATTATATACTAAACAGCAGTTTATAAATTCACCAAATAAACAAGTATGACTAAGACACCTGTCCCTAATTCACTTTCCAACGTTCACTCTTAACCGTATGACCATGAGCTCAAGGGATAGAAAGGCAAACTGAAATAGTAAATAATAAACTCTGTTACACAAGAAGGTTATAATTTTATAGGCCTTTACAATGTGAGTAAGTCACATTGACTTAAAACACTGTTACTGGCTGGCTGGGGAATTCTGGGAGTTGAAATCCACACATCATGCAGTTGACAAGTTTAAAAAAAACTATTATAGGATTTTACACAGGAGTAATTCATACTGAACTTGGCACACTTAAATGTTTAGAACTAAGTCTAAACTAAGTCTAGTGCAAGTCTTGCTTGCCATTTCAGTTTTCTAATTTGCTCATTTAACTTGTTGCTTGTTTAAATTTCTATTGCTCCCTTTTGCAATAGAATTTATTGTTTTCCCTTAGAGTGTCCACACATGCATATCTCTTATTTGATGTCCTGCATGTATGAAAGCACATCCAAGTCACCTAGCTCTGTTCCCACATTCTTAAATGAGCAATGGGGGATTTCATGTACTGTAGGAATATTAAAAAAGGACCAATTGAACAAGGCATTGAATCTCCAGAGGATTAGAATGTTTCCAGATAGACTAGGATGAACTCTAGCATGGTGGTATTGTAGAAACTCCAAATTTCAGTCAGTTCTGTTTTGCCTACTGTCCTGCTAGTGGTTCAAATATTCTCACACAGTTGCTATGGTAGTTCATTCAAGGTCAAAGAGATAACAACACTCAGAGCATGCAAATCAAAACAGACTCATGACAGATGCTTGCTTGAATAGTTAGCTTTTAAAAAATAGCATAGAAAATAGTCCAAAGTCAGTCCAATGTTCCAAGAGTTGCGTCAGAAGTCAGACAGTCCAGAGGTCATAATTTCAGATGCAGAATCCACATGATTTGTCATACAAGAGCCAGATCAGACAGTTGTTTCCAGCAAAGGAACATGGATCAGGATTGTCTCTGCAGCCAGCTGTCATTAACCAAGAGATTTACTTCCTTCTTGGCAAGAAATCTCTCTATTCTACTCTCCTCTTTACTTACTGTGTGCAGGGGCTGAAAGGTCTTATGTCATTCTTATCTGACTGCTCCAGCTGTCCAAGTAGTGCCTGTTTTTGATCAGCCTCATGTGGTTCTTGGCTTTGTGTTTCCTGAGGCTGACATTACATAGGTTCTGCTGGAGTCTCTTCTTCACAGTTAGGGCCAGCACTTGAGTCCTGACTCATAACATCTACCTGGTCTTTCAAGGAAAAGAGATAATGAGAAAAAGAGGCTGAAAAGGAAAACATCTCCATCAAAATGAAGGCCTTGGTCACACAAAACGTATCTCCCAAAAGCTAATTGATTTCTATAGTCAAATCACAACTGCTGCTGTCTGCCTGACCAATGGGGAAGGAGATAATATTGGCATTAAGTCTTTTCAATATTCTCCTGGTGCACAGGTTCATGGGATACTAGGTCTTATCTGGACAAAGTGGCTGGAGGCTCTCGATTGCCAAAATGGAGATTATTAATGCATTTAGTATAACTCAAAGATGCGTTTTCAAGAGGCAATTGGACTTTCTGGTTTTTCTCTGAAAATGTTTTGCTTCTCATCCAAGAAGCTTCTTTAGTTTTGCTTCTCATCCAAGAAGCTGAAGAAGCTTCTTGGATGAGAAGTGAAACATCGTCAAAGAAAAACCAGAAAGTCCAGTTGCCTCTTGAAAAAGCACCTTTGGGATAACCATGACCTGGATAACTGAGAATCTTTGTAAGCATTTAGTGTGACTTTCTGCTGCCAAAACCAACCCACAAAATTTTATTGGGTCATTGGCTTATTGAGTTAATACTGTCCTGTACACAGAAATGCTTATTTTAAAAATATGTAATCCATTCAATCACCTCCAGGTAATTGAAGTAATGCAACAAGTTGACTCTGGAACAAAGAGCTAGCAGTTGAAGACATGAATGGATTCCAGATATCTTACTTCTTCCCTATAATATCTTCCTGTTCCACCTTCCTGACATTTATAAATTTAATAAAATAAAGTAAATAGGAAGGCGACATGCCATAGAAGGCTAGCCTCTCCTATTTCAATAGCTATGTTTGTGCCACACAAATATCTCACTTAAACAGGGTACCCAGAGGATGTAATCAAAACAGTCACGATAGTATGCTTGAAGATCTATCTACCTGTTTATGTAGGTGAAATGCACAGTGCTCATAATAAAAGGATGCAGTTTCAAATGCACCATTGTGGCCACCATCTTTTCACCATATCCTATGGACTCCTTTATTTAAAAGGCCTAACTGAAGAAGGAAAACCATATGGTTTTCCAAGTTGCAATGTATGGCTGTGAAAGTTGGACCCTAAGGAAGGCTGAGCACCAAAAAATTGAGGCCTTTGAACTATGGTGCTTGGAGAAGACTGGACTGCAAAGCGATCAAATTGGTCAGTCCTAGAGGAGATCAACCCTGACTGCTCTTTAGAAGGCCAGATCCTGAAGATGAAACTCAAATATTTTGGTCACCTAATGAGAAGGAAAGACTCACTGGAGAAGAGCCTAATGCTGGGAAAGATTGAGGGCAAAAGAAGAAGGGGACGACAGAGAATGGGGTGGCTGGATGGAGTCACTGAAGCAGTAGGCGTGAGCTTAAATGGAGATGGTAGAAGACAGGAAGGCTTGGAGAAACATTGTCCACGGCGCTGCAATGGGTTGGACACTACTTTGCGACTAATAACAGCAAAATTGAAGAAGGAGGTCACTAATTCACCTTCCAGTTTATGGGTATTATGACTAGGCAAGCCCTGATGGCATCTATTTTGCAAGTGTATCTACCATGTTTTCCAAATTCCCAAAGTGCCCTGAGCCAAAAGGTTTCTTGTTCCTGAAAAAAGCCAAAATGTGTTTAACTATTACTTGCTTACATTTGACTGGCTATAAAACCAGAACTGTCTGTTGGCCTTATTACTTTTAGAGGCTTTCCTAAAAGGATATAATTGGTGTCTATTATAAATAGGATGCTGGCCTAGATTGAATTTTGCTCTGATTCAACACAGTTCTTATGGCATGAAATCTCTTTCTGACATTCATCTCCTTACTGATATCTTTGCATTGGTTTTAAAAGTATTGGACAGTTCCTTACTAGCCTCATCCTTGTTCACAGACATCAATGGCACAGCCAGAATCCACAGTAAAACTGGAAGTTTTACAGTTTCCTTTTAAACTGGAAGCATCCATTCAACCAGTTAAGCAAATACAACACTACTCAATACTCAATACTACTCAAGCTGAATTCAACTTTCAACTGTAATTGCCATTGTTCATTTGCTGAAGGGTGACCTTATATAGTCAAAACAGAATCATCCATCAGTGAATCATATGAAAATTATAACTTGCTCAGGAAAAATCCATTTTTTGTTAATGAATAAATATAATAAATAAGAGAAAATTAAAAAACCCAGTTCTTGGAAAATTTCATGTTCTCAGGAAACAGCTATTATTATTTTTATTTATAAAATTTATTGATTGAAATTTATTTCATTTTGACTCTGCATTCTTGTTTTAATATTCTGTAAGCTGCCTACTGTCTGGTTGGTTTCGGGCAGTCAGATAAATGTCATAAATAAATAATTTAATAGATAAAATGGAATATTTTATAGAGAGTGGGGGGAAATGATGGAAAGCAATTCTGAGAAGAGAGCTCAGCTGCCTGTCTGATTCCTTAAATTCAGTTTAATATATCAGAGCTGCAAAATCCAGACAATCACTAGATATGTCAGCAAAGGGATACAGAACAGTTTGATTCTTTCCTTCCCTCTAGTGGCCAACCAGAGTTTTGCATATGGTTCCATATCCTGCTAGAAGTCCCAAGGGTGCTTTTTCAGGATGGCAGGATTTATATTCCTTGCAGATCTTCCCATTCCCCAACATCCAGTCAGGAGCTGAAGAAGCGTCTTGGATGAGAAGCAAAACGTCTTCAAAGAAAAAGGCAAGAAAGTCCAGTTGCCTCTTGAAAAAGCACCTCTGGGATAACCATGACCTGGATGACTGAGAATCTCTACAGAATGTTATCCTGCTAGAAGCCCTTCACACTACACGTTTTAATGCCACTCTCACATTGACTATTACATGTTATTTATACCAGAACTACTGAAAAAGACAGTGAATCAGTTAATCAGAATAGAGCTGGAAGCCAGTTCGTTTTGTTTTCGAAAACACACACACACACACACACACACAAAACAGGCACGCATGCGCGCACACACGCACACGCACACAGGCACGCGCACCATAAAACTGGATTACCGTATACAGCTTTTATCTTCCCTTTTCAGCTTCTTGCCTGCTTCCTTCTCTTCTCGTCTTTAGGGGGCTCTGTGGAAGGTGAAAGCTGGGAGTCAGGTGACGGTCTTGCACCACGCCACGGCTGACTCTATGGTCCTGAGCTGTCCAGCACTTCAGGAGCCGTTCACTGGGGGATGCTCCGAAAGAGAACGGCAGGGCGATTGTCGAGAAGCAAGATTGGCCGGCGAAGAAGCCGGAGACGGAGCCGGAGCTGGGGCGAGAATCCGAGGAAAAGCAGAAAGCAGAGAAGGCTGAAATCCCGGGGAATCCAGAAGGGAGAAGAGGCTGGCAGGAGAGAGGCGAGGCCAAACCCAGCTGCAGTGACTGGCACGGACACAAGATCACAAGGGCGCAGAATTCCCCAGCAAGGTACGATAAGACAGGAGGGGGTGGGTGGGTGGAAAGTGACAACCTTGCTTGCCTTGGGCCGAGGGGGAGGAAAGTGGGGGCCGTGGAGAGAACTGGCGACCGAGGGTCACAGCAGACCGCGAAGCCCTGCGATTGCCTAAGGGAGAAGCGGCAGTGGTGGAGGAGGAGGTGGGGGAGGTGGGGGTGGGTTCAGGAAAGCTTAGCAAGAGGCTTTTTGGCTGCAGTCCCATCTGTTGTGTCTGTTTGATTGGGCTTGGTATTCTCTCTTTGTAAAGATCAGTGGAAAGAAGGGGAGTCTCGTGAGTGGGGGAGTGGGTGGGTGTGGGGGAGAGAGCAGAAGGTGGATAGTTGGTTATGTCTCTTGGGAGAAAGAGGCAGATGAGAGACTTGGCACCCCTAAGATTCTCTCAATGTGATTTGTTTTGTTTTGTAAAGGAAGAAGCCAATAACCCAAAGGGCTTCATGAGGAAGCTCTTGAGACTTGGCTCGATTTCAAAGAATGCCCTCCTTCTCCAGTTCTCTGGTGGAGAAATTAAAAGCAAGGCATTGGTCCCTGAGAGGATGGGGATGTTGACTTACAGTAATTTGACAGCTCTCTTTTGGATGGTGAAGGGAGATTAGGAAGTATACCTAGGTCTTCCCTTTGAGTGTGTGTGTGTAAGGGGGGGGATAGAATATAGTTATATGCTTTGGAAATTAATATTCATCCAGAGGGGAACATCTCTGGAATTTTACATCATTCCATGTTATTTTCCTGAAGATGCATTGTCTTTATTTGGTCACCCAAGTCCAGGAGCAAAACAAATGAAAGTGGTGGTTTTTTGTTTTTGTTTTAGAGGGGGACGAGAGGTTTGTTCCAACCTTTTCTTAGGAGAAGATGACTTGGAGGTTTCCCAAGATTTTTTTTTTCTCCACTGGGCTATAAGGTGGATCACATTTCTGCAAAGACAACAGAGGAGAGAGGAAAGATAAGAACCTTAGTCCACCTTAGGGTATTAAGTAGCTTTTTGGAATAATTCACCAAGGATAATTTGGAAACATTCCCAGGAGATTTGAAGTTGCAATTTGGTAAGGGATGTTGCATAGAGATTAGGCATATTCCTTCATTCTGCTCTGAATGTTGTGGGGAGTGCCCTAAAGGGAATCCTCTGTATTTGCAGAAGGCACATTTCGGCACATATGGAAAGTTGCACAATACAACGGAAGTTTTCTGTATCAGTTGCAAGAAAAGGCTTAACAGGAACATCTAAGACCAGGCAAAGGTGAAAAGAAAGCATGAATTGTGCAAACTTCAGCCAATCAGCGTGTAAGACTTTGCATAAGTGTATGAACAGACTCATCTGCTTATATACAGAAATAGAGAGTAGCCTGTAGATGATGTAAGCTAAGTTAAGGAGATCCTTTGGGCTCAGCAGCATAAGATCTAAGGTTGAATCTGCGGAACATACTAGATTAAAATGGTATAGGTGGTACTTCATCGTACAGGGGGAATTCAGCTATTGATTTCACATACTTGTTGTCAGTCTGGCCATAAAGTTAAATCAGGATATGAGTAAGCATGCCATGTGAACATAGACATTGCATGTGAGTTTCCACCTGCTTAGGATTTAACACGGATGAACATGGGTGGGGCATGTGTTATATACTTAACCTAGTAACCAGCCTCATCCGTTTGGGTGCTCTCAATATATTAAACCATAATTCAATGGACTGGGTTCATATAATCCACTGAACCACTGAGACAAACAAATCAAATCCCCCCTTACATGTTATGCCTATATAGTTATTAGATTTTTAAATTACCTGGTTAAGTGTCTTATGCAAACCCAACCAAGATTTTTAATGCTGGGGACAGCAAATAAAAAAGGTACATGAATATCACACCCTCTGAGAGTTCTCTGGGTGACCTCATTGCTTGGATAGTCAAAAATATCAAGCTGCATCAGCCCATCTTCCTCAATCAGGTTATGTAAGATTACCATTTGTATCATTTCTAACTTAGATAACAACTGGCAGAATGACTAGTTTGTGGGCATTATAATCTTAACTATCTAGAGAACACCAGATAAGGTCAGTTTTAAAAAAATTGGAACCAGGGAAGGAGATCTGGATTCGAGTTCTTTCCACTCATGGAGTGACTGAGTTTCCCTCTCATAGCCCATGGTGGTTAACTTATAGGAATAAAAACTAGAAAATCTCCAATTGTGCCACCTTGAGCTCCCAGGGTGATATAATGGGAAGAATCATTGGCTTGCAAAACTTCCTTCTGTAGTTGTACTGGGCATGGATAAAATGTAGGATGTGCCACTGAGCTGTGGGCCCTTTTCCCAGCTGGGCAATTGTTTCATGTTCTGATAAATTGCATCCATTAATCCTGGTAGCAACTATCAGGTGGGGGCAGAGAGACATTATCTTTTTTAAAAAAGGTACTGGCAAAGACAGGATTTGAACCAGAAACTTCCTGGTTCGTTGTATAATTGTGTTGCAATTTTTTTTAATGATGTCTACATTATGTCGGAGAAGGAATATTATATATTCCTCCACCCACACTAGGTCTTGCAGTCCTCTATAATTCAGGCTGAGCCAATAGTAGTCACATTTCTGCAAAGGATTTTTCATTGTGGCCACTGGCAGCTGCTTTGAACTTCTGTAACATTTTAACATGCAAGAAAATCCTTGAAAGGGAAGCCAGAGGCACACCCATTTTACAGATGAGGAAGCACGGGGAGAGACTGATTGCACTGAGTGCACAGAAATTCTTTAATGTGATGGCTGCTGAATGTGTCTACTTCGTACAAAACATTGTATTGTGTTCTGCAGAGCAGTACAATACATTGCACCATAAACTAATCAAAGGGTGTGAGTTCGCAGAGCACACTGAGCCATAAAATGCTAGCAAAACATATCCTGATACTTGGTCTCTAATTGGTTAAGCATGTTGTCTGAATGCAATTACTGAGAAGGAAATCTTATGTACAGTTTAGCCTCTTGAAGCAGGTGAGTGTTATATCTTTGTTTTCTTTGCAGGATACAACGTGGCTCCCTCACCTGTTCCTATTATGTTATATTATATTTTTGGCCACAAGCAGTTTGATGATAGAGTTCTTGACTCTGTTTTCAGTTCACAGTGAGGATGTGTTGGACAGTTGTTGATGATCCGTATGACAGTGATTAAAATCATGGTGGTATTTCAGGCTCTCCCCCTAGTCTTAAACTGATCTGCATGGGTTTTGCCAATTTATCTTCAAGTAGGTTGAGAGAGCAGGTCAATGAGTTTCATGGAGCCTGAAGGGATAATTTGAAATTGGGTGTCCCTTGGTCCATTGGACCATTATAAAATTAACCCATAGATATAGCCTTCTCCTTGCTGGCAGCTTCTAGATGCACTGATCTACAACTCTCATTATAACAGTCAGGTTGGGTTGGCATCAGCTGGGAAGAAGCTCTCATTCACAGTACCTTCCCACCAAGATAGTGTTTTCTTAACAAGTTCTAGATTTCCTGTGATGTTTCTCAGAGCTCACAATTTGTGAAACCTCAGCCTCAGTCCCTCCATGCCTGCTTTGCTGTTGCTGCCCCCATCCTTTTTAAAATCTAATTAGACAAATTACTGAATGTCACTGCTGAGAAGGTTAATGACTGTCCATTTCCTTGTCACCAGAGGCAACTGAGGCAAAACATGCGCTTTTGGTCTGGGGATGGCTTTCTTTTGGACTGTTTGTCTGGCATCCACATTTTCTCTTTTCAGTGACAGACAAGCCTTTAAGAGAAAAAAACCTCTTGGACCTTTAAGAGCTACCTCCTTTTGAAAGATTAATGGGGAGGTTTAAAGATCTGATGTTTAATTTAGCACTTGCATCCACACACTTAACTTGGTCACTGAATTGACCCATTTTCTGAGTTTCAATAATACATAGACTCATAAACTTCACCAAACACACTGAAACCAAACATTATTTGCCTGCACAAAAGAAGCCAAAGTTTAATTGAACCAAGTTTATCCTATTGCAGAAATGCAGGCATTGGGTCTTTAGCTGAACTGATTAACTATGAGCGAACACAGTTTTGACTTACAAAGACTTTGTTGCTGATGACATTTGCACTATTTTTAGTTCTGAGATGGTTTTAGTTCTTGTTACGTTTCAAAGCATTCGCCAGAATTTAATCATCCTTGTGCTAGTTTTAGGGCTGTTTAGGATCTTAATTTGGTATTTAATTATACAAAACTAATTTGTTTTGTTTTACCTTGCCTAAAGAACTTGTTTTAAGAGACAGCTGATAAATAGACGGCAACAACAAGAATGATGATAATATATTCCTAGCTACATGGGGAAGAACTAGGCTAAAAATTAAAAGTATATCGCTTGTAGGAACTGGGATTTTCAAAAAACAAAGCAACTCTTCCTTCTCCTCCAACCCTAACATCCAGAATTGGCTCTATTCTTGCTAATTGAAGAATGAGAATTAGGTTTCTGGAGAGTTTGAAAGGGAGAGAATCAAGGCATCTGTATATATATGCATCAAAACCTTGTCTTTGCAGCAATAAAACTACAGAGGGAGAGGCAGAGAGAAAATAGCACCAGCCATTTCCCTATACCCTTGCTTTAATTTACATTTAAAAAAAAATGAGAGAAAACCCCAAAAACTTTAACCTTAGACTTTCTACTATTGACCTCACCCCTTTCCTAAGAGGTCTGTAGGGGGCACGCATAAGCGCACCAACGTGCCTACTGTCCCTGTCCTATTGTTTCTTTTATTTTTCTTATATGTATTCATTTCATGTATTCATAACTATCTTTATCCTTATACTTATTATCTTGTAAGCAATTGACAAACCAAATAAATAAATAAATAAATAAATAAATAAATAAATAAATAAATGTCAAATCTGTCAGATGGTGGGCAGGACATTGCAATGGAAGGCCTGTCCCTTTTATACATGCTTTGCACATACAAAAAGAAAGGGCTTCGAGCATGATGCCATATTTTTTTGCAGGGTTTGACACACACGTAAATACCCACACATGTTACAGATGGCCCTGGGTGAATCACCATTAAGTAAAAAGAATCCTTAGGTGACATATTTTAGTCTTCTTCTTCTTCTTCTTCTTCTTCTTCTTCTTCTTCTTCTTCTTCTTCTTCTTCTTCTTCTTCTTCTTCTTCCCTCCTCCTTGTCCTCCTCCTTCTCTTCTTCCTCCTCTTCCTCTTCCACTTCCTCTTCCTCCTCCTCCCTCCCATGCTATGGCCAGGTCTGCTTAGATTTTGGCATCCTTCAAAGATAGCAAAATCTTGATTGTTGAATACATTGTTGTTTTCTTTTATGGATAAAGAAATCCTTGCATTTTTGTGTCTTTGGGGTATAAGACATTATAATTTGAGCAAAGGTTCTGTTTGCTGATCAGTCATGAACAGTAGAACATTTTGGTTGGCAAGAGATCAGCAGTAAGAGCAGGAGAAATGACATTACAGCCAGTCTGGTAAAATGCAATATAAATGGGGAGACCCATTTATATTGCAGTTCTAGACCCATCTTTGGCATGAAGTCAGTGGGTCACTTTGGGCCAATCACTCCTTCTCAGTCCTAGAAAGAAGTCAATGGCCAACCACTTCTGAAAATCTTGTAGGGATTAGTTGTTTTTAGTCAAAAACAACTTATGGTGGTAGTGATGGGATGTATAAGAGTTCTGAAATAAAAGCAAAAACTAAAAACCAAAGTGATCCTTTATAGCAAAATGTAGAGATCATGTATGGGCTACTGAGTAGACAACTGATTTTACTCACTTTGTAAACAAATACTGTAGCAAACAAAACCTTGTCTTTGCAGCAATAAAACTACAGAGGGAGAGGCAGAGAGAAAATAGCACCAGCCATTTCCCTATACCCTTGTTTTAATTTACATTTTTTTTAAAAAACAAGAGAAACGTACTTAAATATTTATAATGTAAAGTGGCTTATAATTAATCCTTAGATGCCTAGCTTTTCAAATGTCAAGAAGTAAGTGAACCAGGCCTAGATCTTGCTCACTGGGTATAAAACCCTCATATAAAAGGGAAGCACAACCTGTTATTGCCTGAGCAGAGTTCTCTGCCAGATGAAAAGGAAGAGATGGAATTTACAAGATGGAATTCTCTCCATAAAGCTTCCCAGACTGGAGAACTGGAATTCCTGAGGTGGGAAGAGTGAGCAAGGCAGATCATGGTGACTTGGGGCTTAAACTGGAGCTTTTTAGTGGTAAATTGGGAATTCTAACATTGCCGGAGACACCAACAGTAACTTTGTGTGTGTGTGTGTGTGTGTTGGGAGTGGAAGGGATGGACAATGCAGAGAAGACTTGTTTTCTTGATGATGATTATCACAAAGGACACACTTTTCTCATTTAAGTTAAATCCACTATAAGGAATGAGACGTGGAATGAATAACTTGCTAGAATTAAAAAAAAACAACGATATACAATAATGGGCAGAAGGACAGGCAGCAAATTAGAAGGAGCCCTAATTGGCACGATGGACAGTTTAATTTTGGATCCTGTATAAGAGGTTTTCATAGGATTACCAACAGTTATAATCAGGTCAGTTAAAGACATCGCAGTTATACGAGCGCAATTCAATAAACTTTGTCCACTCTTTTGTGATCTTTGTATTGGCTTAAGGAAGACATTACCGTTAAGAGGGTCTGTGAAATGTTCTTTTTGCAGTTGATCTCTGCCTGCCTTTGTTCTCATGGCCCCCAGCTTGGTTCCAGCATTTGTGTAGATCTCATCAACTCCTCCTTGGACTTGCTGAGACGGAGAAACACCAATCTAGATTAATGGTGTGCAACCTGTACCCAGGGAGAGCATACTCTGGACTACAGGGGGAATGTGTGCCAGGGGGGATTTCATCTAGCTGTTCATTTAAAGTTAAATATAATTAATCTGATGGTCTCCAGCTGTGTATTTAATCATTTCTCCTTTCGGTCACATTAAAAATAATAATCCACTAACAACTTCAGAGGGCTGGAACCAAGGTTTTCATGGCTGCAGGCAACCGTGTAGATTAGAGGTTCTGCCATGAGTGTTGAAATGAAGGAAACCATATTTTGCCGGTGCTCTGGCAGCTCTGCTTCACTTGCTGTTGCAGGTACAAAATAGGTGAGGCTCATGGCATGATGCTGCTTTTCATCATTCTCATCCTCTTGTCCTTCCCGTGGAAGCTGCTAGTTCTGAATTTGTAGTATAGATCAAGGTGGATTACGTTCTCGCTGATCTAATACATTTTTGATCCATTGCTTGATGCAGAAAAGAAGCCAGTTGTGGCATCCTGTTGGTTTGATGGCTTCTGGAACCATCATTAAAATGGTGCATTGTCACCTAGCTGATGCTTAAGCAAGAAAGGTCTTCACCCTCTGTCTCAGTTTTCACATTTCAGCATTTTGTCAGGGACTTTTTTTTTGTCTCCTGTCTCTGAGTATATGTGAAGTTTTTGGCAGTTTCACAGGCTGGGGATATGCTGCAAGAGGTCATGTCGTTGTGACAAGCTAAACGAGTTGGGTAACGTTTGGATATGTGACTGTTCACATACCATGTTTTAGAATATAATGGCTTGTCTTGCTCTTTCTGCCTGCTTTCCTTAATGTCCCCATTTTCTGGACAGGTAGCCAGCCAAGTTACATAATCCTCTCTGTCTAAGAATAGCTGCACTGCTTTATATAATGGCAATCAATAAAAGATATGTACTGTAAGAAAAAGCTTCTAATGAAATGGAACAATGTTCCACCAACAGGGGGTAATTTGGGAATCATTGTGGTTAGAGTTGTATAGTGTTGTACTTTCACGTGCCCCACAGATTAAAGAATTTTATGAATGAAGGCAAATATACGTGTCCCAGGATAATGTTGCAGGATCCAATTGGGATCATCGGGACCAGAGGTTTTGTCTTCCAAGCTTTCGGACTTGTCCTGAAGCCCATTTTAAGGGAACTTCTCTCTAGCAGAGTGTGTGCTGTTCTCCGTGTGGTATTTATAGTGCCTGTTGTATGTGGCCTTATTAGATGCTGATTGGGGTGTGTTGATGCCTGGTTTTTAAGTTGTTGGCTGTCATTTACTTGTGCTCACCAACCCTCATCTTCTAAGTACTTGTTTTTAAGTACTTGATAGACTGGTGGTAAATCAGCACTCATGTTGACTGATGAGGGACCTGTTTCCCAGGCTTCAATTCCCTGGCTGTTTTTGTGCCTGCTCGTCCAACAATCTTAGCAACTCCAAAATTGAATATGTGTCCTTGTTCATTTCAGCCTGTATTTTACAGACTGTATTTTAGCCTGTTGAATTTTAGCTTGTATTTTACAAGTTGCTTTGCAGGGATGGGAAATTATGCCCCTTTATGACCTGTGGATTTCAACTCCCAAAATTCCATGTTGGTCAGGAATTCTGGGAGTTGAAGTCCACAGGTCATAAAGGGTCCGTAACCCCCACCCCTGCTTTAAAGAGTTACAACAAATGCTGGGTTCTCACATGCTCTGAACTGTCGTTTTGGAATTAAGTCTGAAGCATTGCACAGTCCTTCATCTATACATTTACTTGTATTATTGAATGATTAGCAATTGTAGTGATATTTTGCTATATTATAATAGGGGTTAAAGACTTTTCCCTTGTTTCTTTATTGTGAACAACCTTACACTCCTAGCTTGATAAATTTTGGGATAAATCATGTGAGTTTAGAAATGATTTCCTATTTACAAGAACTGCTAATTTTAGAAGATGAAGTTAGATCAGTACTGTAGCCATTACCACACTGGAAGACATTGATGAGGAAATATGTCAAGCAACAGAGGAAAAATCTGTAAAGGTTCTGAGCTAAATTATACCAGCAAATCTGGAGAACGATATAGTGGGCAACAGACTGGAAAAAGTCAGCCTGTATCCTGATGATAAAGAAAGGACACCTAATGCTGTAGAGTTTGTAACTATTGCCCAGTATCATTAATTTTACACACTAGCAAACTAATGCTTAGGATAATCCAATGCAGATTAAAGGCATGGAAAGTGAAATGCCAGATGTTCAAAGCGGTCTTACAAAGGGCCAAGGAAGGAATGCAAAACATTATTATGATGCATGTTGACTAATTGAGAAAGTCAAAGAATACCAAAAAGAAGTCAGAATGTGCTCCATTGCCTATAATCTGTGAGCTGCCCAAAGTCTAATGGGGAGATGAACAGCATAAAACAAACAAACAAGGAAGGAAGGAAGGAAGAAAGATCTTTGATTGGGTCAACCATGTCAAACTATGGAATGTCCTTAGTTGAACAGGTCTCCAAGGACATCTCATTGTCCTTATGCAAAACAAATACATGAGTCAGAAAACCATAGTTTCAAGAATGTGGTGAAACTGATTAACTCCAGGTTGGCAAGTATATGAGTCAAGGCTGTATGGTCTTACCTTATTTATTTTACCCATATGTGAATATAGATTGAAAGAAGATGGGTTAGAAGAAAATTAGAAGAAAACGGGCATGGGTTTTAAAATTGGAGGAACAGAATCTTAGGAACCTGTCCTTGTGCTAGTAACTCTACTCTGATGCCTGAAATTGCAAATGATCTTCAAATTCAAGTAATGGAAATATAAAGGGCACAGCGATAAGAATAACGGAACTATTATTAAATATACAGAAAATCAAACTAAGAATAACAGCTATTGCACTCACAATTAAAAATGAAGACATTAAAAGATAGTGTCCATCTTTTAGGAAAACTATCAAAAGTGAAGGAACCAGCAGCCAAGAAATACATCACAGATTAGCAAAGATATTCTGAGTAGGAAAAAAAATTCCGATACTGTTAATTATCTTCAATAATTAGAATTGTTCAAGCCGTGTTTTTTCCTATAACTCTGAGGTTGCAAAAGTCAGACTTCGAAGAAGATAGAAGTTAAAAAGAATATTAATACTTTTAAACTTTTGCTATTGGAAAAGAACCTCAGGAATACCATGGCTGGTTAGAAAAACAAATAAAACAACACTGAGTTCTCACTTGAGGCACAGATTCATGCCATTGTATACGATCATACCAATCTGTCACAGATCCATTAAAAAAGGTTCAGAAAAATGAAGGAAAATACATTAGTAGGAAGGGGGATGAAGAGGCAGATGGTAATTACATGAAAATTACCACAGTTATGGCTGGTTGAGGAAAATTACAACCTTACATATAGAAGATTGCCATATGTAGAAAAACCCTCATTCAGTATCTTGTTCTTTCTCACATACTTATACATCGTCACAAAAGTTAAAATAAACCAGGTTTTATATACTGCATTGTGCAAATGTAGCTACCACTAGACTTTGAATCACCTGATTATATCTGTTATGCAAAGGCAGTCTTTCACATGCTTGAAAATGTCATCTCCAGCTAATTTCCCATCTAAATTCCTGAATATAATTTTGAATATGGGGTAAGGAATTCACAAGTTAGACTTTAGGGTTATAACATGCAGTTTTTAAAATTGGTCCTGATCCCCGGATAAGAGATTAGTTTGGGTCTCATTAAATATTATAAAGAATAAATCTTGTTGCTGTCCTGCATTGTCTGCGCAGTGTTTTTCAACTCTAGCTGGCTGTGGAATTCTGGGAGTTGAAGTCCAGACATCTTAAAGCTGCCAAGATTGAGAAACACTGGTCTGGATTTTTACTTTAGGAGCACAGCAGAGACAATTCTAAAGGGTAGTATGAATCTTTTAGAAGCTTTTTTGCTAGTACATTCCTCTGAATATACTCTCATCTCTGATTCCATTTGGAGGATGCTAAGGAAACAAATGAAACACAAACTCATTAAAAAACATTGAAATCTTCATAGGCACTATCTTAAAGTTCCACCTGTACTGGTTAATTAGATTTTTTTTAAAATTACATTTATATGCCGCCCTTTTCTGAAGACTCAGGGCTGCTTACAATTTTGAGCACAACCCAATGCCAGCAATAGCCTTCATTCATTGTATATGCCTGCTTATTACTAGTGGCATTTTACAAAGTCAGCTTATTGCCCCCAACAATCTTGGGTCCTCAATTTACCTACCCCGAGAGGATGGAAGGCTGAGTCAACCTTGAGCCTGGTGGGATTCGAGCCTACAGTAATTGCAGGCAGCTGGATCTTAAGAGCAGGCATTTAACAGCCTGAGCCACCAAGGATTCATAGTTTGTCTTTCTACCAGGAACGAGATTGAGGCAACATGCTTGCATATAGGTCCACTTTTCTTAAGGTAGGCAGTGCTAGAATTTGGACTAGAATTTAAGTCACCTGTGTCATAATCCAACCACTACTATTACACATGCTATCGTTTTATATGTCACCCTTAATGGAATCTCCTTGCCTACTAATTTTGCACAAGGAGAATGCTTGCTGCACATTATGGTAGCTACTGTTATGGGAAAACCATGGACCTCAATGTAGGTCAGTAGCAGAGGCAGAATTGACATTACATGCTAAGCTTGATTACTGATAATCATATTTGGTAATTTAACAAGTTATACTAAGCTAACCTATTAGTTTACTTTATTGGATTGTATGAATCCAGAAAAATTCTTTAACTGGTTAAACATGTTGTGTGAGTACCACCCAATTGACACCTGTATCTTTGGTCTTTAAATGGCCATCAGTTAAATGGCCATCAGCCAATGGTCTTATTTGCACAACATGCTTACACAGATGATAAGGGGGTTACATGTCCTGGGAAACATATCCTGGACCAGTTCATTGGTCTAGCTAATTCATCTAGCGCAATGCTTCCCAAATCTGAGTAAATTACCCACAATTGGATAAAAGTGGTTTTCCTTGGGTAATGATACTTTTTTTTACAATAGGGACATTTGAATTGATTGCCATATGTACTAAAATATATTCAGAAATCTTCCATAGTATTCCTATTAAAACAAAAATCAGTGAAATTATCAATGGAAATTGGCTGAAATGACAAATATCATTCAATGATATTGTTTTTATAAAACAGATAATCCTTGGGTTACGACCAAAGTTATAATGGTGCAAAAGGAAGAGAGCTATGACCAATCCTTGAATTTTGGGGTAATGAAGGAAAGTGTTTGGGAAGAACTGATCTAGAAGGTGGGAATGCTATCTGTGGTACATGCAAATTCCTTACCTAAATTTGAATTAAGCATTCCAAGAATAATGATTAAATCCTAGAGCGTCCCTGCACAAATGGGCTCTCAAGACATTGCATCTTTATGGTCATTTTAATCACTGTAAGGTCACAAGAAGGGATGAAAATAGGGTTGCTGGCAGCAGTATCTATGAGAGCGTGAAAACAGACATGATGATAGGCACAATGTCACAATGCAAGCCTCAGCTCTTTGTATGTGTGCGTTATGTTGATGCATGACACCCTCATCCCCATCAATGGTGCTAGCTACTGATCAACTGACCTAGTAATTTCATTGGCACATGAAGGGACCTGAATTGACTGAGGGAGGAGCTCATCTTTGTAATGTGAACAATTGGTATCTGTTGAACTGGGTCAAGCAGGAATTGACATGTTTTTCACGCAGGATAAATGAGATAGCCATCAAATTGCTGCACTACTTAGATGAGGTGTGTGGTCTGTTCCAGTGAAGCTATTCTAATTGTTTCACAACCCCTGGAAAGAACTTCAGGAACATCCAGTCAATGTGATGGACAAAATGCTTAGCATAAAAGCTACAGTCTCATCCTCCCACAAATGTGCATTCTGTATCACAAATACTTAAAAATGTATTTTGCTATGGAAAGTTGTGACATTCATGAAACCCGTAGTTTTAAAACTGGATTAAGCAGACTCTCGCAGGATAAAGAGAGGGCAGCCTTGTCTTCAACATGGGGAATTGAAGACTTCATTTCCCATAATTACTAGGTAGCATAACAACAGCAACACTGATTGGGGGTTATGAAGGAGGTATAGCCATCATATTAGAAAGATGCTGGGTTACTGGAATTCATAGGCTTACTTGCTTAGAATGAAACTGAACCTCACTTCCTGGGGATAAGAAATGGACTGAGCCCCATTGGGTCCTGCTTGCAAACTTCACAGAGTCATTCAGTGATGTGTTGGCCACCTTTGGGAGACAAGGCATTAGATTATATGGTCCTCCAATCTGCTTGACCTGATCCTCATGCCATTAACTAAATATCTGCCATGGGCATCCCTGTTGCCATAGAAAGTAGCATCTGCTGTGTCTGTAGTATTTTCCTCAGGGACATCTACAAACCAAGTGCTGCGGTCTTAGCTTAGTAGCTCTTATTTGACAAAATCAATCTTTCTGGAGTGGTAGCTAGTGGCATCTATAGCAACAATGCCTAAATTATTTGGTTCCTTCAAGCAAAGACATAATCACATGAATTTCACCATTTTCTTTCTGCATCGCATTCATCAACGTTAATGCAAGTAGGTAAGTCACACAGCACAATGTTGTTGTGCAAGTCTCATCACTCCCCTTCTCCCCCTACCCTCTAGACTCCCATTATGGTACTATCATTGTTGGCCTTCAGAAAAATTCAGAAGCATCTTATAATAAAGTCCAATGTGTAAACCTGAGATTACCGCTTTATTCTATACATTTAAAAAATTGATCGGAGGGAACAATTCATCACTCAGTCACTACGCACTACAGCTGGAACCAAATGATTTCTTAACATTCTCCATGCAATTCCCAGGGGAATGGGGGGTGGGGGAGAATCTCTAACAGCTTCTCAAGGGCAGGATTCCTGTTTATTGTGATAGTAACTTCATTACTAGAAAAGCTCCATGGGGGTAATTCCTTCCTGAAGGGATTAAACTGATGTGTGACAAGCCAGACAACTGCAGATTGGTGGAGAGAAGGTTGCATGATGAAAAATAGGATTGCTGCCCCCTTGCCTGCCCTTGTAGCGTTCTTAGAGAATTGTGCTTCTTGTTCAGCAATGACAAAGCTTGTTTTGCAGCTTTGAATCTGCCCTACAAGTAGGCAAATATATGGAAATATAGTGGAGTGCATGTTCCAGTCCCATGGCAACAGAGGTGGTATTCAGCAGGTTCTGACCAGTTCTGGAGAACCAGTAGCAGAAATTTTGAGTAGTTCAGAGAACTGGCAAATACCACCTCTGACTGGAGATTTTACAGTATGCTTCCCCTGCCACGCCCACCAAGCCACGCCCACAGAACCGGTAGTAAAAAAAATTGAATCCCACCACTGCATGGCAAACTGATGTGGGGTACATCCAAAGCAAGCATATAAAACAGAGGTGGTATTCAGCAAGTTCTGACCAGTTCTGGAGAACCAGTAGTGGAAATTTTGAGTAGTTTGGAGAACTGGCAAATACCACCTCTGACTGGCCCCACTATTCTCTGCCTCCCATTGAGTCCCAGCTGATCGGCTGGGTCTTCTTTTGTTGTCCTGAGCAGGAGAACAGAGCTGAAAAGCAGGTTAGTGGGGTGGGGAGGGAATGGGGACTTTGCAGTATCCTTCCCCTGCCATGCCCACCAAGCCACGCCCACAGAACCAGTAGTAAAAAAAATTTGAATCTCACCACTGATATAAACCCAGAGACAGCCTTTTTTCAAACCAGTTTCAATTATTTTTGTTCAGGTTCAAAGGGGAGTCAGATTTTCCTGGCCCTTGATCAGTTTTCCAAGAATGAAAGAGGGTGGGGTTTTTGGGCCTGCTCTGCGCTGCTCTTCATTAACACTGACAGCCAATTATGCATAAGAGTCATCTTTCTTTTTCTATGAGTGTTAGAGCTGTACAGATTCTTCACTTACAATTTAAATGTGGCCTTGTCATTTCCAAGATGGACTTGTGCATTCTAAAGTGGTTTAATACCGAATCAATTATCGCTAAGTTTGCTGAGTTTCATGCTTCCACTGTTTTGCATACTTTAATGTCTTTTCTCCCTCCCTCCATCACTATAATAACTTTACAATTAAAAGGGAAACATTTTAATAACATTTGCAAAACTCTTCTGAGGATTGGTTGACAATAATAGATGGCAGCCTATTCATGTTATCTGTATGCTATTCCTTTTACTTTTCAGAAAACGTCTTTCAAAAACCCTTATTCTTAAGAAATTACATTTACATTAAATGCTTCCATATTGGAGCCAGTATTGGACAGTTGTTATATCTGGTTTTTTTCTGTACTGTTTGGAAGAGTATTTTAAATGTTGACTTTATCCAGCATTGCTATATAATAGTATTTAATATTTTGTTTTATTTTAAAAGTCACATATGATTCCCTTTAGTAATTAGCAGATTTTTGGATATGGGCATGCAACTGAGTAAGTATTTTGAAACAGTTCCTGCATAATGGTATAATCTCCCTAGTAATATTTGATTGTTAAATGCAATCATGTTTTATATTTGAAAATATTTTATAGCTTGTGCATTAGATGTTTCATGTGAGACAATGTGTGATTAGGTTTTATTTTATTTATTTTACTCTTGTCACTTTCCATGAATTTTCTTCCATCTTAGAATGTTTCCTTCTCTTCTTTAGGTCCCTGAAAACAGAGCTATGAAACAAAAATACCAATTTCACTCCATCGCTCCTGTTCCACTTGTGAAATATATTTGAGATATTATCCAGTTAATCTAGAAAGTTGGAAGGAGAGGAACTCAGGTCAGAGGATACAGAATGGATGAAAAAAAGAAAATGTTTTCATTGTCAGCCTCAGGCAGATCTTGAACTAGCAATGTGAGGAATGTTGAGAAAAGATTTAGCTGTTGGGCTACCAGCCAACTGTGCTAAAAGAGAAGAATCTTCAGGGAGATGACTTATTATATTGGTAGAGGGAAAAAATTACTGCAGGGAGACAGACCAAATTTCTGATTGTTTGTGTCTATGAACATAGTTCCATGGATACATGTTTTGTACCTCTCTATGAGGCAGGCATAGTTATAAAATTGTCTTTTGCAATCAGGCATCAAACCTGGAAGTCAGTCTTGTTTTAGGAAATACCAGTAAGGTAGATACAACCTTTTCTACCTTGTGATCACACCAGGGAAAAATAGCTTTATTTTACTAAAAGGCCAGACTCTATACATTCTTGTGTGGGGGAATTTCTTCTATGATCTGAGTGACAATTCAATTTACTTTTAACTCACCCCATCACCCAAATGTCTGATTTTGATACAGATACCCATCAGGACAAAAATATGCATGTAAATATAAGTAATAAATAGGTACCACTTCCGTTGGAAGGTAACAGCTGTACATTTTGGCACATAGTCATGCTGGCCACATGACCACTGTCACCAAGTAACAGAACTGAATTCCTGCAAAGGGAGGGAACATTGGCTGGGTTATGCATTGTTTTAGTCTTTTCTCCTCTCCTAGTTAGAATCACAGGGGAACTTTCAGGCAAAGAGTCAGGACCCTGGACAGTTCCAAAGCAACGCTTGGGTGATGGCGTCAGTCAGTCAGTTGCAATTCAACAATGTGTTACATGGTTGAAACTGTTGGCAGGAATCTTAGCTCTGATTTAAGAAACATCACTCAATTCCTAAGGCATAACCTCTCATAGAGGAAGGGAAGGCTGGATGGAGCTGGGTTTTTTCAGTAAGATCAAGGTTTTAGAAACAGATTCCTTGCTGGAAGACAGATTATAATATTGTCGGACTACTTAAATGGCTATGGATTTCCCCTGGTATGGATGTTTTTGCTCAGCCTGAGATAAATCTGCAACTTACCATCAAAAGAACTGAAGGGTTAAGAATGACAAATTCTACAAGATACATAGCAATGGATTGCCAAATGTCAGTAGAAAGGTTGTAAACAGATATTTTCAGTTACAGGATGGAACTGAAAGCTTTTAAACTTCTCTAGTTCAATCTAAGTTAGATCATCAGACCAGTTTTTATAAAACTCTTGTTCACCAGGTGAGCTTTAACTCATATGTAGGTCATTATTCAAAGAGAATCCTTCTCTGAGCTCTTTAGACAAGTCTATTGTACTTGGAAATCAACTGAGTTTCCACTGCTCTTAGGACTGGGATCAGCCTTAATTTCCCTCTCAGATCACCTTTCTACTGCCCGAGGAGGAAGAAGATCTTCTATAAGCCATAATGATACGCTGATAGGTCCCAATATCACCAAAAGTAATTTCATCTTCCTCTGGTGTGAATCTCCAGAATCTTTCCATGGTGGTGAATAATCACATTATTATTCAATTAAATTATAATTATATCTTAACTTTTATTTTTGTCCTACTTCCAGCTTCTAGTTGGAATTTGGCCTAGTATATATTTAAAGGCCAGATGAGGACTTGATCTCCAGAAAACTAAAATGAACAATTTTCCTCAGAACTGTAGTACTTTAAATTTTCTTTGACCATCGGTAAGAAGGTCAGTCAGTAATATCAGGAGAGTGCAAAATTATGGAAGGCAGTTCTGAAGAAGAACCACTGTGAAGAAGCATAGGTTATTCATGTCTACTTGTTTTTTAAGCCTTCCCAAAGCAATAATAGAGATAAAACTAGAAAAACCTGGAAAATTCCAATGGAAAAAAAAACCAAAATGTATCACTTTGGGCACTGCTTTTAAAGATGCAAAGTTGGTTATTTTGTTGTTTTTAAGTAATCCTAACAATGAAAGTCTGACTTCCACCCTGATAAGAAGCTTAATGGCATGTGGATGAGGAGTTGCGTAGCAGACGCTATATTCAGCCACTCAGTGAATTTTTGTAAGTGCCCCTGGAGAGATGGGAGGAGGAGGTATCAAAATGGGCTTTAAAAAAAAGATGCCATAAGTTTAGATTTAATGCATCACTCAAAATAACATAGGCAGGAATTCAGCCTGAAGTATAAATGATTAGTCTATTATATAAAAATGGGTTTTAAGAGAATATATCTACAACTTTAAAATGAAGGCTTACAGCACTGCAAAGAGCTGTGAAGTTGACTATTATTCCAAATTTAGAGATCACTTAGGTTGCTTGAAAGAAAGAGAATCATCACATTTCCTGCCCAGATATTGTAATGAGGCCAGAGGTCTGCAGGGTGGAATGGCAATAATAGATCTATCCTAAATAAATAAGGCCAAAAATGAAAGAAATTCATAGGCAATAAATCTATCAATGGCCGCTAGTCTTGATAAATGTACCTTAACACCAGAATTAAGACCTGTATGCCTTGGAAAGCCAGCCACTGGGGAGTCATAATATAGGAGGATTATTGTCCTCCTCTCCCTGCATATTAATGTGTGTGGTTGGCTACTATATGACACATGACCCAACCCAGCAATGATGTTTTATGCTGTAGCTCAGGAGTGTCAAACTCAAGGCCCGTGGGCTGAATCTGGCCCATGGGGGGCTTAGATTTGGCCCGTGGGGCAGCCATGGAAATGGTGACAGACTGGCCCACAGTGCCTCTGCCAGCCAAAATGGAGCCCGGGCCCCATTTTTGCTGGCAAAACAAAACAAAACAAAAGGGGAAATGTTTCCCCTTTTGCATTTGAGCATCCAAGAAGGGACAGGAAAGGAGAAAGGGAAGGAGGAAAGACAAAGAAAAAGAAGGAAATATGGGAAGAGAGCAAGGAAGGAAAAAGAAGGAAAGAGGGGATGGAAGAAGAAAGGAGAATGGAGAGGGAAGGAAAAGGAAGAAAAGGAAGGAAGGAGGGAGGGAAAGAAGGAAAGTCTTGCCTTAGCACTTGGCCATCAGCAGAGGATAAGGGAGAATAAGGGTTTGGAGTGCTCCCTTGCCTCGCCTTTCCTCCACTGGAGACAATAGATCCCCCAGCCCCACCTGGGCCACCACAGGTGCCCCCAACACGAGTGATGTCAAGCTGGCCACACCCCTGGCCTTGCTGCCCAACCCGCCGAGATCAAACACAACTCTGATATGGCCCTCAATAAAATCAAGTTTGATCCCCTGCTCTAGGTGATCTGAATTTCTGCTTTCATCAGCTGTCCAAAATATTCACAAGCTGAGGAAAATCTTTCACTTCTGTCTTGGATTCCATGATTTTGAGATATGTCACCTCCCAGCATAGAAGTTGCATAATGCAGATACTTTACCTGTATGGAGGAAAACAAAAGGATTATGTGGAAAAATGTCTGCATCTCTACACACTCTTGGATCATATTCCCTACTCTAACATTTTCATGGGTGAAGGTGAGGCAAACCATATCTCTCCGGAGATCTTTGTAGAAATGACCTCTTTAATCTTTTTTGTGGGCAGAGAAATGAGGAGGAGATATATGAGCTTTCTTAGGGGTGGAAAATGCCATTAGCAAGGGCAACAATATTGTTCCTTAAGAGCTATTGCTTCTATAATTTGTTTCTTAGGCTGTTTCTCTGCTGCTTTTTTAAATGGCCCAGCATGTTTTACAATAAAATGTAAACCATTAGATTACATTAAAGAGAGATAGCTTAAAATAAACAACTCTTTTTAAAAACATTTAAAACTAAAGACTAAAAGACAGGCTATAAAGCTGGTCTTGACAGATCTCTTGAAGGCCTATAAAGAAGGTAGGTGATTGTTATCTCCTAGGAATATGTCTCACAACCAGGGTCCACAAGTGAGAAGACCCATCCCAAATTGATACCTCAGATGATCTGGCACCTGAAGATGGACTTCTCCTGAGAAATGTAGGGATCATGCAGTCCCAATGGTGCTTTTTCAAACAGCAACTGGACTTTCTTTGTTTTTGCTTGAGGACATTTCGCTTCTCATCCAAGAAGATGAGATTCAGCTTCTTCAGTTCAGTCCTTTCAGAACTGAAGAAGCTTCTTTGATGAGAATCAAAATGTTTTCAAGTAAAAACAAAGAAAGTCCAGCCACTGGTGGGATTCAGCCGGTTCGCACCAGTTTGTAGGAACTGATTGTTAACTTTCTGAGCAGTTTGGTGAACTGGTTGTTGGAAGAAATCATTAGGGCAGAGAACCGGTTGTTAAATTATTTGAATCCCACCACTGAGTCCAGCTGCCTTTTGAAAAAGCACCTTTGGGACAACCATGACCTGGATGACTGAGAATCTCCATAGATAGGAATCATGCAGCATAGGACATTATGAGCCATGGTGGCGCAGTGGTTAGAGTGCAATATTACAGGCTACTTCTGCTGATTGCCTGCTGCCTGCAATTTGGCAGTTCAAATCTCACCAGGCTCAAGGTTGATTCAGCCTTCCATCCTTCCGAGGTTGGTAAAATGAGGACCCAGATTGTTGGATTGTTGGGCAATAGGCTGACTCTGTAAACACTTAGAGAGGGTGTAAAGCACTCTAAAGTGGTATATAAGTCTAAGTGCTATTGCTATTGCTATTATCTCAGAGAACCTGGACCTAAGTTGTTTTGGTCTTGCTCATCATTTTTGATTTTGCCTGAAAGCCTGCTTGAAGCTAGTACAATTCTCTAAGGATAAGAATAATCTCACCTCTCCAATTAATTCTCTACAACACTTCTTATTCCCAGCCAGCATGCTAATGATTTTTTATGCCGGGCCTATGGTGGAATCACTGGCTGAAGGGGAGGAGACCCTGCCAGGAAGACGTTCCATCTTAGAGTATGCTTGGGGGAAGAAACATTTGAGATCAAACCCCACCAGGTCTATATCTGCTGTTTCCCGAGGGGAGCCAGAGGGTTTGGTGAGATACTTGTAATATGGATGATCAACAATAGAATAGAATAACAGAGTTGGAAGGGACCTTGGAGGTCTTCTAGTCCAACCCCCTACTTAGGCAGGAAACCCTATACCATTTCAGACAAATGGTTATCCAATCTCTTCTGAAAAAACCCCAAGGTTTGAGCATTCACAACTTCTGGAGGCAAGTTATTCCACTGATTAATTGTTCTAACTGTCAGGAAATTTCTCCTTAGTTCTAAGTTGCTTCTCTCCTTGATTAGTTTCCATCCATTGCTTCTTGTCCTGCCCTCAGGGGCTTTGGAGAATAGATTGACTCCCTCTTCTTTGTGGCAGCCTCTGAGATATTGGAAGACTGCTATAAAATATCTATTTGGGGCTATCTATGTTGCTTGTGCCTGACATGCCTCACTGAAAGCCAAGGAAAAAGGCTCGGTTGTAAGGACACTTTATCAGGGATCAAAATTAATAATAAGAGTTGCCTCTCATAAATAGGCATAGCTGGAGTACTTGCTGATGATCCCATTCTTTTAAGTGAGGAAAGTTCTACCTTCTTATGAACCAGCCTCCCAATATGCATTGCAAAGAGGAGACTGTGATTGATTAGAAAGAGCAGTTCAACAAGGGAATCAATTAGCCAGTGAAGTGCTGGGCTTCCCTTTGCTAGATGCAGTCAAGCAAATGCTGGACAGCTATCTGTCAGAGATGCTTTGATCTGGAATCCTGTTCTGAGCATGGTTGAAGTGATCCCACCTAGTTCCATCACTTCCCCTGAATATACAGGTGGCAGATCCTTTATAAATTAACACCTTCCTATATTTACCCCTCCTTCCTTTTCCAAAACACATTGTTGTTGATTCTTCAGCAGGAAAGTCAAGAAGGAGTCTTGTTGCTAAGCAACTTTGTGTGTGTGCACACATCCACACATATACTCAAACGAACATTTCTATTTCTTCCATTTCTTTCCTTGCCCCTCATTTGGGCTCCTAAGCCCGTTTGGAGATAACTAGGTGAACCTTCAACCACGTTGCTTAGCAACCAGCAATGGGGGCTAATCAGTCTGATAGGAGACATAGTTGTTTCTCTCCCTTCCTTGCTAACAACCTATTAGCCAGAGTTTGGGGTAGCAGAAGGTGAGCTGGAGCTGTTAAAACAACACAAATCCCTATTATATCTCTCAATGCCTCCTCACTTGTTTAGCACTCATCCTCCTTAGTTTTATTTACCATTCTACAATCTCTGTTTTTCTTCCTCCTCTCAAACTAGAGCAATAAAAATTCATGGTGACTTTTGCACATATCTAAAACCTGTGAAATTATTTTACTCTCTTTTGTCTTGTTCCAGCCATGATCCCCAATGAACATAAATCTGCCCATTCCTGAAATGAATGGCTAAAAACCTCAGGAAAATAATAATAATAATAATAATAATAATAATAATAATAGTAATAATAATAATAAGGCACCTACCACATAACGCTGCGGACTTAACAGTTATTGATAAGAAAGACAAAAAAGTCTGGATAGTGGATGTGACGGTGCCTGGAGACAGCAGAATAGAAGAAAAAGAACTGGAGAAGATAACAAAATACAAAGACCTACAAATAGAAATAGAATGACTATGGCAAAGGCAAGCAAGGGTAGTACCAATAGTAATAGGTGCCTTGGGTGCAGTCCCAAAACAACTGGAGCACCACTGGAACACCGTAGGCATTGACAAATTTGCAGAAGGCAGCTTTACTGGGAACAGCTTCCATCCTGCGGCAATAACTGTAACACCATCAAACATCCAGATATGCCTATTCCAGGTCCTTGGTAAGGACTCAATAGGTAGACAAAAATGCCAAACCCAATCTGAACAACTGGCTGACTGTGCAATGAATAACAACAATAAAAACAGCAACAATAATAATCTATGATTGTGTCTTAATTATGCAGAATGCAGACTAAACTATGTAAGGGGAGATTGGATATAGAGTTCAGGTGTTGAACCCTCCTCCCCCAACTTTCTTTTAAAACCCCCAAAATGAAAGGTACATTTCTAATAATAATAGCAATAGTACTTAGACTTATATACCATTTCATAAAGCCTCACAGTACTCTCTGACTAGTTTGCAAATGTCAGCATATTGCTCCCCTCAACAATCTGGATCCTCATTTTACCAACCTTGGAAGGATGGAAGGTTGAGTGAAGCAGTGGTTCAATTTGGTTTCTCCCCCTCCCTACAATTCCTCATCCTCAAGCTGGATGGGCTTGAACCAGGCCACTCTATAAATGGAGTATCCTTTATTTATAGTGAATGGGGAATTCTAGGAGTTGAGGTCCATACCTCTTAGAGTTGCCAAGATTGAGAAACAAGGCTATAAATAAAGGATAGCTGCCCAGAGTCGCCTTGAACCACAAGACGGGCAGGGTATAAATTTAATTGAATAGCTTAACTTGTTTGCTGTATTTTCAAAGCAAATCAGAGAATAAACTCCCAATCAAGCTATTCCCAGCCTTTCCACAGATTTATTTAGAAAATGCTGTACTTTAGCCTCAGGCTGTCTCTGCAAATGGGTCAACAGATATCAGCTGACATTGCAAAGCCTGTAGCAAAAAAATGTTTTGGTCAGTCAGAGCCTGCAGTTCTATCACACAGTCTTTCCCAACCCCTTCAGATATTGTAGAAAACAGTGTCCATCTCCTTCAAACAGTACAGTATAGTTGAATATGATAGGAGTTGTGGGTGCTGGGATAGCTGCTCTGCACTTACCTGGATCAAAGCCTCATATAATCCCTGGAGCATCAGAACAGACATATCCATAGGACTTAATTCTATACAGCTGGGTCAATGGTGAGGATATACAGCTGGGTCAATGGTGAGAAAAGACTTGTTGATATTCTTCTCTGACCTCAGGTTGAAGGAGATGGGATATTTAAATTCAAAGGTCTTCTATTTTATGTATCCAAGATTGAAGACACTAACACTCAAAAAAATACTGAAAGCTTCTCCACCCACCCCCAATCAATCTGTAGGGCTGCAGGCCCCAGAGTTTCCAGCCAATGCACCCTTTGCTTCTTCAGCAAGTTTTTCAGCCAACATACTTTTTGCTAAATTGTATCTTACAGAAGAGGTGAGCAGACTGTGGACCAGCCCAGCCTCTCCCCGTATCTTGAAAACCGAAGGTGCTTTGGTTGAAGAGAATGGCTATTAAACCAGTGATGCAAATGTGTTCCAGTGCCTTTAGAGTGCTTCTTTGGCAGGACAGATTGGATCCACTCTGTGTAAGAAGCAAATTTTCAGGAAGGGAGAGAGAGGCAGCCAACAGCTTATCATGTGTTACCATGTGTAAGAATTCATCCATACTTTCCGGATATAGAAAAACTTGTATCGGTGTTATGTCTGCAGCAGGACAGAAGACACGGCAGATCTAATGGGAAAGGTCAGGAAGAGTTTTGTCAGAGGTGGAAGGCAGAAAGAGAAAAGGTGACACAGATATGCCTACCACTGTATGTTCTATGCTTTGGATGATGACAGATTATTAGTGCAAACCAATTTCAGAGTTGCCATGTGACATGCTCAGTATGAATAAATCCTTTGAGGGTTTTTAATTTTAATAACTCCGGGCATTATCATTCCAAAAGGTTAATTTTAAATTGTATTTTAATTCATATTAATTTAGATTTTGGTTGACTGTGTTACTGCGGCCAAGTTTGCATGGTGTTTATTTTGTATTGATTTGATTTCACTGTATAGGTTTTAATTTCAATTATGTTTTAGCGAATTTTACAGTAATTGTACAGTTGAATCTCGGTGACGCAGTGGTTAGAGTGCAGTACTGCAAGCTACTTCTGCTGCATCTCAGCAGGCTCAAGGTTGACTCAGCCTTCCATCATTCTGAGGTCAGTAAAGTGAGGAGCCAGATTGTTGGGGGCAATAGGCTGACTCTGTAAACTGCTTAGAGAGGGCTGTAAAGCACTATAAAGCGGTATATAAGTCTAAGTGCTAATGCTATTACTATTGCTAAGCCCCAGACATCTGACTATGGGGGGAGGAGGAGGAAGAGGAGGAGAAGGAAGAGGAGGAAGACACTCCAGGCGATTTGTCTATGGAGATTCTCAATCACCCAGGTCATATTTGTCCCAAGAGTGCTTTTCAAAAGGTAACTGGACTTTCTTGGTTTTTTTCCTTGGAGATGTTTCACTTCTCATCCAAAAGGCTTCAGGTTTTCAGCAGATTCATTCTCTCCTGATGTAACTTGATTCTCAGCCTCCTCGTCTCTAAAATTATCAGAATTGTATTTTTAAGCAACTTTCTTCTCAGAACGAAGCTCAAGATAGCCAAAGCGGTGCTTATTATAGTACGGTATGAATGATTAATAACTTCCCGATAAAGTCATAGTTTTCAGCTGAGATACAGAGAATTGCATCTTGTTTGATATCTGAGATGCCAACCATCCATTTGCCCTTGATCAAGAATTAACGTAGAAATATGTGGGGTCTTTTTCTAACTGCACACCTCCCATCAAGATCAATTTTGTGCAAAGGCACTTACTCTCTGCAAAACCTAAGTGTAGAAATATTTCTGGAGCTACATCTTATTTTGAAGCAGTGGAAGTTTGGGGACCACTGAGGTGAGGAAAGCAAAACATTCTGTAAGGGTTTAAAGGCACTTTGTGGGAGCTTTTAACTGCATTGGCACAATACGCTTCACCTGAATTACAGAATTATCTCATTTTTCTGAACTCACCCAATAAAATTGGGTTAGTGTAATAACTACATTAAATGTATTGCAGGGATACAGCTATATTCTTCGATCCCTTCTAACCTAACTTTAAAAGGAAGCATTAACAATATTCACCATGATGGTTGGAATCAGTGGTGGGATTCAAATTTTTTTACTACCGGTTCTGTGGGAGTGGCTTGGTGGGCGTGGCAGGGGAAGGATACTGTAAAATCTCTAGTCAGAGGTGGTATTTGCCGGTTCTCCGAACTACTCAAAATTTCCACTACCGGTTCTCCAGAACTGGTCAGAACCTGCTGAATACCACCTCTGGTTGGAATCATTCATCACATCAAATCTTCCTGGGCTGGGTCTGGGTCTTGGCAACTTAAAGACTTGTGGACTTCAACTTGTGGGCCTTGGTGGTGCAGGCTGTTAATAGCCTAGCACTTAGCTCCAGCTGCCTGTAATTATTGCAGGCTGGAATCCCACCAGGCTCAAGGTTGACTCAGCCTTCCATCCTCTCGGACCCAAGATTGTTGGGGGCAATAAGCTGACTTTGTAAAAATGCCGCTTAGTAATAAGCAGGCATATACAATGGGATGAAGGCTATTGCTGAGCGCATTGGGTTGTATCCCAAAAACTGTAAGCCGCCCTGAGTCTCCGGAGAAGGGCGGGATATAAATATGAATAAAAATAAATAAATAAATAAAACTCCCAGAATTCCTCAGCTCACATAGCTGGCTGAGGAATTCTGGGAGATGAAGTCCACAAGTTTTAAAGTTATCAAGTTTGGAGACATCTGCCTTAGTGGGTGGTACAGATCCAGACAATAGAGTTTGTAAGGCACATTTTGAGAACCTGGCCAATTGTTGCTTATTAAAAAGTAGTTTATTTATTTATTAATTCGACTTGTATGCCGCCCCCTCTCTGAAAGGACTCGGGGCGGCTCACAGCTAGTTGAACAAGCCATGGCTTAGATCTATGGGCAAACCAGTAACCACCGCTTGCACATTTAGCTACTTATCATCTAGCAATTTCTAATCATGAGGAAATACCTGAAAATACCGTACTGGAGAATTTTAAGGAGCAGAATTGCCCTCTTGGCAGTATATCTTGTGGAGCAGATTAATTTCAAGGCTATCTTCATTTTGGAGGTTGTCTTTCGGCAGCAACATAAAGCACAGGGAGGAACACGCTGGTTTTTAACAATCCCATCTCTCTAAGGCTGTCTGTCTTTTGAAAAGGAAAAAAAAAAACATGAGGCTCTTATCTTTTTTGTTTTTTGTTTGCACAAGCTCAGCTGCCAATCTGAAAGGTATTGAGTTTAATTATATTTCCCTTGACAAGCAGTGTCTGAAATTAAAGTGAGAAGCACAGGGAGAAAGAAAAAGGAAGAATAGGTCTCTCTGCCTATCCTTTTCCTACTGAGATTATTATCTTTGAATGGGACATGATGTCTGTTGAGATGACCGTGCCAACTGTTCCTGTTTGTTACTTTTTTGCTAACTACCCATGAAAATTTTATTTTCTCCTACTTTCAGACCTTCCAACGTTTTCCAACTGCCCTAGAGCCTCTTTCCACTCTTGTCAACCAGATCTTAGATTAGAACTCATTTTTCTATAGCTTTTGCACCAGCTGCCAAAGAATAAAATTTTGCTGTAGTTTGGAGCATGAAGAGCTGTACCCATCTTTCAAGAGGAACACACACACACACACACACACACACACACAACAATTGAAATTGTACTAGTTGGCAAAGACTATCCTGCCAGGTCAAGGAACAGCTTTTATAAACCTGCTAGACTGGGTCTAGTGTCATAAGTTTGTTGTTCTGGCATCACTTGAGGAGTTCAGTTTTCCTCCTAAATATAAGGGGAAGATATAAATCAGCAGTTTGTTATTCTTGCTAAGAGAAAGGTCACCTTCTCCTTAAATGAAGGAGATCATCGTAGATTTTGGGAAGAGCCGACATAGACATACTCCACTCAGTATCAAGGATGTAGCCGTAGAGGTGCTCAACAGTATTAAGTATCTGGGGGTGCAGATAACTAGCAATCTGAATTGATCTCTTCACACATCATCCTTAGTGAAGTGTGCAAACCAACGTCTGCATTTCCTGCATCAGATGAGGACAGCATAGCTTTCTTCTTCTGTCCTGGCTACTTTTTAAAGAGCCATGATTGAGAGCATCTTAACAAACTGCATCACTGTTTGGTTTGGTGGCTGCAGTGCCTCATATAGAAAGTCCATACAGAAAGTGGTAAGGACAGCTGAGAAGATCATAGGAAGCTCACTTCCTGGTATTCAGGATACTGCTTCTAAGTGCTATGTTTTGTTGCTAGAGACCCCACACACCCACTTTATGGTCTGTTTCTGTTGCTTCCCTCTGGGAGGAGGTTTCAAAGCATTTCTAGCAGGACTACCAGATTTTGTAATAGCTTTGTTCCCTGTGCCATCCATCTGGTAAACTCGCAAGTTTCTATTTTTTCGCCATGTAGAGGTATATATCTGAATTAGAATGTGTTGTTTCTCCATGTCATATAATATATGTGGGTATATGCATAATTCTGTATTTATTTATTTTGTTATATTTATGTAGTATATATTGGAGGTGGTGACCCTTTGAGAGCTGTATGCAATGAAATTTCATTTTAATATATGCTGATTAGTGTACATTCAAGTGACAATAAAGTTATTCTATTCTATTCTATTTTCTATTCTATTCTTCTATTTTCTATTCTATTCTCTATTCTCTATTTTTCTCTATTCTCTATTCTCTATTCTCTACTCTACTCTACTCTACTCTACTCTACTCTACTCTACTCTACTCTACTCTATTCTAATTCTATTCCATTCCATTCTATTCTAATTCTATTCTATTCTTATTCCTATTCTAAATGTAAGCCTTATGACTGAGTAGGGCCAGTTGAAAGCTCATTGACTAGAAGGAAAACTAATTATTTTCTACTGCTTCTCTAGCTTTCCAGCTACCTACCACCCTTAGTTCCATTGGTCTTTTTTCTGAATAAGTTGACACACGTCCAAACCAAGCTGGGCCAGCTAGCAAGCATTTATTCTTTCTGTGAATGCCTGTAAAAGGACTGCCAGGACTTGAATGGTCCAGATTCCAGGGAGGAGAAAGCACTGCAAATATTGGGTAGACAGGTTGTGTGCCCTTAAGAGATAGGTTGAGAAACAGATCCCTACACTTAGGAATCTGTCCAAAAGAAGAGGAATGGTAAAGCTGGCATTCTGAGCTACACAGGCAGACTTCCAAAGAAAACACTGAGCTGCAGACTCCCACCATATTTATTTTCTCAAAATGCCACCGGGGTCCATGTGGAGCTTAGAAGCATTCTGGAAAACAAAGATGATGCTCAGCTTGCCTTGTGATTGTGTGTGTGTGTGTGTGTGTGTGTGTGTGTGTGTGTGTGGTGATTGTTAAAACAAGATTAAAAAAGAATTAAATTAGGAAAAAATACTTGGCAAAGATCGCAGGATGCCCGTGAACATGACAGGGTCTACATTTGGCTTATTCTATTCTTCCTTCGTAGGATTGCATCCCCTCCTCGGTGCTTGCCAGTCCCTCTGCAGAGTTTCAGCAGCAAAATCTGCGACTTCAGCATGGCGCTTGATGAGAAAACACCCTTGAGTTGCTGCAGGGAAATGGCTGCTCACTGCCAAATATTGCTTTTACCAGCCGTGCAGGGTCATTGTCATGCCAGTTTTGTTGCAGTGGCCTCTCTCTCTCCCTCCCTTCCTCCCTCCCTCCCTCTCTCTCTCTCTGGCAATTCCACTAGGTATGCTTCTGATCTCACTTCAGGTCTACCTGCAAAATGGGCAGCTTGTTCTTTTGATTCAATTAGTGTGGCCTTCTACTGGGACGTTTTTTTCCATGCGCTGGAATAAGAAAACATTAAAATAATAGAACTGGTAGGCTAGATGCATGCAATCCCCACAAGGACCTTCTCTTTCTGGAATTCTGAGTAGAAAGCAGGGTTATGTAGAACCATGGTGGCGCAGTGGTTAGAATGCAGTATTGTAGGCTAACTCTGCTGACTGCCAGCAGGTCGATCCTGATTGGCTCGATCCTGACTCAGCCTTCCATCCTTC
The DNA here is from genome assembly GCA_009733165.1 of Naja naja. Taxonomy (NCBI): domain Eukaryota; kingdom Metazoa; phylum Chordata; class Lepidosauria; order Squamata; family Elapidae; genus Naja; species Naja naja. The sequence goes on along the minus strand of CM019148.1, from coordinate 21,711,427 downwards.
TGAGGTCAGTAAAATGAGGATCCAGACTGTTGGGAGCAATATGGTGATCCTGTAAAATGCTTAGAGAGGGTTGTAAAGCCCTATGAAGTGGTATAAAGTGTATGTGCTATTGCTACATGCTTTATCTGCATATATATTAGATGATGGCTCTAAAGAGCCAGGATAGTGCAATAATTCTCAGGCTGGACTGGGGATAGAGAGACTGATGTTCAATTTTTTTTTATTCAGCTTTGGAGCTTAAATAGTAATGATGAGTTTCATGTTATCTCTTAGCCCAGCCTGTCACATGGGGAGGATATATTGAGGATAAAAATAAAGGATGAATCCAACACCATATGCACTGCTTTGAACCCTTAGAGGAAATTAAGATAAATGCAAGGACAAAATACAACACCATGTGTTTAAGGTATTTTTATCGCTCCTGTAGTTGCATAGGTTCCTATAAGGACCTACGGATGTTAGTAGTCTCTGTTTTGAAGGCTAGAATATAATATATAAAATATAATATAGAATAAGTCACACAGTTCTTATTTATGGACTATGAATAAGGGATTAGATGGAAACACTTAAAGTAGCAAGAAGTCTATTAGATAGAAGTTGTTCTTGGCTTATGACTACAATTGCATCCAAAATTTCCACTGCTAAGTTGTTAAGTGAGTTTTGCCCCATTTTATGACCTTTCTGGCTAGAGTTGTTAAGTGAACCGATGCAGTTGTTCAGTTAGAAAAATGACTGTTAAGTGACTTTGTTGCTTCCCCCTTGACTTTGTTTGTCAGAAGGTCACAAAAGGTGTTCACATGACCCCAGGATACTGCAACCATCATAAATATGAGCCAGTCGCCAACAGTCCAAATTTTGATCATGTGACCATGGAGATGTTGCAGTGGTCATAAGTGTGAAAAATGGCCATAAGTCACTTTTTTCAGTGTCATAAGTTTGAACGGTCACTAAATGAATGGTTATAAGTTGAGGACTACCTGTAATATAAATTATTTTGCAGTGACTATATTTATCTGCAGAAACACCTTTGAGTAGTGATGATTGATTGTAAGCTCTTCCTGGGAGGGGTTGGTTTTATCCTTGTGTTCAGCACATCGGAAGGACTACCTCTTTTCATGCTTACTTTGATCAAGTGCAGAGGTGGGATTCAGCAGGTTCTGACCACTTCTGGAGAACTGGTAGCGGAAATTTTGAGTAGTTTGGAGAACCAACAAACACCACCTCTGACTGGAGATTTTACAGTATCCTTCCCCTGCCACACCCACCAAGCCACGCCCAAGAACCGGTGGTAAAAATTTTTGAATCCCACCACTGATCAAGTGGCAATATTCATTTCTGCATCCAACCCATCATGAAGCATCCTTGGTCAGAACTAGGTATATAGAAATCCCAACTTGCACTGCAGCATTGGGACTGCAATGCCAAATATTCCCAGCCATGTATATCATGCTATTTAGGGAATTCTGGAAGTTGCAATCCCATACATGTGGAGAATGTCAGGTTGGAAAAAGATGTGAACATAGTAAAGACGTACTGTCCCAAAGGTGCTTCCCTCCCTCGCCAGAGGCAACTGAACTTCATCTCTGTCTAGATGGTGGGGGAATGGAAAGATTTATATTCATTGCAGACAGCTGGTCATTTGCATTCTTTTAGCAAGTTGTTGAGGCCACCTGGAGGTTTATCTGTGTTGTCAGGGTCACCTGAGTAGTGCAAATGGGTGTCAATGACTTTCTAAAAGAATGCAAATGACTGCAAGGAATATAAATCCTTCTATTCCCCACCATCAGTCAGATCTGAAGAAGCTTCTTGGATGAGAATCAAAACATCTTCAAAGAAAAACCAGAAAGTCACTTGGGTGGGGGGAGTTGCCACTTGGGTGGGGGGAGGCATCTTTGGGACAACCATGACCTGAATGACTGAGAATCTTCATAGAATAAAGATGTACTGCTAACCTAAGTTTACTATTTATCGGACATTGTGTGAAGCCAGCCATTCATTAAATATATAAGCATTAGAAACGAATGTCATCAAACCTCATAATAAATAATGAATCAGAACTTAAGAAGAACCAAGCCTTGTTTGTCTTTCTAATCCAGTATATCCCGTTTCCACAGACACCGGGCAGATGCCTCTGGAAATAATAGAAGCATAGAACTGGAAAGGGCTATTCAGGTCATCAATTCCAATAGCCTGCTCAATGCAGGAATTAAGCATCTGTGACAACTGGCTGTCTCACCTCTGCTTGAATACATCCAGTAAAGCAGAATCTACCCTCTCTATGGATAATTTGTTCTAATGTCAAACTACATTAAGGAGAGTTCCTAAGGTTCAACTGGAATCAACCTTCTTGTAATTTAAATCCATTATTTCACATCTTCATTATTCTCCGGAAGGAAAGAGAGCATGTCTTCCCTTCCTTCTACATGGGATCCTTTTAGGGATTTGAACAGGGCTGTCATACCTCCCATTTCTCTGTTTTTGTTCCAAATCATTTTGTTAAAGTTTCCAAACAGAAAACAGAAAAAAAGTAATGCAGATTACAATATATATATATATATATAAAGAAAAATTGTGTAAAAAGGAAAACAAAGGATAGAAAGAAGCAACAGCCCCCACCTTTATCCCAGCAAATATAAACAAGTTTACGAGTTCATCGCCATCATTTCATACAATATATACTCTCTTCCCTTCATAATCACTCTCTTAACTAAAAGCAGAATCCAAAACCTTGATGGAATAAGCCTATATTCCTTCCCTGTACTTTTAACGATTTTAATTTTAATCCCTTCAAATACAGTTCTAAAGCTTGGTTTCTGTTCATCTTTTTTTTTTGTCTCAAGATAAAACTTTCAAATCTTTAATGGGCCTCTTATGTACATCCAGTAAGTAAAGTTTGTCCTTTTCTTTTTTCTTTTTGGTTGCTTCTCAAAAAACCCCTTCATGACTTTAATAGATCTGTCTTGAACATCCAGGAAAAGGAGTTATCCAAATCACCTTTCTGATTAGTAATTGTACATCTTCTTTAAGAAATGAAACAACAACTGGTTTCATTTGTATATCCAGTACATTTTTCTCCATGTCCTTCTCATTGCTTGTCATATTTAAATCCACATTCAAATTAATTGCAAACTTATCCAATGTAGCTTGTTCTTCTGTAACTTCATTAACACATCATCTATCATATCAAATAATTTCAAAGGCCAATATTCAAAAATATCTGTTATGTATGCAGGTTTGAATGTCATTGGTTTAGTTTGAACTGTTCTTGTAAAATGTCAGAAATGATTGGTTTAAAAAGTGCAGGAAAATCCTGCACTCTGATTGGTTGGCCGCGGCTGCTGGCTATAAGTAGCAGCCGCAGCCCAGCCAAATCAGGTCTGTTATGAGCTGTAGTCACTAATAAACTCTTCACTGAAGCACTCTCTGACTCTTCATGCAAACTTAACAATATCCATCAAAGTTTTTCTTTAGTAACAAGACAAATTTATTATCCTTTAGTGCTCTCTGGTGTATAGTCTTCAAGGTCCCATTTTCATGTTTCTGCTTAAAGAACTCCAAACCACAGGAAGGATTCTTCTAATTAATTTAAAATTCACAGGAAGGGTTCTTCCACTTAATTCAAAATCATAATTCCAAGTTAATCTGGACCCTTAATCTGTTGATAATGGTCCAGAATCAACACTGTAGAAACCGTTTTTCTATGTAATCAAAAAGTTATATTTTTTCAAAACTTTAAATTGTATTTAAAAATTCTTTCTGAGGGTTGGTGACTCACTCATCGAGTTCAGTATAATTTGTTGTTTTGAAGGATTTTAATATTTCAAAATGAAATATATCCAAGGTGGTTAAGAAATGAGACTTAATCAAGTTTTATATCCTTAAAAAGGCCTTATTCATGAGTGAGCAAAGATGGTTCCTCCCTTGACTCCCATTCACTCAACTCAGAAGCCAACTGCAAAACATTGATTCCTGCAGTCTACTCACAAGGAGCAGCTGTCTGGAGATACATGGACTATATTAAGATCTCCTGTTTCTCCGGGGAGATTTCAGCAGAGTTCTGCCGTTAGAGAGATGTTTATCTTACCATAGCAGTCTCACTGGAAGTCCCACTTCTCTTTTCTCAAGATTAAATATAACTGGTTCCTTCATTCTTTGCTCATAGGAGTTAATTTCTAGTTCTTTATCATCCTTACTGCCATTTTCTGAGTCTGAATTTCCCTCAAACTTTCTTTGAAAATCCAATCTATGTATTTGCAGAATTAAGTGGAACTATTGTTTTCTGCCTGCGATTTGGAAACAACATAGCTAGGGATTCCATCTAACATTATTACAGCTCTTTGCAGGCACATTGTCAAGCACAGGAAATCAGAAATCAAGGTGGTTCAGATGAATTCAGGTTTATTGCATGCTAACATTCTCTAGAAGAATCTGAGCTACTAACGGTCAAAGCAAATTGGCGGTAAATGAGTCAATGGAATTCAAAGTGGGCTGGACTTAGATCTCTTATGGGTGCGAAGGGACTTGAGACCAATGATGTGCTTGACCCCCACAGGATCAGCCTGGTCATATCCTACACATAACATGCTGCCAATGACTATTGAGTTTATAATAAAATATTTCAGATCTTTTTCTAAAGTACTGTTACCGAATGAAGTACATTAGTCTTCTTTGGCATTTTATTTTGGTCTGAGTTCTGTTTGATTGATTTTCAGCTGATTTCTTTAACCGGGTCATCCATTAGGCTGGAGAGTCAATAAAGTCAAGATGGCACCTCCAGGTGCATAGTCATAGCCCTACCCCTTTTTAGTGTTTATTGCGTGCACAATGCATGTAAATAACAGTGAGTATTGATAACATGACATCAACATTATCTTGACTTTACTGACACCCCCTCTCCCCCATGGATGGCCCTGGGCATGTTCAAGATATTTCAACCTGTGTTTTGGGTATGTGTGTGTGAAAAGGGGAGACTGACTTTCAACAGCCCAGGGTGCTGGTGTAAAGGTATGTGAGAATGACCTTGGGAGATGGGGTGGGGGAAAGAGATGCTGACAGTAGTGTGGGTTGTTTGGTTAGTTTAGAGCTCAGTGCATTATAGTCTTAATTTATATTATATAATATAATATAATTTAATGAGCTAATCACTAACCAGATTAAATATGCTGTGTGAATGCAGTTGTAAATGGATTAATTCACTAACCAGGTTAAATGAGTGAATCCTGCCATTTTATTTTTATGAGAGGGACAGAACTTTATCCTTTGCTAGCTTATTCACACTATGCGTTTTTTACAGGGATTTCACAGAGTTTTAAAACTGGCTGGGGAATTCTGGGAGTTGAAGTCCTCCAGGCTTAAAGCTGCCAAGGTTGGAGACCCCTGTTTTAAAGCACTTCCAAGATTCTAGAACTTTAACATTGTCTGCCTGCATTCTATGAAGCTTTTGTAGTCCAGGTGGCATTCATTTGGCTTACTCTCTGCTGTTAATTTCTTTTGGGGTGTGATGTTTGTATTTTTATTATTTGGTATTTTAAAGTTTTGATGCCTCCACGCTGCTTCGAGAAACCTCTGATCAGACAGCAATGCAAGTATGGCAAACACATAAGGGAACAGATTGCAGGGTGATAACATACCGAAAGAGGGGTTATTTTTGGCACTGGTGAAGTGCAAGGACAGCATAGTGCAACAACAGTATTTTTTTTTCTGTTTTAGAACCAGAGGGACGATTTTCTTTGCAAGTGCCTGAAACAGAAAGGCCCCAGAATGCACAAAAATGAAAGGAAAAAAAAAGAGAGAGGAAAAAGATTCCCCAAACCTTCAGAATACTTTTGCAGTAAAGGTTTCCCCTGTCCGGTCATGTCTGACTCTAGAGGACAATGCTCATCTCCATTTGGATAACTATTTGTCTGAAATGGTATAGAGTTTCCTGCCTAAGCAGGGGGTTGGACTAGAAGACCGCCAAGGTCCCTTCCAACTCTGTTATTCTATTCTATTCTATTCTATTCTGTTCTGTTCTGTTCTGTTCTGTTCTGTTCCGTTCCGTTCCGTTCCGTTCCACTCCACTCCACTCCACTCCACTCCACTCCACTCCTTCTATTCCATTCCATTCTATTCTATTCATTTCTTAGCTGAGGGAGCCAGCATTGTCTGAAGATATTTTCCTGGTCATGTGGCCAGCATGACTATACTGAGGTACACAGAACACTGTTACCTTCCCACTGAAGTGGTACCTATTTATCCACTCACATTTGCATGCTTTAGAACTGCTAGGTAGGCAGGAGCTGAGGTGAATAATGGGAGCTCACCCCATTGCAAGATGCTGAAGTGTTGAACCCATGTTTTCCAGCTGACAAGCTCAGCGGAAGCCCGATAATCTGGAGATTAACTCTTCACTGAAGACTATACAGGAAATCCTTGACTTACATCCACATTGAGACCAGAATTCCCATTGCTAAGCAAGGTAGTTGTTAAGTGAGTTGTGCCCAATTTTATGACCTTTTACAACCTTGCCATGATTGTTAAGTGAATCGTTGCAGTTGTGAAATGAATCCAATGGCCATTAAGTGAATCTGGACTCCTCAACTTTGTTGAAAGTTCGCTAGGAAGTTTCCAAATGTTGTTCACATGACCCTACGATGCTGCAATCATCGTAAATATATGCTTATTGCCAAGCACTTAAATTTTATACATGCGACCTTGAGGATGTCATGGTCATAAGTGTGAGGATAAGTTGCAAGTCACTTTTTTCAGTGTCGTTGTAACTTCAAATGGTCACTAAACAAATGGCTATAAGTCAAGGACTACTTGTATGATGGTCTCCTTCCTTTCTCTCTCTCTGTGTCTTTGCTGGAAAATAAGGGAACGGACAAACTCACTTAATTTAGGCTAATAAACAAGGGGATAATACAATTTTCCCCATTTTGTTGTTGCTTGTGATCTGTGCTGGCGAACATGCCTTGAATATGAGGAGGGAGAATGGACTGTTCGTCTGTTGCTTATCTCTTCAAGGCCTCCCTGTGATGGCTCTTTTCTGAGAATTAGGTAATTTAGCTCTCTCAAAATCATTCTTTTGGGTATCACCCATGATGCACATGGAGTTCACATAGCATCTGTCTGCAGCTCATTAATCCAAATGGTCATTTCCCAAAGCCATTCTGCAGCTATAGAGGCATCTAAGAGAAGATGCAGCTGCTTTAAAGAGTTGCTGACTGAGGCTATGTGAGTATCTCCATGTGTTCTGTAATGCCTTTACTCTATGTGCTCTGAAGCACTGCAAAGCTATAGATGATAGATAGATAGAAATAGATAGATTGATTGATACAATAGATATAGATAGATAGATAGATAGAAATAGATAGATTGATTGATACAAGATAGATAGATAGATAGATAGATAGATAGATAGATAGATAGATGATAGAGAGATATAGATGATAGATATAGATATAGATGCTAGATTGATATATAGATGATAGATAGATAGATAGAGATGATAGACAGATACTGTAGATAGATATAGATGATAGATGATATAGATAGATGATAGATAGATTGATAGATTGATGGATAGATACAGCATTCAAACAACATGCTTAACTGGATCACAGAATTAGTTCAGTGGATTAATGGATCTACAATAAATTAACTGAATTTGCTGGGTTCATGCAACATGTCGAGCTTAATGTGTGGTGCAGCTGTGACCTGTGCTGGCCAACATGCCTTGTGTATGAGGAGGGAGAATAGACTGGTCCTCAGTTGGCTATCACTTCAATGCCTCCTTGTGATGACTCTTTTCTGAGAAATAGGTAATTTGGAATTTTGTTGGTGTGTGTTTAAATGTGTCACATTCATAACTAACCAATTCCTCCCCTGCCTCATATTTGCACATGTAAATATAGTGGTCCTAGATATTAATTTGGGATAGAAGTTTCATAGCACACAATGTCAATTCAATCCTATATGAGATTTTTTTTCTCCTAGTGAATGAAAACAAAGTGCATGGGCTCATGACAAGCAGTCATCTTGGACAGGTTTTCATCTTGAATTTATTTTAGAAATGAAAAATTGCAAATTGCTTGTCTTTGGCACTGCAAAAGATTGTATTGTAAAAAAAGAGAGCAAAATAGGCAGTCAAATTATATCCAATTGCAGGTCTTATTTCTGGCTATATCAAAAGTGATTGCAATTAATGCTGAATGTGAAATAAATCCCCACCTCTGTTTTGATTGTTCAAGATGCAGTAGAATGCCAGTCTAAGTGCAGGACTGTATAACTGTGTTTTCAACTGCAGGGAAAGTATATATTTTCCCCACTGTGTGTTTATGAGCACAGCTCAATTTCTAAGCTTTATAAATAGAATCCACGAGTTCTATTTCTACACTGGGCTGAAGTGAGAGGCAAAAGGAAGAGGGAAATCAGTCTATTTTCCCAAGAATGAACAGCTTTTAGGTAGCTTTAGTCCAGGTGGTAGAAGGGTACTTTCCTACCTTCCACTGAGGCATAATAATATATATCTGTCTGCAAACAGAAAAGGCAAAAGGTAAATCAGAAAAGAAGAGAAAAGAGAAGAAACTGCTTTGAGTGGCTGTCAAGAAATTAAGACATAGAACACAAGGTTCAACAAAACGGAAAGAGATTGTATTGTGTCCTAATGTGCTGAAGAGAGAACAAATGATGGCTATTTTGGGATCAGCGACTTTGGGATTCTTATCAATAAAAAGCAGAACAGTACCAATAAATAAATATGCTCAGAAGCTTGGGGGAAATTATGGCACAAATTGGCTGTATTCACACAACATAGTTAATTTGGATATTGTATTAATCCATGATCTGGGTAGTTCCATAATATATGGAATCATATGGTATCCAAATGGGCTGGCTTTGTTCAGCATCCACAGAGAAAGCTAGCCAAATTCAAGATAGCAAGTTTCCTTCATGTGACATATGTGGTACCAGCCTTAAGTTTAGCTAAATTAGGATAAGCAGGGTGTGTGAATACTGATTCTGAACCAACATGGAAGAGCTGAGTTTAATAATAATAATAAAAAAAGTGTCCTCCAGAACAAACCTCTTGCTCACAACTCTGGAACCTGCTGTGACACCACTATCGACATTCAGTGATGCCATATGGAGGCAGGAAACACACACAAGCTGTGGTGTAAACCTTAAAATAGGCCTAAAAGATTGCAAAGAGTCCAAGGGTGGGGGGAGCCAACTTTCTAAAAATATATATATATATAGGAAAGATTGGTCTGGAGGTACACATGCAATGTGTCTCTGTCTGGTTTGTATCACTGACATGCCATCTCTGCCCTAATTAAGTGAAAGTCTCAGGTACCATATGGTTATTCACCCCGGACTAAATTTAAAGAAGAACTGCATGACAATATGAGTCATATGACAGAGAAATATGTTGCCTCTGAAGAAGGGGAACTCTCCTTAGAGGTTTCAGGAGAACAGTGGTTGCTTATTAAAAATGCTATAGAAATGGACTTGAAATTGGGGCTATATTATCTGTGTTTCTTAACAAATGTGGAATCTCCAGTGGCCTCTGAGCTTGGCTGTTTTCTTGCAGATGTTTTGTTATCCAACTAGGTAACATTATCACCTTGAAGGGAATGAGATAAACCTTGAAACAGTAAATAACAGTCTAATCAAGAAATGATCAAGGCCATTCTCACTAACACTGATAGTCCAAGTCACTTGTATATAAACAGAGAACAAGTCTCATTCAATGAACACCAAGAATGCCACAGCCCAACCTTGAGCTGTAAATATTCTCTTCTTCAAATGTGGTCTGAGGACATGTGGATGCCCCCAAGACCCTCTCATGGGTCCTTGAAATCAAAATTATTTGCCAGACATTGAACATATATATTTGCAAAAATTATAAACGATGACATTTTTCTAATTTTAAAAAAATGTTAACAAATACAGAGTTTGCTCATGGAAAATATTTCATTTTGCTAACTTCTAAAGGGTTTGACAATGTTATTTTTACATCATTCAATGAATAAATATTCCATGAATGCATCAATTTTATTTTTTATATACTAAATATTAATAAATATATGAAAAAACAATGTTGTGGGTCCTCCATAATTTTTAAAAGTTGGGAAGGGGGTCCCAAGAGCAAAGAGTTTAATAAAGTTTAAGGATTTTGGGGGATCCTTTGAATGGTATGGTTCTATGTCTGACAATTAATATATTAGCTTTTCAGTAGAATTTGGCACTGTCCACCTGCTTTATTGTTGATTTGCTTCTCTCTCCAGTCTATTGCTCCTGTGTTCCTGCTTATTAGAACTTTTAGAATTAATTTCAGAAGTGGTTTGCTTCAACTTTCCATTTTATCTCAGCTTGCCATTCCTTCAGCATTTTTCCATGCAATGTTTCTTGTTATGCACATTGAGCTGTGGAAAGAAAGCACTTTGATGAAGCCATGAATATGATAATCTCAAGATTCCTTTGGTGGACTATTTGTCAAGTGTTGATAAATTATTACTGGGAAAAAGGCATTCCGAAACTGATATGAACACAATAACCTCAATATTATTTTAGTATGTTTTTTTTCCCCCAGGTATAGATCTGCATTACATTAGGAAAAATATTTTCCCCAAATTATCTTGATGCAATGATACAGAGCATCACATCAAAATCTTTTTTTGCATCAGGAAAGCAATATTTTAATATTACATATATGCATAGATAATATTAAGAGGGGAAAAGGAAATATTGTTGAGGTTTTGTGCTTGTTCCTGCTTCTTCTTGATCTTCTACTGTATCTGCACATTAGTTGTTGCTCTGCTGGTTCTGGCTCCATTCATGTCAACTGATGGACTGCTACTGAAAACAAAAACAGATGGGATTACAACAACTGCAGGGCCCCTTTTACAATGCATAGGGTAAAAAAAGTAATGGTGTGTAACCCACAATTCGTGTTCATGATCAACCTTGCTAATGGACATTGCAACATTCAGACATATTAAACAATCACCATATCCTGAGAGCCTAGTTATGGGTTTTTTTTTAATTACATTTATATGCCGCCCTTCTCTGGAGACTCAGGGACTTACAATTTTGGGATACAACCCAGTGTGCTCAGCAATAGCCTTCATTCCATTGTATATTTATTGTTGTATTTCCTTTTAATCTGTGAGCCGCCCTGAGTCCTTTGGGAGAGGGGGCGGCATATAAGTCGAATAAATAAATAAATAAATAAATAAATAAATAAATAAATAAATAAATAAATATATGCCTGCTTATTACTAAGCGGCATTTTTTACAAAGTCAACTAATTGCCCCCAACAATCTTGGGTCCTCAATTTACCTACCCCGAGAGGATGGAAGGCTGAGTCAACCTTGAGCCTGGTGGGATTCGAGCCTACAGCAGTTGTAGGCAGTTGGAACTTAAGTACAGGCAATTAACAGCCTGAGCCACCAAGGCTCCTTGATGTATAAGTTTTGATGTATAAGATGCTTCCAGAGCTGGAAACTGAGATACCTTATTCAGCTATAAGTAGATAAGTTATGGCTTCAAGTCTAGGAAGAAAGTTAGATGTGGAAAACATTGAAATTATTTTCGTTCTTGCAGAAGGTTACTTCCCAACTATGTGGATATGCACTGGAGAATTTTGATGGAACCTAGGTAAAGGTAAAGGTTTCTCCCGCATATACATGCTAGTCATTTCCAGCGCTAGGGGGTGGTGCTTATCTCCATTACAAAGCTGAAGAGCCATCGCTGTCTGAAGACGTCTCCGTGGTCATGTGGCTGGCATGACTAAATGCTGAAAGTGCATGGAACACTGTTTCCTTCCCCCCAAAGTGGTCCTTATTTTTCTACTTGTATTTTTATATGCTTTCAAACTGCTAGGTTGGCAGAAGCTGGGACAAGTAACGGGAACTCACTCTGTTACGTGGCACTAGGGATTCAAACCGCTGAACTGGCGACCTTTCTGATCGATAAGCTCAGCGTCTTAGCCACTGAGCCACCGCGTCCCTAAGATGGAACCTGACAGTCATCAAAAGCTTGGATTCCTTTCCAAAAATCTCAGCCATAAACAATTGAGTGTTGAACAACTGAATTATATACATACATGCATCAGTTCCACTCCATGACCCTTAGTAAACTGTGAAATAATGCCACTGGAAACTTCCTTCTAGGAAAATTTCTTTGGGTAGTATGTCCCCCTCCATGCACACCTTTTTCTGTGTCTTGCTTTTAGTAGCTAGCTGACCTTGGTTGATCTAGGCATGGTTGTGCTTGAGTACTGCTTGATGGAAAACCACTAAGAAATTTCAGGGCAGTAGGCTAAATTGGGAAGTCAAGGAAACATCTCAGAAAAAGGTATGGTGATCTGGTTTCCTGTTGCTGCAACAAGGGATAAATAAGGAAATATTTATTATGATTCATCGCATGGTCAGTCAGATGTTCAGACTGTTTCATCCACCTATCCAGTCTTTCCCAAGGATGTGGGATAGACAAATGTGGAAGTTTTATGGGGTTAGTGGTGTTGGAAGAAATATCCATGTGGTTCAGTTCCAAGTGGAGAGAAAGACACCAGAAACATGGAGGCTGACTGGAAAAAGACCACATGGGTTTGAGGTCCTGGGTAGCTGAACACATGGAGTTGAGAGAGAGAGTTATTTATACCCTCTCTTGGGATTTGAACTTGAGTTTCATCTTCCTGTTCAAGCTATTGGCTGCTGTAGGGGTCATAGCTAACCTGGACTCAGAAAAGGTTTTCTGAGTCAAGCTTGGTTGAAGCTTGCTGGTTGATGCAATGTCCTCAGGTGATTTTGTAATGCAGTGAGCCCTGCTGCTAGATAATCCTATTATGTCCTGGAGGGTTATGTCTTAATCCCATCACCCTGGAGCTGAAGGTCTTTTGTCTTCTAGATAGGCTGGCCCAGTCCTTCTCAATGGGTACCAAATATCTGCTGGGGGCAGGGAGTTGAAGCTCTGAGTTTCTGTCTCCCTTAAGATTTCCATTTCTCTTTTAGGGGAAATATAATATTTTGCCTTTTCATTCTTCTAGGAGAGGGGTGGGTGCTAACTTTCTACAGTGGTATCATCACCGCATGTAAGCTGTTCCAAGCAAAGCTGCCATTTGCAATGGATATTTATTATGTATATATTGTAACATTTATTAACTGTAAATTATAAATAGGAAAAAGTGGGATAAAAATCTTTTTAAAAAGACACTGTTTATGAAACCACCAGGAGTTCACTTTGGGCTGAAATTTTATCTTTCACTTATGACTCTCCTAAAAGAAAGACAACCAGACGGCGCAGTTTCTGCCTACGAAGGAGATGCATAAAGCCATTCCTGTTTAATGTTTGCCTATTATTCAGTATTTTTAATTTGTGACCATTAATTATTCCCTTTTATGATTGCGGTTGAAAAGATAAGAACATTTTACAATCATCCACTGTAAAATTAGTTAATGGTTTATTTTATTTTATTTAACCTGTTCAATAATCCATGTCCTCTAGGTGCTTTACAAAGAATTCTTTCCCACCTTCTCTGCTGTACATAATTCTCTCTCTACTGATTAGAGATCATATTCTCATCTTGGAACTAGGACCTGTGAATGAACTATAAAAATCATGAGACACCTTGATTAAATTGTCTGGATAAGCTACATATTCAAATTATTTTATTTTATTATTTTCTGCTCCAAAGCAGGCTCTGCGCAGCTCATTAGAAACACACTAAAAACAACATAATAAAAATAAACATAAGGGCCCTGATGGTGCAGTGGTTAGAATGCAGTATTGCAGTCTAATTCTGCCTATAATCTGGAATTTGATCCTGACGGGGCTCAAGGTTGACTCAGCCTTCCATCCTTCCAAGATTGGTAAAATGAGGACCCAGACTGTTGGGCGTGATATGCTGACTCTGTAAACTGCTCTGAGAGTGTTGTAAAACACTAGGAGCAGTATATAAGTAAGTGCTGTTGCTATTGCTATAAAATATAAACAACCTAGAAAAGAAGAAAAAGACCAAGATAGCAAACCCAACCACAACCCAAACATACATCCAGCCACCCTAGTCCAAGGCCTGGATGAACAGGCAGGTTTTTATGGCTGTCTGGAATACTAGGATGGCAGCTGTCTGGATCTCAGGGGAACTAATTCTAGGAAGTAGGCATTGTGGTAGAGACGGATGCTTTGGGTCCTGATAGATAGTATTGTTTGATTGAAGGAACCCGCAACACGCCAATCCTGTCACCTCAAATTGGTTGTGCAGACATCATAGGAAACGGTGGTTTCTCAAAGGACCAGGCCCTTTGCCATATAGGGCTTTGTAGATGATAATCAGTCCTTTGAATCCTCCCTGGAAACAAACTGGCAATCAGTGCAGCTCACAGAGCAGAGGTGTCACATGACACACTGAGGCATATAAGTTTCTGTGGGTGCTACTGTATTCTGGACTACTTGAAGCTTCTGAGTGGTCTTCAAGGGCAGCTCCATGTTCAACATTTTGCACTAGTTGAGTTTTAGCTTCCTCTGTTGTCTTGGTATGACAGATTCTCCTCACGTAGTTAAGTATCAAAATGGGAATGAGTCCAGGGCTAATGCATAATGAGAATCAGCTACAAAGAGTTTTTAAAGAGGGGATTTGTTTATCAAATGAGTCAAAGGTGGCACTTTGCAAAATTAAGCCTTTTTTCAACCCAGTAGATTTATATGTAATGATTTTGGCTAGAGATCAGAAATAAAAATGCTGAGGATATCTGTGGCAAAGTGTCTAGCCCCCAGACCCTCTTCCCCCAATTATATCTTTGGGGGTACAGATGAATCTGCTTCTAAACAAAAATTGGGTTGCATCTAGCAATAGCAATAGAATCTAAACTTACACACTACTTCATAGTACATACTTTACAGCACTCTCTGAGTGGTTTGCAAATGGCAACATATTGCCCTCAGCAATCTGGGTCCTCATTTTACTGACCTTGGAAGGATGGAAGGTTGAGTCAACCCTGAGCCTGTCAGCATCACACTTCTGGCTGTGGGCAGAATTTCCTGCAATACTGCATTATTAATACTGCATTATAACCATTGCGCCACCACGGCCCCTGGCTACTACAGTTCTTACTTACCAGTTTTATTTTCTAAAAATGTCTCTGACCTTCACATGGGCTTCTTGAAGTCTGGTGACATACCTGGAAATAGAAATGGTGCCAGAGGTGGTATTCAGCAGGTTCTGACCAGTTCTGGAGAACCAGTAGCGAAAATTTTGAGTAGTTCGGAGAACCGGCAAATACCACCTCTGACTGGAGATTTTACAGTATCCTTCCCCTGCCACGCCCACCAAGCCATGCCCACAGAACTGGTAGTAAAAAATTTGAATCCTACCACTGAATGGTGCTAAAGGCTGCAGTCTTGCTTCTAACTTAATTTGTCGTAAGGTTAGAAGATGATTTAATTTGAATGAAACTTTCAAATAAAATTGCTGAATCAGTTGAAAATATTGATCTGAATCAAGTGCTTTTGAAATGATTTGGTGATTTGGTGAAATGATTTTAGCATGGATGGACACTTACACACATTTCATTGGCACAGTAACCATTCAAATCAGTAGATTAAGCCAACCTCTAAGAGTCATGTTGACGATTGAATAGGATTGACTGGACTTTGCCACTGAAATTGGATCTTGAGGGATTTGCACACTTTTGGTATTTGCAGCCTACATTAACCATTTTTAAAGTCTCTGGAAGTGTTTTCAGAGATGGAGGGTTTTAAAGTGATCTGGTGTCAAACTAAAGATGAAATTCAGAAGCTGTTCTACCTGGGTTGAAAAGACAGAGTTCATGAAATGACGCAGAATGGCAGAAATGTTAAAAGCTGTGCTTCTTCACTTTAAACCACCAATCCATTTCTCTCTTTTTCTACCTTGCAGCAAAGCTCAGTTCCCAAGATACTGCAAACAGTGAGAGGTCGATAATTTGCTCTTAGAATGCCAGTTTCCCCTCTTCCTCTTTATTAGAAGACCTGCAGAAATCAATTTACCAATCCATTGCCCAACATTCTTGGGGTGTTTGGCCTCCTGGCCACTTTTTGGAGAGGTGATTTTAACCCCTCTCTCCATTTTTCTCAGAATCTTTTGGAGCACAAAATTCTGGAAGCACGAAGTAAATTAATCAAGATTAATTGTAGTGTAATTGGTACAGGAAACCTGTTAGTAAGCAGGTTACAATATAAAGCAGGGGTATTCAAATGACATACAATTAAACATTTTTGTGGCTGCAGCCTTCTTCTTTGCTACCTGTCCAACTCTCTTCTCCGTCTACATTTTATTTTTTTTTAATATTTTTTAAAAAATATAAAGCAAAATTAAACTGGAAGCTGTCATGTTGTAAAGTGCCAGACTCTGGCATAATCAGTGTTTGCTCAGGTATGTCCTAGCTCTATTTAGACTTTATAAGTTTTAGGGAATTGCCAGCTAGCCTGGAAGGAGGGGGTCAAGCAGGAGTTTAGCTTGGAGTTGTTGCACAGTCACAAATGGCATAAACACAACTTCCCCCCAAATCCATGAAGTCTTACCTGACTGGAAACTGGAAGTAACCACTGGTTTCCATCAAAAGATGCTGAAAACTGGTCTTATGACTTCAGGACATTGCAAATGGCCATAAATGTGGGCAAGTCCTCAATATGCAACTACATGATCATTGGTGGTGGGAGAACAGCTATCAAAGCTTCAGAACTGGGTCATAAATAGCTCTTGGGGAGGTCTGTTGTAACTCCTAATCCAGTTGTAAGTTGAGGACTTCCTGTATTTTATCTTTAGGGCAAGACTTTCTCTCTCTAGAGAATTTTTGTGTCAGTGTCTTTATCAATTCAGAAAGCTCCAAATAGCATATGCTTGTTAGGCACCAAATTTGCCTACTTCTGTTTTAAAGGCACGTTTTTATTTATCATTCTCTCACTAGTCTAGGGGTCACTAACCTTTTGGACCTCAGGGACCACCAAACTCATAATTTAAAATCCTGCTGGACCAGAGACCCTGGGAAAATCCCCAAAAAAGTCTGCAAGAAAATTCCCCACCCCATTTTCTTACCAATCGATCATTCTTTATTTGGGATTGCAGGTTACTGTCGCCAGCTCCATTCTCAGGGGGAGAGAGAGAGACTTTTGGCTTCATGCAAGGAAAGCAGCAGAAGCAGCAGAAGTCTTTCTTTCTCTGCCCCAAATTCCGCCAGAAATGAGTCTTTTCCAGAGCAGCATCTTGGAGCAGGATGCCTTGCAGGATCCCAAAGGTTCCTTTCTGGTGGAGTTTGGGGGAGAGAAAGAAAGCCTTTTGCTGCTTTCCTTGCATGCAGCCAAAAGCAGAAGAAGAAGAAAGCAGAAAGAAGCAGCCCAGTGGCCAGGCGAGACGTGTGGGGCGAGTGGGGCAAGTTCCCCCCCTCCACCCTTTCCCCCTCCCCTCACTATCTCATGCTGTTTGCAATGCAGGTGACACAAGCCTTGTGTTCCCACAGGCCATGTGGGCGGCGCAGTCTTGTGTTCCTGCACAGCCTGGATTAATTGCTTTGTGGAGGTGCTTTATGGGTGACATTTCTCTGCAGACCACCAAAATTTTCTGATGAACCACCAGTAGTCCCTGGCCCACTGTTTGGTGACCACTGCACTAGTCCACATGATGGAAAGTGGCTTTCTGTAGGCAAGCAGACTTTGTTTTTCTTTGAATATGTTTCACTCCTCATCCAAGAAGCTTCTACAAAAAGGCTTTTTGGATGAGAAGAGAAATGCCTTCAAGGAAAAACAAAGGCCAGTTGTCTTTTGGAGGGGGAAAAAGCATCTTTGGGACAACCATGACCTGGATGACTGAGAATCTCCATAGACATTTGGCTTTCTATAAGATCATATAGGTTCATATGGACAATGATTCCCCACCCACTGCCACCTCATCTTCAGCGTGGATTGATTATCCTCATCTTCCTTTTGAATGTCCAGAGTGGGATGCTTAATCTCTTCTCCATATCCTATATTAGTAACATGCTACCACTTTCTGGCTAAATTTATTACATAACTTTATAAAAGGCTGATCAGTACATTTATTTCCAATAAGGTTCTTTACTGAAGAGCCCCAATTGCTCTGCTGAATCCAGGTCAATGCACGACACTTTTTAATGTATTAAATCAAAATGGTTATCTGCCTGTCCTTTGATGTCTCAAAAGGGGACCTAAGCAGGAATTATGGAAGTGCACATTAATTTGTATTTGTTAATGTTTAGGGTGATATTCCTAATTCCAAGTCTTTATTCCATCCAAGGAAAATATTTCAGTTTCCCTTCAAAGGAATCTATTCAGGACAATACATAATCTTTTTCCCCCTCCATTGCTCTTTAGCCCAATACTGAAAGAATCCAGAATCCTCTGCTTTGATCTTTGAAAATTGCATTCATTGCCTATTAACTGTGTTTCCCATTCAATGAATGCTAGTGCCGTGCCCAGCCGTGCTCCCAATGCCTGCTTTGTTAATCAGCGACAAAGAAAGAGAACAAAATGAGATTGGCGAGCGCACGGATGTTAATGAAAGCAGTGGTGGGTTATCATCAAGTCTCTCGGATTCCACCTCAGCCCATTGCCATAGGAGCCCCTTGCTTTTCAGCTTGTTCGTGTCATCCTCCTGTTTGGCAAATTAAAAGAAATCTGCAGCTGGTAAGCTAGATCAATCTTGGCAACTTTTAAGACTTGTGGACTTCAACTCCCAGAATTCCTCAGCCAGCTTTGCTGAGGAATTGAAGTCCACATTCTGGGAGCTGAAGTCCACATGTCTTAAAGTTGCCAAGGTTGGAGACCCCTGAGCTAGATGACTCTTTGCAAAAACAACCACCACTACAATGGATGTGGAGCTGGAAGATGGCTTATCACTCTCCAGGAGGAAATGAACAGTCCTGCCTAGCAAGAATTGGCCCTAGCATTAGATCAAGGAGGTGGCTGTCTTCAGCAGCTGATGTCTTTTGAGTGCCATGTGTTAGGAGGTTGAAGCATTCTGTATGGGCATCTGAGTATTCCCCAGAGCAGGAATCTGATTTGAGCAATGGTTAGAGAAGCACTTCTCTTATTTATTAACAGAAGGGAGATTTATTTACAAGAAATACATTAAAGGGGTTAGCAAAGCCTAGCACCTTGCTAGCTACATCCTACAAGAGGAATGCCCAAGAGCCTGTGCTCTGTAGATGTGTGCCTGGAAATAAAGGCAGAAAGATGGGACAAAAAGCTGGTAGAGTAATAGACAAAGAGGAGATACAGAATCATTCCTTACAAATCTCTGTTTCTGAAGTTACCTAATTTGGTAGTGAAACATCTGCAAGAAACCCACCAAGCTCAGAGAGCACCAAGAGAGCACCCCCAGCCAGCAGCTATGCTATTGAATTAGCACTTCCAAAACTGTATGGGTGCAATTAACAGTTATTTCATATTTTAGTGTTGCTGTTTTACTTCCAGGAATTGACTGAGATATATGTGAGATTTTTCTGTTTTCAGTTGCAAAAGAATTTGAGAACTGGGGATTATTGCTATTAAGAGGGGTGGCAATCGAGCACATTATGTTTTGAGCTATCCTGCTTCTCAGAAGCAGTTTTGAATGAGAACAATTCTCATTGTTGATCACAATGTTGGGCACAAGAATGGACAGTAACTGTAAAGGACCTTAGAAGATGAGATCTCCATACCTTTTAACGTTTTATGAACCAAACTGGGGACAGGAGCAAAGGTGTCCAGGGAGCATGGTTAAAAAAAGTCAAGTGGGCAGCTAAGATGATGTGATCAAACTCTACTTATGTTTCTAGGTGCCCATATAAATATGGTGTATATAAAAAACAGGCAGCTCACACTGGTGTGGCTACAGGTTTGGCATTTTAGAGTTTACCCCAACAGGCATTCCTGGACAGATGTACAATTGTTTGTATAAAAGATCATGATATAAGCTGCCTTCTCGTAGCTGAAGATTTGTTATTACCTGCTGTGTGTTCATTTAATCCAGGAGCCTTTACTAATTCTATCAGATGACAGCTTTATGCTGGTCTATGACAGTAATAAAGATTTAATTTGGTTTGATTCGATTTGATTTGAAACGACAGCTTTCAGATTTGTCAGCCAGCTATTAACCCATACATCTGGGAATTATGGGAGCTGCAGTTCTGCATTTGGAGAGACACCAGATTTGAAGAGACTGATTTAGTCTGTCATATTCTGTTCTCCGGGGAGCTGATGATTCTTTTAATATAAGGTTTTCTCTTCAAAATAATTTCCCACAGCAGCTAAAGGTTAAGAAATGGCACAAAGAATAAGTTGTCTCAGTGTACATGTATGTATGTGTACAGGAGAGCTAGAGATGTGATATTTCCATGTCCTACCAGGAGGTGTATTTTCAAGACAAGATTGGGACATGAGAAATAACAGCACTTGCATTTTTTGTTTGTTTCATGCTAGCAACTCTCCAACAAAAATGATAAAGAGACAAAAGATGCCACACTCAAATTTATTCAACATGATATCCTGGGTTTGTACAACACTGATTAATCACAGAGGGTGAATCTGCACTGGTTGTTAAATTCCAATCTGCTCCTAGCCAATTGGTCAAGTGATTTGTGATTAACAAGGAGTTCTCCCTTGCTATAAGCCACTGTACCCATAGACCAAGAGTATTTAAACTTTGCAAGTTTAAGACTTGTGGACTTCAACTCCCAGAATTCCTGAGCTAACAAGACTGGAGGAGGAATTTTGGGAGTTGAAGTCCACAAGTCTTAAAGCTGTCAAGTGTGAAGACCCCTGCTATAGACCCTGGATTGACTCTGCCCATCCTTCCTGATTATGGGGTCCTCGTGGACAGGAAGGAGTATAAGGGAGCTTTGTGTTCCATTTGCTCCTTGTTCAAAGTGAAGGCTTTGTGTGATATTCCCTTACCTTCCTTCTTTTGGTTCTGGCTTATCATCCTAGAGAGCCATCTGTGGCTGGCTGCAGCAGTGATTTTCCAGGGAAAAGAGGAAATCATGGTAAGTCCATATGGAGTTGATTCTGTTATTGGGATAAAAATCCTGTTGTCTTAGACAAAATATATGGAGGGAAAGCACAACCAGCACAGGAACTGGTACATTGTTGGTTCTTCCCTAAGGAGAAACTGGAATTCAATGGTCCTAGAATTGGTTATGACTGTTGGTTATGCAGCATTGTGTTGTTGGGACTAGAAAAAGTGACTGTTTCATTTTTTTAAAAATGGAAAATATCCCACCCTCCCCATCTTAAACAATTAACTCTAAGAAGCTAACAAGCAATACATAAAAAACCACCTCAGACAGCTCAATGAGTTTTGGATGCATTCAGAGGACAAGACAGCATTGACAAATCACTTATGCTTGTTGACTAGAAAAGTACATAGGTGCCCATTGTCACCTGGAGTTGACCTTAATTTGATGCAGTTTTATTTTTCAACTTTAAAGCAAATCTTAGCTATCAACACACAATCCTCCAGGGTGAGATGTCTCTTGTTCTCCACTATCAGGGGAGAACAAAGCTTGAATTTCTTCAGCCTACTGGTCATATCATTGCCCAATCTTCAGATGATGACCCTCAACAGTTTTAAGTCATGTATGGAAGATGAAAGCAGGGGACACCAGATCAAACTTGATCCATCCCACATGACATCCTTGCTGTTATAGAAGTCTGAAAATCTGGAGTTACTCAGGGCCAGTAGCTGGAATTGTGATTTTCTAATATACTGTAGACCTAAATCCAGATTAGAAAGGATCTGCTGTAGATTGAGAAGATTTTGGCCTGTGTTCTGTTGAACTTCCCATCTATCAATGTATCAGACAGCTTGTCTGTACACACTCTGCAACATTAACAAGAAAGGGGCCAGGTGATATAAAAATAATTGAAGGAAAGGAAAGACTTGCCAGATTGCGAGGTCAAGCGACATGTGGCTCTTCAATTCTCTCAAGAGATCACTCTTTCTTCCAAATGTCACTGCTCAGCTCGCCATTTGATTCCAGCAGACCTTGAAACAGATGAAAGGAATTTGGAAAAAATGCCATCTCCAATTGCCAAATGTTGTTGTTGGAATGCTTACATGCATACATTTCAGTGTCTCGTTTTGGAACTAGAGATAAACAGTATTTAAGAGTGATGGCGGAAATGCTGGAATCATTAGTGTACATGCTAATTTCTTTACTATCAGTGTCAGTCTCAGTTTGTGCTGGTTATGTGGGTGTTTAAAGCAGTGAAAGAAAAAAATTGTTGAAAGAAGAACAAAAAAAATCTGTAGGCATTTAACATGGTCTGTCCATCCTATATGATTTCTCCCCCTTTGAAAATAGTGCATTTCTCTGGATCTACAGGTTGAAATGCAGAATAATGACACTAAGCTAACTCAAATTTATTCTTGACTGCAGTTAATTGGTTGGATTAGTATGGGTAATTTTGATTCCTGCTGAAGAGTGATATATCTTGAACCCTTTCTTCCACTTATTTTGAAAAAGTGGATATAGAGTATCTCATTTGATGTTGCAAAATTTACACAAGTTTCCCACATCTCCTTATATCCTAATTTTTTTTGCTGTTCAGGCATATATCAGAACTTGTAGGTGCTCCAACAC
This sequence comes from Naja naja, assembly GCA_009733165.1. NCBI lineage: Eukaryota > Metazoa > Chordata > Lepidosauria > Squamata > Elapidae > Naja > Naja naja. The sequence continues at coordinate 21,688,828 of CM019148.1, read as the reverse complement.
TGGAGATTTTAAAGAAGAGATTGAACACCATTTGTCTGAAATAGTATAAGATTTCCTATCAGAGGCGGGTTGGATTAGAAGACCTCCCAACTCTGTTATTCTGTTATATTGTGGCTGTTCACAATGTTATCATTTTGCTATGATTTTATTAAGTCGATATCATGTTGCAGTTGTAGGAGTCTTGATGGCTCACGAAATAAGGATTATACAATAGCAATATGAAAACATGAGAACATAAAATAATTAAAACCCAAACATAATATGTTGTGTCTGGCTCCAAAGGCCAGTCCTCATTTTTTTTCCTGAAAGACCAAAAAAAAAATTGAAGGTAACCTGACATCCAACAAGATGTCATCCATTTGAGAGGGTCTGCCCCTTAACTTTCTAGAAATGGGGAGGGGGACAACCAATTGCTTCTCCAGCACAATTGTATGGTGGGCCAAATGTAGTAGGAAGATGCATCTTGCCAGTAATCCAATAAGCAAGTTGTTATAGGTTAAATCCAACACTTTAAATTGCACCTGGAAGCTGATAGGAAGCCAGTGCAAGGTCTCAGTAAATCCCTTTGAGTACCTGGGACCTTGTATTTTGCCAACACTAAAGCTTTTGAGTGGTCCTATGCAGAGGATGCTGCAGTAGCCTAGCTGGGTGGTGATGAGGGTGTAAGCCACTGTAATCAGGATTCTTATCCCAAATAAGACTGCTATTTGTTTTATTTTATTTTATTTATTTGTTTTTATCTTATGCTGCCCTTCCTCCCAAAGGCACCCAGTGCAGTGTACAAATAAATGCCAAAATCAATCTTCAGTTGAAAGAATTAAATAAAAAACCCAATAAAGCCACCACCCCTCCTCAAACAAGATCATAACATACAAAAATCACCTTGAAAAGTTCATCTTGAAAGGATGGTCTAGGGTAGCATGTGTCAACCTCAGCAACTTTAATGATGCTGGCTGGGGAATTCTGAGAGTTGAAGTCCACACACAGCTTAAATTTGCTGAGGTTGAGAAACATTGGCCTAGAGTAGCTGCCCTCAACCTTTGTGGCTTGGCCCAGCCCCGGGGAGGGGGTGAGGGCAACTAGACTATAATAATAATAATAATAATAATAATAATAATAATAATAATAATTATTATTATTATTATTATTTATTCGACTTGTATGCCACCCTTCTCCCTAAGGACTCAGGGCAGCTAACAATAAAACAGCACATATTTACATATAATTTACCTAAAAACAAATTAAACCTAACAAGTCGAGATAAACAATAAAACATTAAAACCTTAAAAAACTAAAACAGTTAAAAAAACCCCACCCGGGTCATTCCAGGCCAGCCTGTTGAAACAACCAGGTCTTCAGGTCCCGGCGGAAGGAGAAGAGATCAGGGGCCAAACGGAGATCCACGGGGAGCTGGTTCCAAAGGGTGGGCGCTCCCACGGAGAAGGACCTAGCCCTGGGAACCGCCAGCTGACAATGCCTAACCGATGGTATCCCAAGGAGGCCCCTCCTGTGTACAAGTGGCAGGCTGGCATGCACATGCATGCACACGCAGCCCTTGCCAGGATGGCAGGCTGGCTTGCCTGCATGCAGCTGACTTGCATGAGCGGTGGGCCAGCACACATGTAATTGCCCACCAACCTGCTCCTTGTGCAAATTAAACTGCACATGCACACATGCACGTGCTGCAGCCAGCCACTTGCGTGGCCCAATTCCGAATAGGCCATGGTCAGGTAGTAGGACACAGCCCAGAGGCCAGTGACCAGAGGCCAGTATTCAGCTGGTTCTGACCAGTTCTGGAGAACTAGTAGTGGAAATTTTGAGTAGTTCAGAGAACTGGCAAATACCACCTCTGACTGGCCCTGCCCCCATCTATTCTCTGCCTCCTGAGTCCCAGCTGATCGGCTAGGACTTCTTTTGTTGCCCTACACAGGAGAAGGGAGTTGGAAAGCAGGCTAGTGGGGTATGGAGGGAATGAGATTTTGCAGTAACCTTCCCCCAGGAGTGGGGAGGGAATGGGGATTTTACAGTATCTTTCCCCTATCATGCCCACCAAGTCACACCCACAGAATTGTAGTAAAAAAATTTGAATCCCACCACTGCTGGTGACCCCTGCTCTAGAGAAAACTATCCAGTCCTGGAGCATTGGTTACCCTGCAATTGCCTGGGTGAAACATATATTTCAGCCATCACAGAAAGCAAGACAGAGTAGTCCTTTCCTTATGAAATAGTTCCATAATTGGGGTGTTGCCCCTGAAAAATTACTTTCTTCTGTCTACTGAGAGAACTGCTTCATTGGGCAAGACTCCAAAATCAAGTAACAGAAGACAAAAGAGTCAAAGAATGTTGTAACTTGAAAATTTCCATCCAGGAAAAATGTTGCAGCCTGATCTTTATCAACATTGATGGTGTTCATTCATAAGTTTGTTCCATCCTGTTTTTAAATCAAATTAAAAAATAAGATTAAAACTTGTACTAGCTTCTATTGGGAACTACATAATTTTTGTTTGAATGTGTCTGCCTGTGTATTTACATGCCAACTGCATTATGAAATTCAGGGAAGCGTAAAAAAGAATGACATTTTGATTTGACTAATGGTTGGGAATGGTCCATTTGTTCTAATGTGTGAACTTTTAAGTGTTTGAGCCTGTATCTTTTCATTGTACTTTCACTCTTTTTTTAAAGCTATTTGTGTATTTGAAGGATCCTTGGTGGTCTCTGAGCCTGGTTGTTTTCTTGCAGACGTTTCATTACCCCTCTAGGTAACATCATCAGTGCTCTGATAGCACTGATGAGATGTCTGCAAGAAAACGGCCAATCTCAGAGACCACCAAGGACCCCTCATTTCAACCCTGAGATACAAATATTCTCCTTTCTTGGTATTTGTGTGTTTGTTTGATTTATATGCTATCCAACTCCATCCCGATTTTGGGTGGCTACCAAATACAGCATAAGAAAAACCTGCCACAACTGAGTCGGAGCAGGTCTTTTGCCATGTAGTTCCACCTTGTATTCAGGAGAAAGAGTCCAAAGCTGTTGTAAAGCCAAACTCAGATAGCTGACCAGCATCTGTGAAGCTTTGTCCCTGTGCCCATTTACTCAGTGGTAAATCCTCTGCCATTAACCTCTCAAGATGAGGGCTCATCGTCTAAGGCACTGTTTCTCAACCTCCACAATTAAGATGTCAATCTATCGATCGATTGATCAGAATCAATCAATCAGGGGAGAGCTGGAAGGGACTTTTGAAGTCTTCTAGTCCAGCCCCCTCCTCAAGCAGGAGACCCTATACCATTTCAGACAAGTGATTTAAAAGGTAGGGCAAGGTGAGGTAGATCTTGAAGAGGCCAACCTTTCTTAATCCAGCCTATAACAGGAGCCAATAAAGTGTCTTTGGCAGTCTCTCTGGCAATTTCAGCAGCGTGTACTGGAAGCTTGGCAACAGTTTCTAGGAAAAAGGTGTAAGTCTCAGGAGCAAAGTCCTCAGTGTGAGAAGGAAGTGGGCAGCGACTCAAAGCATCTGCATGTCCAATGTCTTTGCCAGCCCTGTGGATGAGTTTGTATGAATAAGCAGCAAGAAATTCAGTCCACCTCAGCATTCTTGGTGACAGGATAGTGGGTGTAGGTTTGTCTCCTGCCACAATGCCTAACAGAGATTTGTGATCTGTGACAATGGTAAATGTTCTCCAATATAAATACTCATGGAATTTCTTGACAGCTGCAACAATTGCCAAGGCTTCCTTGTCCAGTTGGCTGTAGTTTCTCTCTGCTTTAGTCAAAGTGCGAGAGTAAAATGCAATAGGGGCTTCCCTTCCACTGGGAAGCATGTGGCTCAAAAAAAAAACCAATCCAAAAGGGGAGGCATCACAAGTCAGTACAACAGGAAAGTTTTCAGAGAACTGTATCAGCACAGCATCAGACGTGATTAGTCTCTTGATATTGTTAAATGCAGCTTGTTCCTTCCTCCCCCAGACCCATTTGAAGGCACCTCTATGGGTCACAATGGTCAAGGTGCGAGAGTAAAATGCAATAGGGGCTTCCCTCCCGCTGGGAAGCCTGTGGCTCAAACCACCCCCCCCCACTCCAAAAGGGGATGCATCACAAGTAAGTACAACAGGCAAATTCTCAGAGAACTGTATCAGTACAGCATCAGACATGATTAGTCTTTTAATATTGTTAAATGCAGATTGTTCTTTTCTGCCCCAGACCCACGCAGACTTTTTTGTCTAATAATCTGTGCAGTGGTTCTGCAATGGTTGCCTTCTGAGGTAGGAACATGTGATAAAAGTTAATGAGTCCAAGGAAGGCTTGCAAATCTGTTTTACATTTTGGTCTAGGGGCTTCTTTGATTGCCTGAACCTTGGCATCTGTGGGTGGATACCATGCTTGTCAATCATATAGCCCAAGAACTCAACCTTGTCAGTTCTAAGAGTGCATTTTTCTTCCTTGACTTTTAACCCCGTTTTTTGAATCTGGTAAGGACTTCTCTGAGTCTCTCTTGTAACTGAGTGTCATTTTCAGCAGAGATTAACACATCATCAAAGTAAGGTACTACCCCTGGCAGTCCTTGGAGCATCCTTTCCATAAGGCTTTGGAAGATGCCTGGTGCCACGCTTACTCCAAACTGTAACCTTTTACATTTGAAAGCACCTCTATGAGTCACAATGGTTTGGGCCTCTGCAGTGGCATCATCAACTGTTAATTGTTGATATGCCTGGGCAGATCCAATTGGCAAAGACTGTACCCTGCCAAGTGAATGTAGTAAATGATGCACCACTGGAACTGGATATCGCTCTGTTGTAGCGCATGGTTCAATGTCCCCTTATAGTCTCCACAGATTCTCACTGACCCATCAGTCTTGACTGGTGTGACTATGGGTGTCTCCCACCTGGAGTGGTCAGTGGGCTCTAAAACTCCTTGAGCTATTAGTTTATCTAATTGTGCATCAATTTTTCCTTTAAAGCAAATGGGACCCTTCTGGGCTTTAAGCAAATTGGTGGCACCTTGGATCTAGATTGAAAGTGATAGGGGTCCCCATATACTTGCCCAATCCGTCGCTGAAGACCTCTGGAAACTCAGACTTCAAGGCCTCCTCCCATTCAGTGTTGCTCACGTGATTGATGCCAGTCACCTCGATGCCTAGTGGATTGAACCACTCAAGTCCCAGCAAGCTTGGGCGATCCTTGTCCACGATGGTCAGGGGCAACGTTTGGTGTGGCCTTTGAACTTCATGTTGAATTCTCTTGTTCCAACTACTGGAATCTTGTTCCCTTGGTAGTCTTTAAGAGTCAGTGCTTGCTTCTTGAAATGCTTCTTCTGAATGTTTGGGAGTAGTCTGTGAATAGTGTCCCATGACACCATAGATAAATATGAGCCTGAGTCCACTTCCATTTGGCAAGGCCTTCCTTCAATTAGTACCTTGACATGCACTTTTCTGTTATTGATAGAAGAAGAATGACCAATAGTTACTGTCTGATGAGTTTCATTCTTTCCCTTTGCTTCTGTGCTGCCCCCCATTTTCTCACTGAGGTTGTTGGGCTTGAATTCTTTGTCAGGAAACTTCCTTCTGTTGGGTGGAGTTCTGGATGATTTGCAGACTCTTGCTAGGTGTCCTCTTTTTCACAACGAGGCAGATGGTATCTAGGAACTTGCATTCAGTGCGGGGGGCTTCCCCCAACAACCTCTGCAGTAGAAATCTTGCCTCTTTCTTCCCAGGTCTTTCTTTTCCGCTCCATTCTGAGTCTATAAATTCCTTCCTCCACCTCACTACAGTCTGACTCAGAATCTATTTGCTCACAATGAGTTGTTGTGGACTTTTCCACATCAGGATGGCTTGTGGCCTTGTTAATTTTCTTCATGGCTGCTGCTGAGGACTTGGTAGCTTCTGCTGAAGAGGCCTCTTCTATTGCTTCCTTCAGCGGATCTTAGGTCTTAGTAATAACTTGCTCTGAAGCACCTTGTCTTTAAGGCCCAGAACAATCGATCGCGCATGGCCTCTTCTAAATTGTTAAATTCACATGCACCCGCAATGTCTCTTAAACTTGCCATGAAGTCTTACGTTTCGTTTTCCCCTTGATCCCGACGGTAAAACTCGTGTCTCTTAATGAGGCACGATACTTGTGGGGCATAATGGGCTCTTAACAACTTTTCTAAGTCAGGCCATTCCATTACCTTCACGTCTGCAGCTCCCGCCAATGCCTTCGCCATCTTGAAACTGCTGCCGGACCGCGCAGTGCGGAGAAAGACCGCCCTCTTCCACTTCTCGGAAATGTCGGCAAGATTGTTTCCTTCCAGATACATTTGGAAATGATCTGCATACGTCTCCCAGTCTTCTGCCGTTGGATCGAACAGGGCTGGGGGGGTGTTCAGTGCAGCCATCTCTCTCTTCTGCTGTTCTGTGTTGCCTTCTTCTTCAGGGAGATCCCATCCTCATCGCCAGTGTTACGTTTGTATGAAGAGACAGACGCGGAGTGCTTCAAGCTCTTTGTTTATTAGTGACTACAGCTCAGAATGAACCCACTTTGGCTGGGCTGCGGCTGCTACTTATAGCCAGCAGCCGCAGTTGCCAGCCAATCAGAGTGCAGGGTTTTCCCGCACTTTTTAAACCAATCATTTCTTACATTTTACAAGAACAGTTCAAACTAAACCAATGACTTAAAACCTGCATACATAACAGAAAGTATTAAATGCATAGGGATTATTCACATCCACTGAATTTAATTAAATGATATAAATTAAATTTAGACTTCATCTTGGCCTCCTCTCATCTTTGAAATGCAGCCCTCAGGACACCAGTAAAAGTCTAAGTGTGGCCTTTGGCCCCAAAATGCCAACTCTGATTTATTTGATTTACATCTGACCCCTGAACAGCTTCCCAGGGCAGTTTGCAAAAAGTCAAAATTACCATAAAAAAGATTTTCAGTTGGCCCTGTTAACTGTCATGGGAGGAAAATTAGTAGGACCTAAATGTAAATTATGTTTGACAGCTAATGTAAGAACTGAAGCTGACAAGGCAGAAATGAGGAGTTCCCAGTTAGAGAGGAAAGTTATGTAAATATATTTCAGCCACCCAAATGGCCTTGTATCTGTTAATACAAAAGGGCAGAAGGAGATGCTGAGAGTTTAAAATCTGGAGCATGAAGATTCTGAAATTGTCCTGCAGTGGGCAATCAACTCTTGCATTAGGGAGTTTGTACTTGCCTGCAATAAACTCTAATCTAGATGAATGTGTCTGAAAATCTTCCAAGACTAGTCAAGTTCTACATATGAATCAAGTATTTGGAGAGCTGTGATTTACCACCAAGCCTTGGAGTGAACTGTAGCAGCTGAGGTGATCATCTCACACTGATTAGTGGAATGCACTGGAGCTAAGCATCCAGGATATGGGGAAGGACTACATACCATTCCTCAGATATGGTAATCCTATGCAAATTTATGCAGTGACTGGGCTCACACACTACATTAAACTATAATATGCTTAGCTATACATTATTGAATAAACTGCAGTTGATTGGGTTGACACCCTCAGAATATTCACATTAAGCAAAACTGTAAAATATGATTTATCGCTCATGCATCCAAACAATGGGGCTTGGTCCCAGGACTGATGCAGGATTGCACCACATATTGTTGGAAGAAATATCCATCTGGTTCAGTTCCAAGGCACTGGAGACAAAGTGGAGGCTGGAGGCTGATTGGAAAGAAGATTAAATGGTGAAGCAGAACCACCAAGCACATGGTTTGGGGTAGCTGACCACATGGAGTTGAGAGTGGGGGTATTTACTGTATACCTTCTCTTGGGCTTTGAACTTGAGCTTCCTGTTTCTGTGCAAGAACATGTATTCTATTGGCTATTGTCAGACAGCCATGTACAAGTCTTAGGAGTTTGTCTGAGCTTATGTTTGGTTGAAGTTTGGCTGATGCAATGAAGGGGCTTGTTGGCAATTCCTATTGTGGCTGAAGGCTAACCTATTCTGTCGCGGCCCCTGACCTCTGGAACCAACTTCCCCTGGAGCTCCGCCTGGCCCTGACCTCCCACTTTCCGTCGCGACCTGAAGACCTGGTTGTTTAATCAATCCGGGCTGTGACCCTGGGGTGGGGTGGTTTTTTAGAGTTTTAATGCTGGGATTTTAGTATTAATTCGGCTTGATTTGTTTAATCTGGTTTTATCTAATTTATTGTTGTGTTGTTTTTACTTTGTAAGCCGCCCGAGTCCCGGGAGACATATAAGTCGAATTAATAAATAAATAATAAATAACCCTACCTTCATTCAGAGCCAGATCTTGCTGCAGGGAGTAATGGATTACCAAATCTGCATTTCTAAAACTGGCCTCAGCTTAGTATATCTGCTTGGGAGCTGGGGCTCTGAGTTTCTTTCTCCCTTAAGATTTTTATTCCTCTTTTAGGGGAAATATTTTATCCTGCCTTTTTAAAATATTTCTCAAAATATTTCATTCTTCTAGAAGCAGGGTAGCTTCCCACAATATATTAGTGCCACAAGGCCAGCAGAGATTACACCCTACACTTTTCTAGCCACCATTAAGACAGATAAATAATAATTAATCCTTGTGGAATATTCTTTTAGCCTTCTTCAACTTTCTTGGGTGTGTGTGTTCTGATCTGGGCCTTTTCCAAGACTCTATTTGCTAAACATAATTAAACTCGTTAAGTTTGCATGAAGAGACAGACGTGGAGTGCTTCAAACTCTTTGTTTATTAGTGACTACAGCTCAGAACGAACCCACTTTGGCTGGGCTGCGGCTGCTACTTATAGCCAGCAGCCGCAGTTGCCAGTCAATCAGAGTGCAGGGTATTCCTGCACTTTTTAAACCAATCATTTCTTACATTTTACAAAAGCAGTTCAAACTAAACCAATGACTTTCAAACCTGCATACATAACAAAACTGGTCACTTTTAGAAGTGTTTTTACACAATATGCTAAAATTGGTTATTCTTAAGATTGATTAGTTTTTGTGACTTAATATGTTGTGCAAATAATATTTTGATTAATGTATAGTTCAATGTATGGAAGAGCTTCCCTCAGATATTAAGGACAGTGTTCTTCCTCTTAGGAAAAAAATTAAAACATGGTTTTGATCCCAGATCTGGATTTGATTTATATTGTTTATTTAATAGTCCCTATTTGTTTTTTGTTTGTTGACATTGTTATTTGATCATTTTAGTCTGGGCTATCTGATTTAGTACTTTTAGCTGTTTTTATGTCTTTTTCTATTTTTTTCTACATCGTCCAGAAACTGCTGGAGTCTGGTACCCAATAAATTTAAATAAATAATAGTCTGTATTAAGCATATCCACATTGCGCATGTTGGTGCTGAGGCAGTATAAATGTAATTCCTATAAATAAATTCACTGCTGGTTTACAAATATTGCGAACAAATAAATGAAACATCAAGTTAAAGGCCTTCATGCACTGAAAAAATATCGCTGGATCTGTGATCATCACAGGGTTGGGTTTGATTTAATTAATCTTAATAGTTATGGTCCAAGTCATTGTGATTAGTAAATTGTAATTTTATGGTAAGAGAACAGAATCTGAGATTCATTGAAAATCTCAAATGTAGCTCTAAAGCTGCTACTAAGAGTTGCCACCAAAGAATAATGTGTAATATGCCTAAAGGAGAAACAGATGAGGTATAATCCTATCAACTGCATGTAATTAAATTAATTTAATTTTAATTACAGTACTTAAATTAATTTTTTTTAAATTTTGCCTCTCTCTCCCCCCTCCTCCCTCCATCCCTCCCTCTCCCCCTTTCTTTTGAGAGTTGAGCCATGTATGGTATGAATACAGGAAGTATATATTGTTATTTTAGAAGTGAAGCTTTTTATATAAATTGCTTGTAGAACTATGGCAAAGAATAAGTATATATTTACACAGATTGCTTATATTGGTCAGCAAAAGACTTAGCAGCTGTATTTGCCCATCATGCTAAATTTAATTCAGGCCAAATTTTTGTGGTTTATCGTGTTGTTTGAACTAAGGCAATTTGAGATTTGTTTTTCTTCCATGCAAAGCATATTCTTTTTTTAAAATGTGATTTATTGTCTCCCACCCCTGAATCATATGTTATTAGGTTGTAGTAAATTTCATTTATTTACTTACAATATTTATAAACTGCCCTAATCATACTGACTCTGGCTTCCTTTCATAGGGAGGAGTAGAATCAAATAAGCAACCTCAACAGGAATCTCAAAGCTAGTAATGTTATTTTCTTTATTCAAGAAAATTTGAAGAACCATAATGAAAGATTTCTAGTGGCTGTTGTGTTTTCAGAGTAAGCTGCATATAGAGAAACAATTTTAAATCTATTTTCATCTCCTGTACCATATTTAAAGGTGGCTGATCCCCTGTTTTGCACAAGAGAGATGGTTTCCATTGGTCCTTTGTCTTTGCAACAATCAGATCTTCATCACTGACTATGTGAAAACCAGCTTTCTCATCTTATTTGCTTTAATTTTGAAATTCAGAAAACATAGAGGTTGAAGGTGTTATGTATGCAGGTTTGAATGTCATTGGTTTAGTTTGAACTGTTCTTGTAAAATGTCAGAAATGATTGGTTTAAAAAGTGCGGGAAAATTCTGCACTCTGATTGGCTGGCAACTGCGGCTGCTGGCTATAAGTAGCAGCCGCAGCCCAGCCAAATCGGGTCTGTTATGAGCTGTAGTCACTAATAAACTCTTCACTGAAGCACTCCGCGCCTGACTCTTCATGCAAACTTAACAGAAGGCAATGTTTCACAGCATTTTTGCCTAATATTCAGTAGTTGAATAACTCTCTTTTTATGATTCTGTAATCCCTTAATGTGGGGTAGAGTCAGGCTGACTGGGTGAAGCTGAGTTTCTGCTGGCCGAATGCTCTTCCTGATGCCACACAGAGTTAGCAGCAGATATTTTTTTTATTTTGCACCCTAGGATAAAAACTTCTGCTGCTACCTAGAATTGAACTCTCAACCTTCCAAGTGGGACATGAGCATCTTCCCCATTAGGCCACCACACTGCTCAATAGCTGAATATAAGGTATAGGTGAAAATGTTGGGAGGAACTCTAATACAACATTGCAGCCCACAATGAAAATGAGACAATTGCTTTATTGTTGTCCTCAGCTGGTAGAATGGAGCATTAGCAGATGGAGAATTCATTTGTTTTGTAAACAGAGCTTAGCAGGTGTTTTCCGTTAGGAAGTAAATATACATATTCTAAATAATCACTTTCTTTTTAATATCCTATTTGATATAAGCAGGCACAGTTAGCAACAGGTCAAAGTAGGCAAGTGATTATCGATGAACAGTAACATGCTCATAGCCCCTTTCCTTGGCATCTTATGGTTTCTGTGACATGCCTTTCTATTGTAAAAAAAATCTTAATTGTAAATAGATGGGAAGCAAATGTGCGAGTTGAGATATTCATAATGTTGACAAACTGTTCTGAGACAAATGCCTTTAATTTAGGTTAATAAGGAACCAAAGCAATTGGAACCAAAGTATCATTTATTCGCATGCTCAATCGCAATGATCATTGGGTTTCTTGCCAAAACCATTGCAGAAGAACCATGAACAAAGCAAAGTTATAGGTTTGGCAATGAGAAAGAAAATCTTGTCAGTCATACTATGACCTCTGTAATTGGAACATTTTAGAAAATACTTAGGGGAAGACTTTATAACAGTGTCCCTACATTCCTCTAAATCAGCAATTTTGAAAGTGTGGGACCCCAGGGGATCCATTCAGGGGCCTGCAAATTCAAATAAATATTTTATAATTTCTCAGTTTTAATTTCTAATACAGTAAATATTGATAGATATAACCCACAAAAAAAAACCCCAAAGCTTTTCGGGGTCCTCAACCATTTTTAAGAATGTAAAGGGATCCTGCGCCATTCTAAACTAACAAGACTGTGTACCCTAAATATGACATTTATTATGTCCATAGACTGCCTCTGTTCACAAGACTAGGAAAAACAACAGCCTGGGTTTTTTTGTTTATCTGTTGCCCTTTGTTTTGGTGTTTGTTATCTCCCTCTCTGGATGGCATGAAAAGCCAGTTGCTCAAGCCAAGAATTGTTGGCTAAAAAGTCTATTGCACAATTGAAAAGGTGAGAGAAAGAAGTGCCAAATGGTAGGTATAAAAAGAATAGTGCATTTTGATATTTGCAGAAGGCACTCAGCTCTTTTAGAGGCCTCTTCTGAGCATGCAATAAAGATTCTTACTAGCCCTTGCGGAACACAGTTGCTCCCCATCACCTTAGAACAGGGGTGTCAAACTGGATTTCTTCAAGGGCTGGATCAGCATTCAAGTTGTCCTTTGTAGGCTGGCCGGAGGGGGGGGTAGGAGACAGGATGGACAGCATCCGCAACACCCTGCCGGCCAAAATGGGGCCTGTGAGGCCTGTGGGCAGCTCCTGCGTGCCCCATTTTTGGCCTGGATGGCCTCCATGCCTTCCCCCCAAGCCCATTTTGGCCAGCAGGGTGCTGCAGGAGGCCATCCAGGCCAAAAACAGGCTGCTTTTGCTAGCAAAGGTACCACGGGCCGGTCCTTTGCGATTTCCAGGCCAGCCCCGCAGGCTGGATCTAAACAGCCCATGGGCCGGATCCGGCCTGCATGCCTTGAATTTGACACCCCTGCCTTAGAAGGTGTCCCTTGGTCACCTGACAGTCTACAGATAGTCCTCAACATACAACAGTTCATTTAGTGACCATTCAAAGCTACAACGGCACTGAATAAAGTGACTTATGACCATTTTTCCCAGTTACAACCTTTGTGGCATCCCCGTGGTCATGGGAACAGAATTCAGACACTCGGCCACTGGTTCACATTTATGACAGTTGCAGTGTCCCAGGGCCACGTGATCCCCTTTTGTGATCTTCTGTCAAGCAAAGTCAATAGGGAAGCCAGATTCACTTAACAACCGGGTTACTAATTTAACAACTTCAATGACTGACTTAACAACTATGGCAAGAAATGTTGTAAAATTGGGCAAAACTCACTTAACAAATGTCTCACTTAACCACAACAAAATTTTGGGGGCTCTATTGTGGCCATTAAGTCGAGGACTACCTGTATTCCTCTCTCCAATTTCTTCACAAGCAGGAAGGAGGAGAGTGAGGAGAGGACTCAGAGGAGCTACCAAGGCCTCCATAGACTTAAATTGGGCAGCATGGGCCAGACCTTCCTGGCTTCATTTGTAGCCAATCCAGTGGAGGACACAATTAAGGTCATGGCAGCAGTGCAGTGGTGGGATTCAATTTTTTTTACTACTGGTTCTGAGGGCATGGCTTGGTGGGCGTGGTATGGCTTGGTGGGCATGGCTTGGTGGGCGTGGCAGGGGAAGGATATTGCAAAATACCCATTCCCTCCCCACTCCTGGGAGAAGGTTACTGCAAAATCCCACTCCCTCCCCACCCCATTAGCCTGCTTTCCAGCTCTGTTCTCCTGTGCAGGGCAACAAAAGAAGACCCAGATGATCAGCTGGGACTCGGGAGGCAGAGAATAGATGGGGGCAGGGCCAGTCAGAGGTGCCAGTTCTCCGAACTACTCAAAATTTCTGCTCCAGAACTGGTCAGAACCTGCTGAATACCACCTCTGCAGTAGTGATGTAGTGATTGTTGACTCAGGAGTCAATTTCTTCTCTACTTAGCCCCTCCATCCTTCTGCCTAGCTCTTGCAAGGCTTGGGCAAAGTGGGAGAAAGGGGAAACACAAGGGACTCTCCACTTTGGGTATCCAGGTGGAAACCTCCCTGTATCTTGACTGTTTGAACAGGGGAGACCTGATAGCAGTCTTCCAATATTTGAGGGGCTGCCACAGAGAGGAAGGGGACAGGTTATTTTCTAAAGCACCTGAAGGCCAGACAAGGAATAATGGATGGAAACTGAACAAGGAGAGATTTAACCTGGAAATGAGGAGAAACTTTCTGACAGTGAGAACAGAACCAATGGAACAGTTTGCCCTTGGAAGTTGTGAGAGCGCCATCACTTGAGACTTTCAAGAAGAGATTGGACTGCCATTTGTCAGAAATGGTGTAGGGTCTCTCACTTGGGCGGGGGGTTGGACTAGATCAGGGGTCTCCAACCTTAGCAACTTTAAGACTTGTGGACTTCAACTCCCAGAATTCCTCAGCCAGCTTGCTGATGGAAGAATTCTGGGAGTTGAAGTCCACAAGTCTTAAAGTTGCTAAGGTTGGAGACCCCTGGACTAGATGACCTACAAGGTCCCTTCCTGATTATTTGTTATCTGTTATCTGAACCACAGTATTGTACAGTGCAGGTGGGTGTTGTTACCTTTTAATACAGCACTGTCCATGTTAAGTTTGCATGAAGAGACAGACGCAGAGTGCTTCAAGCTCTTTGTTTATTAGTGACTACAGCTCAGAACGAACCCACTTTGGCTGGGCTGCGGCTGCTACTTATAGCCAGCAGCCGCAGTTGCCAGCCAATCAGAGTGCAGGGTTTTCCCGCACTTTTTAAACCATTCATTTCTTACATTTTACAAGAACAGTTCAAACTAAACCAATGACTTTAAACCTGCATATATAACAGTCCATGCATCAAGTTTGGTTTGGGGGAAAACCAAGATTTTCAAAACTGAGTTTTAAGAGAGAAAAAAAATATGCCAAAGAATCCAATGCCAGTTGATCATATTCAATAATCAAAACGTGCTGGCTAAGTTGGGGGAATGATGGGAAAGCGTGTGGCTGGAACCATGAATGAGAATCCTGCAGCCTGTAACATCTTTATTCAGTTTTATGATGACTAATAGCCACCAAATGACCTTTTCTCCTCCACAGATTCATCTAATCTCTTTTCAGAACCATTTAATCCCCTGAAATCTCTGCTAAGCTTTAGAGAATGCACATACAGTGTCTCCAAAAGATCATTTACTGAGATTTATATTTATTCGTCTTTCATGCATTTTCATTGGGTTAATGAGATTTGATTAGAACTTCACTGGCTTCCTGTCCATTTCTGATCACAACTGAGAGTCCTGGTTGAAAGTCCAAATGCTCAAATAAAGCCCTGTGGAAAGATTGGACCACAGAGGCATCAAGGCTGAGATTTGCTACCTCAGCAGCTTTGGATGACAATACCTAAAGGGCCACCTCTTCCCTTCATCCTGCTTCCTACATATGTTGCTAATCTGCTTTGATTATCTTTGGGCAACCCGGTCAGAGGGAAACGCCCTGCTTGATTATGTTACCCTAGGAAATCCCTCTTGCTGTTTTCATATTGATGGTTTAGAATAGAATAACAGAGTTGGAAGGGAACTTGTAGGTCAGGAGTATCAAACTCAAGCCCCGCAGGCCAGATCCAGCCTGTAGGGTGCTTAAATCTGGCCCATGGGACTGGCCTGGAAATAGTAGAGAATCGCCCCGTGGTGCCTCTGGAAGCCAAAATGGGGGGGTGGGGGCCATGCAGTCCCCCGGTGCCCCATTTTGGTCAACAACATGGTGCAGGAGGCCATCCAGGTTGAAACAGGGCATGGGGGGCGCACACAGCCCCCCATGCCCCATTTTGGCCAGCAGGGTGCTACAGGAGGCATCCACTTCTCTGCCCCTCCTGCCGGCCAACAGCGGAGAACCATGAAGAAATCCAGTTTGACACCCCTGTTGTAGGTCATCTAGTCCAACCCCCCGCCCAAGCAGGAGACCCTATACCATTTCTGACAGATGGTTGTCCAGTCTCTTCTTGAAAGCTTCCAGTGATGAGGGATCCACAACTTCCGAAGGCAAGCTGTTCCATTGGTTGATTGTTCTGATGGTCAGAAAAAAATTCCTTATTTCTGGGTTGAATCTCTCCTTGATCAGTTTGATAGTTGGCAAATGTATTCTGGTGTTGTGTGTTTCTACTTTTCAACGGTGCTTGAAGATTAGGGGTAGGAATAAATGGGCTTTCAAAACAACTCTTCAAATTTGTCAGAGTTTCTCCCACAAGTTCATATTCATTCATTCATATTTATATGCCGCCCTTCTCCGGAGACTCAGGGCGGCTTACAATTTTTGGAGCGCCACCCAATGCACTCAGCAATAGCCTTCATTCCATTGTATATGCCTGCTTATTACTAAGCGGCATTTTTACAAAGTCAGCTTATTGCCCCCAACAATCTTGGCTCAGCCTTGGTTGACTCAAGGCTGAGTCAACCTTGAGCCTGGTGGGATTCGAGCCTACACTAATTGCAGGCAGCTGGAATTAAGTGCTAGGTATTTAACAGCCTGCACCTCCAAGGCTCTTAAGATCAAGAATTCTCAGCAGCATCCAGAGGGAGGAGAGTCAAGATTGGTATGATGGTGGGTCAGCATCCAGACATGCACTCCATCCTTCTTGTACATGTGTTTGTTGTCCATGTTTGTACAAAAAGGGTGTGTCATGCACTGTCATCTCTCTTATTAGCTCCATCCCAGATGCTCCGGGAAATGTGAAGAGGATGCAAGACCCTCTTAGATTGTCTTTATTGTTAACAGGATAAGAGCCTGGCAAATTAATTCTTCAGATCAACTTATACCTAGCATAATAAAGGTAAAGAGTTACTCACCTTTTGTCCCTTTCCTGGACTAAGGAATCTTTTCAGTAATGCTCCTCCTCCTTCCTTCACTTCTCCAGGAACTGTTACAGGCAGTTATAAGCAACAGCAATGGCATAAATTCCTAATCTGCCACATTTAAGAGTTTCCTCAAATGCTGACTTTTCTTGGAGTTGAATTAAGGAACAGAAAGCTAAGAGAGCTGCAAATCATGGGTAAGATACATACGTACCTCACCTCTGGACCGGAAAGATAAAATATGACTGCTCTTTCATCTTTCCTTGGCCAATTCATAACTAAATTAAATCTTAATTTAATGAGCTCCCATTCAGTAGAATTCGTACACAACAGATCAAATTTCTATTCGCAGGTCTCCCCAAAATGATAGTGATTTGCATCCAAGATAGTCTGAACAATGTACTGGAATCCACACTCATTTTGTGCCATTCTTCGCAATTTACATGATTTGCGTAATTTAAATTGCCATAGATTACAAACGGTTGTGACATAACAAGCTTTCAGAAGGTGAAGGATAGCCTTTTCCCACAAAATTGAGGTTTGTTGCAAGGGTGAGAATATCCCACATCCTCCCCCATACTCCAGGATCTAAATCTCACTTCTCTTTTGAAAAGAAAATTGAGAGCAGCTTTTCTTTCATCAAATAGGGGGAAAAAAGAGCAGGGATTATTTTTTTGGTACCCAAATCAGTTTTTTTTTTACTGACGTCCCCAGTTCTTTGTTCATTTTATTCCTGTTATGTTTTCATTTCCCACCTTCTGGGGCTTGCCCCCCTGACCTCTACTAGCCTCTTTAGATTGGAGTGGGCTTGTCCCATTCCTCAAGGGCTCTTCTGATTTGGGCAATGGGAGATTATGGGTCTTTTTAACCAGGCTTTCTCCCAACTTTTGTCAGATTTCTGAGTTCCTCCCAGTTTGGAGGCTCTGGTTTTGAAAAAAGAATCTGCTTAACTAAGAGGTGGCACTCTCTGTAGTAGAGACATCACAGGGCAACTGGAGAGCCATTGACAGCACCTGGTTGTTCATCATCTCCTGTTTGACAGACTATTTTTAAACATGGGTATTCCAGTCTTTCAGAAGTGCACTCAACCCATATTCAAAAGCAGCCTGAATAATAGCTGACAGGTGCAGGCAGGCAGCATAAGCCAACCCTCCAGCTTCACCACAGTTTCCCCCGGCACTGACTGTCACCTGTTAGACAAAATGTAGAATGAGTTCTAACAGATCGCTAAACCTGCTGGTCTAGCCATTCACCCAAACTTGCCTCTTCCCTGGATAAAAGAAGTGGTAGGTGAACATTTTCCCTTTGTGCTGACATTAGTTGGGAAGGAAAGAAGAGCTCTTTCCTTAACCTGCTCTGCATAGAGTAAATGAGGACAACACCTTTGGGAAATAGCTTACCTGGAGTTGGCAATGGGGCAGCATATTTTTATTCCAGAATAGATTTTTGTTGTCTCAAGGACTGATCGATAGCACTAACTCAGCTGTGAGGGGGGAAAAAATCCTCTTCTCCTGAGCTTGCAAATTATTCATTATTGGGCCTCTGTGGTCCAAAAGATGAGCAAATTTGTGCACACCAAGCAGTTTGCAAGCTATTTACAGTATAACGTGATTGTCTTTGCTATGCTTTGCAATTCTCTGGTCCTTACTCCTCACACTCACCTGTATCCCATCTGTATCTTTTGTATTATAGGCAGAGGTGGCATTCAGCAGGTTCTGACCAGTTCTGGAGAACCAGTAGCAGAAATTTTGAGTAATTCAGAGAACCAGCAAATACCACCTCTGACTGGCCCTGCCCCCATTTATTCTCTGCCTCCTGAGTCCCAGCTGATCGGCTGGGTCTTCTTTTGTTGCCCTGCCCAGGAGAACGGAGCTGGAAAGCAGGTTAGTGGGGTGGGGGGGAATAGGTTTTTGCAGTAACCTTCCCCCAGGAGTGGGGTGGGAATGCCATGCCCACCAAGCCATGCCCACCAAGTCATGCCATGCCCACCAAGCCACTTCCACAGAACCGGTAGTAAAAATTTTTGAATCCCACCACTGTATAGGGCAGTTAACTATTGGTGCTTTTATTATATACCATATCATTATATGGGTGTTATTCAATCTCCTTCCACTGTACTCTAAATATAAAAGGTTTTAAAAATAGGGAAAAGTAAAAACAGAATATTGTAGCCCTGCTATTTTCTTTGATTCCATCCCTCCCCATCTGACAGCTGTCCAAATTAATGTTATAATCCTGGCAAATGAAGGTTGAGGAAGGCCAATGAGTTCCAAAATAAACAAGGATGGGCACTCCATAGCTCACAAGTTTAATTGCATTTTAATAACTCAGCAATTTGGGTCCCTGTACATATTCAGAGTAGAGTGGTTATGGGTGCTAAAGAGGAGAGAAGATGACCTCTTAAGGTTAAACATCTCTTTGAATATCTTCTACTCTATGCAAGGCTGGTTAAAATGTAAAGACTATAAGAAAGAGAACACAAACACCTGGACATCCTCAATCTTGGAAACAGGGATAGCAGTTGGAGATACTGTATGGGTTTGGTGTCCACCTGCCCCTAGTCTTTTGTGCCAGGTTTGGAAATACAAACCTTTTAGACAGAATAGCACTTAGACTTATGTACTGCTTCACAGTGCTTTACAGCCCTTTCTAAGCAGTTTACCAAGTCAGCCCATTGCTCCCAACAATCTGGGTCCTCCTCATTTTACCCTCCTCGGAAGGATGGAAGGCTGAGTCAATCTTGAGTCAGTCAGGATTGGACTCCTCGCAGTGATCTGAATTAGCCTGCAACACTGCATTCTGACCACTGCGAAAACTGTAGCTCGAGATACAATCTTGTCTAAAATCACGTCTAAATTAATAAATATAAATTTGATCCCAGTATGTTGCTATGTTTTATACATGTCACTGGCATTGAAAGGGGGAGGTGGTCAAAATTGGCCAGTTGGTGGACAAAGCATCCCAATGCAAGTTCTGCCACTTTTTTATATGTCAGCTCCTCCCCCTGAAGATGCCATTTACGGATATTCTTGTCCTCTGGGTATTTCCCTCATCATTAACTGTTATGTATGCAGGTTTAAAGTCATTGGTTTAGTTTGAACTGTTCTTGTAAAATGTAAGAAATGATTGGTTTAAAAAGTGCGGGAAAACCCTGCACTCTGATTGGCTGGCAACTGCGGCTGCTGGCTATAAGTAGCAGCCGCAGCCCAGCCAAAGTGGGTTCGTTCTGAGCTGTAGTCACTAATAAACAAAGAGCTTGAAGCACTCCACGTCTGTCTCTTCATGCAAACATAACATTAACCTCTTTTAATGACCCCATAATCCCTTGCAGTGTGGAGTCTGGGCAACTGAATGAAGCTGAGTGTTTACTGGCCGGATGCCCTTCCTGTTGCCAATGCGGAGTTTTTTTTCTTCAGCAGATCTATACTCAGAGAGAGAACTATACGCCTCTATCTAGGATCAAACTCAAAGCCTCCTGATTGTGAGGCAACAGCTGCACCTTTAGGCCACCATACCACTCTCTGGATATTTCCTGCATGTTTTCCCAAAATCAACTTTCAGTGGTGGTATTCAGCCAGTTTGCGCCGATTCAGGTGAACTGGTAGCAAGGATTTGGCATGGGTCGCTGAACTGGTAGTAACTTCTGGCTGGCCATGCCCCCAACCCTGTTGCCCAGTCGCTGCTTGCTCACTTGCCCCGTCCACCCAATGCGTCCGCCCGATGCTCGCCCGCCCAGTCACTCCTTAAGGTATTTCTTTTTTTTAACCTCCCGACAATCAAACCGGGATTCCCCTCGCTTCTTACTGCTTCGCCCAGGAGGCTTCCCTGAGGCCCAGGAAGGCAAAAAATGGAGGGAGGAGGCATAGCCCCCTCCATTTTTTACCTTCCTGGGCCCCAGGGAAGCTTCTTCCTCAGAGACTCCTCTGAGGCCAGGAAGGCCGCAAACAGAACATGGAGGGGTGCTGTGCGCCCCTCCTATGCCCCATTTTTTTTCCTTCCTGAGCACCAGGGGGGCCTTCTGAGAACAAAAGTGCCCCCCAGAGGCTTCTTTGAGGCCAGGAAGGCCCCAAACAAAGCATGGAGGGGTGCTGTGAGCCCCTCCTATGCTCCGTTTTTTTTGTTCCTGAGCACCAAGGGAGCCTTCTGGGAGCAAAAATGCCCCCCCCCCCGAGGCTTCTCTGAGGCCAGGAAGGCCCAAAAAATGCGGTAGGGTGGTGGGCGTGGTGCTGCCAAAAAAACCAACAACCCACGCCCACCCAATCACATGGCCATGCCCACCTAGCCATGCCCACAGAACTGGTAGTAAAAATGTTTGAATCGCACCACTGTCAACTTTGATATTTTTTCTTTCTTTCATGGGCAGGTATCTAAAAGAAATGAACAAATAGGGCAATGCTTGACCAAATCCAAAATCAATGGAGTCCGGCAGCCTGTTTTCCATAGTAGCTAATGGCAGGCCTGCAGAAGATGACTCTCTCACTGATACCCTTTGGGCCATGCAACCACAGTGCAATAGCGGGAAGCTTCTGAACCAAGATGAAGTTGATGGATACTGCAATGAGTCACCATGAATAGTAGGGCTATGCAGCTGTTTGGATTCATAGGACAAAAGAGGCATTGGAGAGTGTGTGGCTGAGCAGTGAGCTAAGAGCAGCAACCTTCAAATTATTTAAAAAACGGAATGTGTACACTAACACACATGCAGAGTACACTAACACACATGCAGAGCCACATTTTGTCCCTTGGATCAGGGTCTCTGTGCAGCCCTAATTGGTAGGCATCTCTTCCGTGGATTTGTCTCGATGCTTTGACTTTCCAACTCATCTTCAGAGTTGGAAAGGAAACAAAGATAAACCAAGGACAGGAGGCAGAAAGTGTTTCATTAGTTACAAATTCATGGCCAATGAACAAATTAGACAGAAAAAGCTATGTATGTATTTGTAAGACGAGTAAATGGGAACCAATGGGAATAACCTCACCAGTAAAATACAGTAAAATCAGATAAAGTGTTCTTATATCTGTATATAAAGAGCAATAATAAAAGAGATAATAGCATAATATAGTCCCCTAAAGAACCAAGCACTCCAGGCTAAATTAAGTTTAAATCCATTGTCTTCTGATAACAGCATTTAGCAGCTTTCTTGGAAAATTCAGGGACATGTCTGTTAATAAGAGGTGCACAATCTCAGTTTTAGGCCAGTGTGTATACATGGCAAGAAGGGGTACATCAGAACAAATTTATAATCCAGATGTAATGGGCAGTTCAGGAGAAAGTGAACTATTGTTTCAGTGACTACTTCCAAACCCAAGTAGTAATTATCTAAACAGGGTATATTATTTAACTGTCCTTCCACAAACTTTAAGTAAATTAAGGGCCTTTCTCTGTGGAGAAACTATCTCTTTAAAAATTATGGGAATATCAAGGAAGTTGAGATAAAGTGAATGCATATTGGGAGGTCCCAGAAGAGAGTATTTGATATTAGTTTCTTCCAGGAACTGTGGAATTTGTCAATAAGAACAAGTTGGACAAAAGAAGAACAAATTGCTCCCCAAATATAATTTCAACCAGACAGCACATTTGTATGCAAGCGATTATAGAAAGAGATCCTAATTCAAGTTTCAGTAAAACATTAGATATGGATTGGGGGCGCGAAAATGGTTCTTGTAAATCTATATTGAATTTAATCTAAGGATGTTATAGCTGTATAAGGGCAGAATAGCACTTCTATAGTGTAAAGGTCAAATTATTTAGTAAAATCAATTTAAACGCCAATAGGAAGGTGGTTGTTGCTTTTATGGCAACATTATATTTGGAATAGGGTTTCCCGATAGGTAGATTTTGCGATCCATGTGAGCCAAACGTCATCTTAAGTTTATTACTGTAGATATGTAGAAAACAAGTTCCAGTCATAAATTTGGAAGGCTGTTTAGACCAGTGGTTCTTAACCTGGGCGATATCGCCCCTCAAGGGGCAATTTTGTTTTTTAGGGGGGCGATGGAACGAAAAGGGGCAACATGGGGGCGAAGTAATGGAAGGGGGGCGATATGGGGGCGATGGAGAGAGATATATTGGGGAGAGAGAGATAGAGAGAGAGATTGGTAGATAGGTAGGTAGGTAGACAAAAAGACAGACAGGTAGGTAGATAGGCAGGAAGGCAGGCAGGCAAACAGACAGACTTTTTGGATGGATGGATGGATGGATGGATGGATGGATGGACGGACAGACAGAAAGAATGCAAGAGCGGCAGCACTTTGGGAAAGCGGTGGCGGCGGCTTTTCCCAACATGCTGCCACATTCAAAGCACCGGTTCAGGTGCGGTACAACAGTCAATGGGGTGAGCCTGCAGGCCGGTGCCTTGAAGGCCCCCCTGCCACCTCTTAGCGCCCCTCTGCTGGCCCCCTTGGGGACGCTAAGAGGTGGCAGGGGGGCGGTTATGTTGGGGGAGGGGGCGATGACAACTTCCTCAATGGCTCAAGGGGGTGATTCTTTCAAAAAGGTTAAGAACCACTGGTTTAGACCATCAAGCCAACTCCCTGCTCAGTTCAATAATCAGCATTAATGCACCCCTACAGAGGGTTGTCCAACCTCTGCTTGGATGCGTTGAGTGAATGGTGGCCCATCCACCTCTCTGGGTTTTAGATTATACTATCAAACTACTATTACTATTAGGATTTTTTTCCTAACATTCAGTCAGAATCTAAATCTATTTTTCTGTGTCCCAAACACAAGAACAACAGAGAACAGACAATGACCTACTTTTGTGTGACATTCTTACGGATCAATTTTTTTTTGAAAAAAAAAACCTGTTAAAGGCAATGCCGATGCAAAGCAAATAAGTGGAGAAGAAGCTAAAGTGTAACAGATTTTTATCTTCTGCATTTAATAATTCACAGGGATGATGACTGTAGCCATGAAACAAAGAATTGCCTGCTACCTGAGAGAAGGCAATGATAAATTTAGACAAAACATTGCATTACCAATAATGCAAAAGCAAGAGTAATTGGAGAAGATCCTAATGGGAATTTGGAAAACAATAACAAGAGGCTGAGAAAAGACAAAGTGCCCAGGGCAGGAGTATACAAAAATTTAAAGAAACAGTTGGTAACAGCCTGTCCAGATAAAATGAAGTCAATTACACCATGAAGAATTAGAAGAGGATATCAGGGTTCCAAGTAATAGGGCCATAGCAAGCAGAACTCCAAGGCAAGCAATTTCTTCAAAGAACAGGTTTATTGGACATATCATATTGGCACAGACTGGTGAAAACTGATGGCTTCCCATGGCTTTCATTTAATTAGAAGTAAAAGTTATTCCCCCTTTACCAAACAATCAGTCACATGGTCCAATCAAAGTGCTGCCCAGTTGCTTGGAAACTTTGCTCCTCTTTCAGCCACCTGTGGGAATGTCCTTGGTTCTCAGGGGAAACTACTTTGTTTTGGCTACAAAACCCCAGCTATCACTATTCCACCCCATCCCCTTCCTCTCCCTCAGCACCACTGTGGCAACACTGAAGCCTCCATGATGCCCTCAGTCAGGCCAGCTTCAGAGTTGACAGTGGAACTGAACAGCAGTCCTATTCTTCCTTCACTGTCAATACCTAGCTTCTCTTCCCAAGAGAAAATATATTTAGATTCTTTAAACTTTCTTCATAGGACTTAGTTCTAAACCTCTTGATCATCTTCATTCCCCTTCTCTGCATTTGTTCCATTCTGACTGAATTCTCCTTCACCAAACTAGACACAACACCCAAGGTCTGACCAATGCATGCAAGAACCTGGGGACAGCCAATCCTTTCTTATACTTGGTCCTCCATCAAAGAGTTTCAAAGATGAATGAAGTTCTCTTGAGAAATGGATTGGTCTTCATCAGCTTCTACTCTACTTGTGTCGCCTCTTTGAATCCAGACATGGCATGAGGCTTAAAGAAGTAAAAAAGCACCAGTGAGGCAGAGTGAAGTTCTATGGCAGCAGGCAGGGACTTCAGCGGCATCTCTGACATCAAAGCAAGTTGTCCAGACTAGGGAACAAACTCTGTGGCCAAAGCTTTGTAAGATCTGGCAGGCCGGGATTGAGTCTACTAGCACAAAAGATAAGATGCCCAGTAGGATGTGGAAGATGGTTAGAAGATCTCCGTGGATCTCCGTGGATCTCCATTTGGCCCCCGACCTCCGCTCCTTCCGCCGAGACCTGAAGACCTGGTTGTTTCAACAGGCCGGCCTGGAATGACGCCGGGGGGGGCGAGGGTTTTAATTTTCTTAATGTTTTAATGTATTCGGCTTGTTTTATTTAATAGTTTTTTATTGTAAATTTGCTGTTTTAATGTTCGCCGCCCTGAGTCCTTAGGGAGTAGGGCGGCATACAAGTCGAATAAATAAATAAATAAATAAAGAAGATAGCTCAGTAAGCAGTGATTAAACTGATCTCTAATCTATAGAGCAGTGATGGTAAGCTTTTCGTCCTCACGTGGCAAAAGTGCATGTGTGCAAGGGCGCATGCACATGCATGCCTGTACCCATAATGCAATGCGTGTGCAACCCCCCACCCCCTGCATGCGTGTGTGCCCCTGTGCACCACACACCTCTGCGCATGCATGCGCAACCCCTCCTGTGCGCCATTCATCTCTGTGCATGCGCGGCAGATACCCAACAATCAGCTGGCTTACGGGAGGCACGCGCGTATGCATAGTGGACATGATCTGGGGCAATGGCCTGTGTGCTGGCAGAAATGGCTCTGCGTGCCACTTCTGGCATGTGTGCCATAGGTTCGCCATCACTGCTATAGAGTATCCCAAAAGTCTTAGGGAATTTAAAAGTCTATGGAGATTCTCAGTCATAGTTGTCCCAAAGGTGCTTTTTTCAAGAGGCAGTGGGACTTTCTTGTTTTTCTTTGAAGATGTTTCGCTTCTCATCCAAGAAGCTTCTTCAACTCTGAAGAAGTTTAAAAGTTTAAAAAAAACTTTAGTAGAACTTTCTGGTAGAGATCTATTCTAAGCTAATGCTATTGTATCTTTTATTGGTCTTTTGTTTTATAGACTTTTTCCCTCCTGTTGATTGTATTGTATGCAAAGAGCTTTATTAAGTGGGTAGAGTGGTGGTCATCCTTAAGTAGTGAAAAGGAAAATCTAGACTCTGGTAGTTTTTAGCAGGGCTGGTTTCTTAGATTATATCTTCTTAAGTATGATCTTGAAAATATATTACATATCAAACCCAGTAATAAACCAAACGTTGGTTAATGAAAAATGTCCCAGCTAATTGACCAAAATGAAAAAGTAGTGTAATATTTCACAGTAAAGTTTTTTAAAGAGTTAATAGCATACTGTGCCTCTTTTTTTATGTTTGTTTTGTTTTGGACTCACTAAAAGTGGAGTGTGAAAAGGTTTCATGGTGGCAGCTCTCAAGCTAATGAAGTAAATCTTGAAAACATCAAGTTGAGAAGTGGGTTTTGGTCTTTACATAAAGTCTAAATTGTAATTCCACAAATTCCCTGCCTTCAGTCCTTGCCTTTAATCCTAGATCCAATTGGTACTTGGAAATCCAGGCTATAGTCTAGACTAAGGTGACCAGATTTTAACATTGGTAAAGCAGGACACCATTGATGGGGGGGGGGGGGTTCTTGATTAAAATTTCGGTCTATATGAAACAGTTCTTGCTTAAGGCAGAACCTCCCTCTTTCCCCCTTCCCTTAAAAAAAAAGACGCGGGCAAGCCATCTTGAAAAAAAGAGCCTCCGGCACAAATAAAAAACATGCAGTGGCAGAAATGCCAGGTTGAAGGAAAGGGGAAGAATGGCTGAAGGGGGGAGGGATTTTATGAACGCTCTTTCTCTCTCTCTCTCCCTCTCTCCACAGACATACACACACACACAGATAGATTTAGGTAAAGATTCGGCGGCGGCCTCTCCCCCTCATTCCCAGGAGACTCCCACCCAGCACGGTTTTACCTCCGCAGCCTCAGGAGGGAGCAGCAGCCAGTCCCGGCAAAGCCACCCAAGCAGCGGGAAACAAAGCCTGCTCAGGCCGCAAGGCCGGGCCTGCTCTGCTCTTGCCTCTCTCTCTCTCTCCTCTCTTTCTCTCTCCGCCTGCTGCAATTCCTGGGAAGCGCCTGGCCGAGCAAAGCACAATTCACCTGGGCTGAACGCGGCCGTTTTGCGCTTGCCAGCCCAGCAAGGGGGCCGGCCCGCGGTGCTGTTTTGCTGGAACGGGAAAGGCAGGACCAAAGCCTGGCCACGAGCGAGGAAGCGCGCAGCGAGGAGCGTTCGCCGGGCTTCTTCCGCCGCCGCCGCCTTCACTACACAGCAAACACCCACTCCTCCCCCTCACCCCTCTGGAGAGCGCGGCGCTTTTGCGGAAGGAAGCCCACCCTGGGTCAGAGAAGGCAACGACATGCATCCCTCCCTGACACTAACACGCGCAACGTGCACATTCCTCTCTCTCTCTCTCTTGGCTTGCAGCTGCAGGTGCTCTCAGGCAGGGTCAGCCCAGAGCCTGCAATGACAAGCCCCACCCTAAAGTTGGAACTTTCGTGCATTCTTTCTGAAAAATCGGGACTTTTTAAAAACCCCGTGGGACGCGGGATAAATTGTGAAAACTCGGGACTGTCTCGCCAAACGCGGGACGTCTAGTCACCTTAGTCTAGACTGGAAAGCTTTAAGATCTTTGCACCTTTTGTAGTATAGAATAAATCCTGTGTCATCCCCAGAGATTTGTCCAGAAGGATTAGCGGGCAACATCTTCTACATTTCTAAATGCTGCAGATTTATCCCTCTTCCACTTATATTGTTTTCCTGAATCACTGTAAGGAACAACAGCCTTTCTGGATAAGAAAATGCAGAACTTAAAGCCTGTCTGAGAAATATAAATCCCATTTTCTGAATTTTCAATTTTAGGGCAATATATGAAGCTTGGGAGAATTTACACTTTCTGCTCTTCCTTTTCATAGATTTCAAAGCATCAAGCAGAAACATCTCGAGTCTTCCTTTTAGCGAGGAGAACTAGGACTTGACTCACTGAAATCTTCTTTCCAAGCAGGGATGTATCCCACCTTCTGAAAGGTGAGCGCTTGAAGTTTTGTGCAAAACAGAAGGAGGAACAGTTCTGCTTGACTCAGTGTTGAGCTAGAAAAGAAAGAATACTGCATATGTGTGATCATGAATGCTTCCTTTTGGTGATTTCCTCCCATGCCCCCAAAAAGTCTACAGAACTAATTGCAAAGCTGTGGCAAGAGAAATGTTGCTGTTTCCAAGGCAACTAGACCCAAGCTATCTCCTCTCACCCCATCCTATTTGGTTGACTAGTTAGGCAGAATACAGAGAGGATATACAGCTAGATACACCTGCATTCATGGGTGCATCCCATGGGAAATAGCACAGCTTGGATGAATGTTACTTACTTTCACATTAAGGGTGGGAAGGTGGGTTTCTCCATGCTCTGATTCACTCCAGACTGCATTCTACTCCTTATGAATTCTAGTGCCTTAAATCTTCTCTATTTCAAGAATTTGGGCTTGAATGTCATCTATGTAACTAAAACAGTGCCTGACACATACAGAAAAGGGAGATGATGGACTTAAGGGCCTGTGAACATGCATAAAAATAGGAGGGGAAAAAACTTAAGAGGGAACCTCACTACAAAGTGACCCAGAAAACATTTTTGGCGTTCATGTTTATGTCTGACACTGGACAGCAATGGAGAAAATTGTGGGATGGAGTGTTCTGCTTTCCCAGATGAGCTTGGAAAATCTCTGTCGCAAATTCAAACTCTTTCAATCCACTTTTGTCTTTACCCTTCACGTGCAGAGATATGATATAGTATTGATAATGTGCTACAAAAAATAATGGTGTTGAGATTGTAGTGGGTTTGCATTCGGTACAAATGAATCTTCTTAATATTGTTATTAACCTAGAATTGGATGTGAGGACATCATAACCAAAGTAGTCCTCCAAAGGCTGTTAGGATGACTCCATTGCTTTTTGAACCCATTCACTCTTCTTCAAGGGCTATTAAATTAGGGCCTTCAAATACACAGAATTCATTCTGAGATAGTGCAGAGGTGATTTTGATTATTTGTTCATAAGAGTTAAAGCTGTCAACACCAGGAGACGGTGAGTTCTAGTCCTGCCTTAACCATGAAAGCCGACTGGGTACCTTTGAGCCAGTCGCTGTCTCTCAGCCTAACCCACCTCACAGGGCTGTAGTTGTTGGGAAAAGAGGAGGAGGAAGGACTATTATGTATATTTGCTGCCTTGAGTTACTTACGAAATAATAAAGGTAGGAGGAAAATCTAATAAATACATAAATCCATGAAATGGATCTGAGTCCTGTTTCATATGTTACCAGGATCCAAGCTCTGCAAATTAGCAAAGCATCCAATAGATGAATTGTATTGGAATCAAGTATGTGCTTATTGCAGTGCGCAAATAGCAATCTGGGGGTGTGTGGGAGCAGGCCATGGGAAAGAATCCAAATGGACTTCTAAGAATAAAAGAGCGAAACACTGTTATAGTTATATGGAATAACAAGGGATTCTACTGTAATATCAGGCACTTTTGCGCCCCAAATCCAGAAAAAACATGACCAAAAGGTATTTCACAACAGTTTTAATACAGTTCTAGATCAATTAATATCCAGTCATAGCTAGCATCAACTTTGGTTCTGCTACTTGAGTCTTTTTAAGCTAACCACACATAACTAAAGTTAGATCAGCATGTTATGTTATAATGCTGGTAGGTAATACCTCGCTTCAGGAAGTATCAATCTGGATCTCTGGGCAAGCTTGCCTATCACAAAACCACCACAGGGAGACAAGTAAATAGCTCTGCAGATGCAGTTTGATCTTCAGGCCAATATTCTACAAGCCCACAAACAGGCAAAGAGATTCAAAAATTAGCACAGACCGGAATTGTGTCTATGCTATCTGTGTATTGAATGCATAACTTTAAATTTGATCCCCCTGCCTCCTTCCCTAGATATGGGAAAGCAGCAGACAGCATGGAATAAAGGGACAGCTGCAGCTGCTTGTCATCTCCTATCAAGATGACTATCACAAAGGATAGTCAGTAGCTGCTGGTTATAGTAAAAGAAACAGACACCATTGGGGCAATCAGCTGTCAAATGCTGCTTCTGTTCAGAAGCTATGTTGCTTTAAGAGTTGGCGTTTTGCCTGGTTCCATCCTTTTCCATGGGGATTGATCCAGTCTTTTTCTTTCCTTGTATAAACTTCCTCTGTTAGCAGACTTTTCACTGTGTGTGGCTCAAGGTATGAAAATCATATACTCTACCATCTCTTGTTTCTTTCTTGCTCCTTGGCCTTTCTTAGTCCTGTTGTTTTCAGTATTCTCTATACATCTTTCATAGCTATTTTGAAAACTCTCTTATTTCTTTGACCCAATTTTGTGTTGCCTTTGGATCATTCCCTGAGTGGAAGAAGGGCCTAGAGGGGCCTAGTACCTTTTCTGAAGGACCCTTTTCTGGGTGATGTAGGACTCTCACATAATATTTCACATGGTGCACTAAAAATGCCTAAATCAAAACAATGCATCAAGAAATGGAATGTAAGCTGGGCCAGAGATTCTACTGCAGTCTGTACACAGTTTTGGAGCCTGATAATAAACAGACTGAAGTACAGTTAGAGCTTCTAATTGTTGGCTGAAATTTTGCATTTCAGAGAATATTTATAAACCAAAGAATATAAGACATCCCAATTTTCAGCAGTGGCCCTGATTTTCCACATCCTACAGTAATTGGAATGTCAGTTTGACTGAGATAGAAGAAAACCACATAGAAAATTGAGGCAAGATGTACAAAATGTTGGGCTCTGTTGCAGAGGCAAAGTTTTGGAGAAGTCAAGGAGATAGAAAGGGGAGATGAGAGTCAAAACGACTGTTTCACACCAAAAGCGGCAGAAGCTGATTTGGTTGCTCATAGAGGAAGCCTGAATTAATACTGTGACCTAAGATAACCACCAGATAGATATTTGCCTTCCGGTCTCTCCTTTGAAATATTAGCTCGTTCATGAAAAACAGCAGCAATGGTTGCCAAGTAGGTGGGGTGCCATGTAGCATACTTAACTGCAGGTTGCATGCTCTGCTACTGCTGTGGCCGATCCCCTATGAAAGATGCTGAGGATATGTTTTCGAGGCACCTTTAGTGGTATGCAACCAAACCCAAATGCCCCATAATTAGGATCAGGTAGGCTTGCTGAGCACTGGGTCCAGGAGTTTTGGCCTGGCTCCCAGTACAGGATAATACTGGAATAACGGTTGTTGCTATCTCCTCCAAAGACATAGATCCTCTTTCTCCAGCAGGCAACGCCAGGATAAGAGATAGCTATGGGAAGCAATGGGACAGAGATGTTAGGATTGGTGGTACCATCTCTGAGCAAGCAAATACAACGCTGGGTGAAGTGGCGGATTCCTTGATTATCCTCTCCAGAGAGCCCACCAACCACAAAGATGTTGTTGCCCAGCGTGACGGCACTGGCTTCATAAAATTCCAAGGCTGTGGGGATCTGGGACCAGGCTCCTGATATGACATCATAAACCAGGAATCCCTTGTGGGGAACTGGCAAGTCAGAGTCACCCATCTCTCCACCAATGAGATATAGCTTGCTCCTGAGTGCCGCGGAAGCAAAATAAGACAGTGCAAAGGGAAGGCTAGAGATGGTAATCCATTCTTCTTGCTCCAAGTCATAGGTCTCTGCACTTATCAGTGTCCCTGTAGCATCCCAGCCACCAGCAACGTATATCTTTTTCTTGCATACGAGGAAAGCATGCCATGCTCGACCTGTGGACATGGAGGGGAGCTGGGACCAGCAGCCCCCAAGAGTATCATATACAAGTAGGTTGTCCGAATACGAACCATCTAAATGCTGCCCACCAGATATGTAGAGTTTATGGCCCATGGAGGTACAGCTGGGAGATGTCACTGATTTCAGGTCAGGGAGCTGATCCCATTGATCGATAGAAGGGTCAAAGAAATGCACATGAGAATCCAACTTCTCATCCTCAAAATTGA
Organism: Naja naja; assembly: GCA_009733165.1. Taxonomy (NCBI): domain Eukaryota; kingdom Metazoa; phylum Chordata; class Lepidosauria; order Squamata; family Elapidae; genus Naja; species Naja naja. The sequence goes on along the minus strand of CM019148.1, from coordinate 21,657,279 downwards.
CTTCACTCCATTTTGGGAGACCCACGCACACCATTCCTTCATGATACATGCCATACCTCAGCCCTCTACTTGCCCACAACCTTTCTTCCACACTAAGCTCCTCCCAAGGGAGACGCACACACTCATAAAATTCTTCTGTTTGAGCCCGGACCTCAGCAAGTTCCTCTGGGGTCAAGAGGGGAAGACGAACATAATCCATAAGTGCTGCAAACTTTGGGAGTCGCTCAGCAAGATTATAGGTGACCCAACGGCGCACAGCTCTGTACACAATCAGTTCTGAGTCCACAACCAGGATTTCTGAAGCAATAATGGTAATCAGGATACCAACATCCAAGTATAAGAAAGCAGGAAGCTCTGAGAGATGTTCAAAGTGAAAAGCAATGTAACTTGACGTTGAGTGGAGTAGAGGTCGGTGGTTGTGGGAATATGCCAGCACATAAAGTTCCAGGCAATTCTCCATGGAAATCCTTTCTCTGAGAAATCTATAAAGAGCAAGAGTCGACATAATAGACTTTGGTAAAAATGAACCTTGAACACTCAGTCTCATTTTGTGTAATTGCTTGTTATATTCTGATTAGATTAGTTTTTATTGTATTTTATTGTACTTCTCTAAGTAATTCTGATACTCAAAGGGCAGTGCACATATCTTTTTAAACAAAACAATAAAAGGAATTAGACAAATTAGGAAGATCTGTACGAGGTATTGGATGTGATTGATAGAACCTTTAGCAATGGAAATACAGATGCCTACAAAATGGTGTGGTCCCCCAGACAGATTTTTTCCTGACATAAAAAAATAGCAATTAAACAGAATCTGCTGGCATCCTACAGTAGTCAAGCTAGTATTGTCCAAAAATTTGGGGTTCAATTCCTCTCAGTGCCAGCTAGTTTGGCCAATAACACAAGGGATTGTATGTGTGGTAGCTCAATACTTCCAGAAGTTACCAAAATCCTGGTATTTCTGGGTAATGCCCAGAAGCAGGGTTTCATGGCAAACTATTTATCTGGGACACATTAGGAACAAGATCTTAAGGCCTATAAAAATAATCATCTTCACTGATTTAGACATGTAAATAAACTGATTTAGATTCCTTCCTATACCTCGTGATAATATTTAGTGCAGAATTAATCTGAAGTCTACTGGCTGCAGTGAACAGTTCTTCTGCCTCATCTCCAAGAAGCAGCAATTCCCCAGTGTAGACATAATCCAGGAGGCTCTGGAGGCAGGTGGCAGATAAGTCCATAAGCACAATTTCTCCTTCCCGAGATTCCTTGAAGGTGCTGGTGAGCATGCGCTGGAAGTAGAGGCTGACTGAAGCTAAGAGTATTCTGAAGGAGAAGCAACCAGAAGAAAGAGAAAGCAGTAATCATTATGGAAAAGTGCACACTCTTTGCAAGAAAATTGTTCTAGTTTAATTCACAGTATCTCCAAGATCTCAAAAAGCAGGATTAAGAAAGACTCAGCAGAGACCTTCCAATTGGTCTAAATTGCGGGCTACCATAAGCTGCTAGATGGAAGAGTAATTGCATTCAGTGTAGGGCTAATCTGCTTTATATTCTCCATATAATTCTATTATCATGAGTTATTTTCAGTGGGCCAATTTAACTTTGGTGGGCTCTTTGTGGATAGATCCTCTAACAAATCTGAGAAGCCAGTGAATATCTGGATGTTGTTTGAGTTCCAACTCTTCAATATTGCTGCTAGGATATAACAAGAATTAGAATCTATCAGTCTGAAGAGCACAGCGCCTTCACTTCTGCCATATAAATAGAATAAAATACAATACAGCTGGAAGGGACCTTGGAGGTCTTCTAGTCCAGCCTCCTGCTCAAGCAGGAGACCCTATATCAGGGGTGTCAAACTTGCAGTCCATGGGCCAGATGCATCACGTGCTCCCCCCCCCCATTTAGTGAAGGGGGAAAAAGTCCTGATACGTCACGTGATACCGCCTTGACAATGTGAGTTTGACACCCCTGCCCTATACCATTTCAGACAAATGGCTGTCCAGTCTCTTCTTAAAAACCTCTGGTGATGAAGCACCCACAACTTCTGAAGGCAAGCTATTCCACAGGTTAATTGTGCTCACTGTTAGGAAGTTTCTCCTTAATTCCAGGTTGCTTCTCTCATTGATTAGTTTCCATCCATTGTTTCTTGTCCTGCCCTCTGGTGCTTCGGAAAATAAGTTGACCCCCCCCCCTCTTCTTTGTGGCAGCCCTTCAAATAGTGGAATACTGCTATCATGTCACCATTGGTCCTTCTTTTCTCTAGACTAGCCAAACCCAAATCCTGCAATTGTTTTTCATATTTTTTAATCTTCAGATGTTTAATCATCTTAGTTGCTCTTCTCTGCACTTTTTCCAAAGCTGAAACATCTTTTTTTGTAGTGTGGTGACCAAAACAGGATGCAGGTATGGTCTTACTAAGGATTTATAAAGTGGTACTAATACTTCGTGTGATTTTGATTCCATGCCTGTTTATACAATGTAGGATTGTATAGTATTAGCTTTTTTGGTTGCTGCTGCACACTGCTGGCTCATATTCAAGTGATTATCCACTAGGACTGTAATACCGGAAGTGACGAAACAGGCCTATTATTGGGCCTGCAAAGCCTGCAGAGGCTTTTTTCAAGCCTCTGGGAGGCCAAAAAAGGCCTCAAACTGGCCAAAAATCAGCTGTGAAGCGCAGTGCAGGTAAGGTGGGGGATTGTGAGCGCATGTGCAGGGGGCATGGGCAGCGTGCACATTGCCTTCTGGGTGCTGGCACGTGAGTGCACGCGCACACAATTTTATCACAGCCCAAAAAGGTTAGTCACCACTGCACTAGGACTCCAAGGTCCCTCTCACAGTTACTGTTTTTGAATGACCTGCTTCATTTCAAGATCAATTATGAGTTCCCCCTAAATACATCACGAGTTATTACTAGAGCCAAACAATATTTACTAGTTTTTATTCAAGTGGATTAAAGGGGACTAAACTTTTCAAAGAAGAGAACTTTGAAATTCTCACTGGTGCAATGTGATATTTTTTCATTCATTAGGAAGTGATGAAAAAGTATGTCCAAATTTTCAATGGTCAATCATCTTTTAGTGACCTGCAGTGATGCCCACTTCCATTTCATTTCCTAAATTTAGATTAAATTCCAAAGGAAAAAATTACATAGAAACTCCTCTTATTTAGGTTTTTTTTTTCCAGTTTCAGAGACATGGGCAATTACAGAAGCTTCAAAATGACAGAATGATGTGTAAAAATGAATAGTATCAACAGTAACATCATATTCCCTCTGACTGCCAAAATAAGTTTTTAAAAATTCAATCACCTTGAGAATAAGCCAGAAAACTAGAAATGGAAACTGCAGACAATCTCTTTTGCAGAAACTGTATAGAAGATTTTAATTTGTTTATTGACAACAGTTGCCTACCTGTGGCATGGGAATCTTCTTCCATCAGCCACCAGAGTGATATCACAGAGCTGTTGATCCTGGTACAACTCCTTGATGCCTACAGGGGTAGAAGAGATGATGTAACTAATTGAAAGGGATTGAGGAAGGAAAAATATGAGATTGTACTTCTACACATCACAAAACAATGGAGCCAGTTTGATCCAGATATTAAGGCACTAGTCTAGAAACCAGGAGACTGTGAGTTCAAGTCCTGCCTTAGGCATGAAAGTTGACTGGGTGACTTTGGGCGAGACATCCCTCTCAACCCAACTCACTTCACAAAGTTTGGGGAAATAGGAGGAGGAGGAAGGAGTATGTTCACCACCTTGAATTGTTTATAAAAATAATAAAGAGGGGATATAAATAAATAAGTATATAAGAATATACTCCTGTTGCAAGGGGCCAAGCACTCTGGTAGTATTTCTTCAGAACAGAATATAATCTTGCTGGACAAGATTATCAAGATAATATTGTATGACATGTTTGCCATTTCATGACATATTAGATTCTAAAAAGTCTTAATTTGAAGGGTTAAGCTTCTGAACTCTGTTTTATCTTAAATGAAGCAATAAAAACAAAAATCTCAGTATGCATTTGAAAGATTCTTTCTCTAAGCTCTGGATTTATGAGAACTTCAGAATATCCAAGACTGAAAGGAACAGCTTTCTAGCAAATACCAAGGTCTTGATAACCAGTAATTATTGACAGTAAAATATTTCAATACTGAAGTCCTATAAACAGCTTGGATTCTTCAGCTTGGTTGCTATGCAAACAGATTGAATATCCAAGGGATACAAATGTGCATGTAGAATCACATTTTACACATTGACCAGTATGGAAGCTCACCACTTTTGTGAACACTTGAAAATATTTTACCCTGAGGGATGCAACGGAAATGATCCAACCTTACCCTGCCCAATGGAGTGCCTCAGAGAGGAGTCCTGACTTGAAGTCTCATCTAACTGCATCTCTTTGTCCCCCAGAAAGTCTGTAGCATTAGTCATTGTCCATCTAAAAATACAGAATGTTAGGTGCTGCTGTTGAGTTTACAAAGCAGGAGGGAAGATGGTTGGAAAGGGAAAATAATGCTATCACTTTGATATGTTTGCATGGAGATCCTTTACATCACCTCTGAAAAAGAAGACCTTTTAAAGGGAAGATATATAAAGCCAGGTACCATCTGCTGCCTTCTGGAAAGGATTTTCTAAATATTCCAATGGTGGTGTGCTTTGCAAAGATTTAACAAGAGCCAGGCATGTAATAACACATGGTGATATGAACTTAAGATGTCCTGGAGCCAAAAACTGGGTGCTGGGAACTGTAGGTGGTCGATCTTATTCTAGATGCCCTGCAACTTGTACATCATTTAGCCAATTATTTTCTTTTATATAGCCATCCATATCCTCCCCCCACCCCGACAAACAAGGTGCAAATAATAAAATCAAGTTGTTTACTGTGATAATGTGATAAAAGCCTTGCCTCCTTTTATGTGCATCACATATTTGATGCATGCAAAAAAACAGGTGGAACTCACTTGCAGGGTCATGGCAGCTTTTCTGACCCGTCTCCCTTATCCACAACTGCTGAAAACCAGGGACATATTTCCTTCCTCTGTAGCAAGGGAAACTCACACCCCAGAAGAGTCCATCTTAAACAGGCTTATGCTAATTTATAAAACAAAGCACCCAATCCTTCAATTCCCCAATTCCTTCCCCATTGTGAACACTTGAAAATATTTTACCCTGAGGGATGACAACGGAAATGATCCAACCTTACCCTGCCCAATGGAGTGCCTCAGAGAGGAGTCCTGACTTGAAGTCTCATCTAACTGCATCTCTTTGTCCCTAACCCTAACCAGTTTCTGTCAGCTAGGTCTTTGCTCTTGCTTTCCTTCCTGTTAAACTTCTTCATCCTTTGTTAAACCGTGGCAGTATTGCTCAAGGACATCTGGTCTAAACAGCTTCTCACCCAGGTTGATGCTCTGTGCACAACTATGTGCCTAAAGTGACATCTGATTTTGTTGATGGTTGTAGAAACTTTCTTAAGATGAATGTGGTGTTAAGTATTTGTTTCTAGCATCTGAGCTGCCATTTTGCCTCTGGGGCCTCCCCATAGCCACTCTTTTGTTTCTGGAAGCAATGTTGGAATTTGAAGTTCTTTCAAAACCAGAATTATGCCCACCTGCTATATGGGATGTGAAGAGCACGACCTGGGCCAGGGACAGGAGCTATGAAAACACCCAGGTGAGGAATAAACAGATGGGTAGGCAAACAGCAGGTAGGTTGCTAAGGTAATGTATCATCCAGTGGGGTGGGATATATCAGCTTGGTTGTCCAGGTGACCAGGGCACCCTTCCATTCTACCAGGCCTAGTGCAGGCAGGCTAAGGGGAGAGAAAAGTTAGATTCTTCTTGGGTGCCATGGCAACAGAGATCAAGGAGATGCTCTAGGAAGATCAAGATGTGTGGGAGCATCACAGGAAGAACTGAAATAGTGAAGACAAACACAAATATATTTGGGATACATATTAAATAGGATGGTGTTTAAAAAAATGTAATAGAAGGAGGAACTGGCACTTTCCAGGAAGGAGAGGAATCAAGTTTCCCCACCAGCAGTGATATTTAGCTAGGTTTGATATAAAACAGGGAAAATTAAATCTGGGATTAATGGGAAAGGAACCTATAATTCTTGGCTTTCTATGTCAATTCTGTATGTTCTGAGACCAAGGGTTAGCCAAATTCCATGAATGATGGTTCCCTCCTTGCTGTTCCTCAGCAGTGGTTCTCTTTCAACCAGTTTGCTTGAGGGACGACTGAGGTAGTTGACTGAATTATTTCTCAGCATCCTGGTCACTATGTTTGTTCCTTGGGCACTTAGCAACTGCTACCTTTCCCTTGAATGTCTCCTAGCAACTCAGCACCTGATGTGGTACATGCACAAATAACCTGATAAAAGTATAGAGGAGGGAATTACACAGGGACTGGGCAGGCAGATCAGACTAGTCTAAACTAAAATGGAGGATAGCTAGGTTGTGCCAGCTATTGTCGCGAGAACATTGTGTGAGGTAAGGCACCATATTGAGCCATGCTAAGGTGTGCTCAGGCATCACTGGAGGTTTTAAAGAAGAGATTGGACAGCCCTACAATGGTTATAGGGCAGAGGTCTCCAAACTTGGCAACTTTAAGACTTGTGGACTTCAACTCCCAGAATTCGCTATGCTGGCTGGAGAATTCTGGGAGTTGAAATCCACAAGTCTTAAACTTGCCAAGTTTGGAGCCCCTGTTATAGGCTCTCCTGCTTGAGCAAGGTATTGGACTATAAAATCTCCAAGATCCCTGCCAATTCTGTTATTCTGTATAATGGCTTATTTTGCAAATACCAGTTGTATTTTATTGATCCAAGATTAACTGCTTTGGATGTGTTATGTAATTTTAGGGAAAAGTGGGTGTACAAAACCCAAACTAAATATGGTTACTTTTAAATAAAGTTAAGTGAATCAACTGAGGAATTATTATGAGGGTCCCTTTTGATTTAATCATCCCTGCCTCTGTCATACGACAAAGGTGAATTTAATTACTTTTTTTGGAAAGGGCTCTGGAAGACACACCCAAGGATTTATTATTCAGATCCGGTTCTTTGCCTACCCCCACCCCCAATTATGCATCTAAGTAACACCCTGTGCATGTGATTCGTGGCAACCTCATCAATGTTGGTGGCATACTACAAGCTGGGGACATATGCTGGCTAATGCATTTCTAATTTTCAGTCAATTCTGAAGAAGCACTCAGATACCAAGGAGAAACATAAATACAGCTGTCTAACCCTGTTGGCCTCAGCTTTGACTATGCATATTTTTAGTCTGCTATCAGTGCACAAAAAGAAGGGAGGACAGAATGTAATTAAGCAATCAGCCACTTACTGAGGTGGATTCAGCAGGAGATAAGAATGATTGTTCTAGAATTACGAGGAAACTCGTAGAGTGCCATGTGTGTGAAAACAGAGAATTTTCTTCCCTGCAAGTCTGCAAATCTCTGGGAAATGGATGCCCTCCTACAAGCATTCAAATGAGTTATTCCCTAAAATTATCTTTTCTAAATGTTGAATATTCACTAGATCCCTGAAGGTTTCACCACTGGCAGGATATTTCTAATATTAGAGAGCAGCTATTGGTTTCTGGGTTGCAGAATAACTTTTGAAAAATATTGTGAAGCAAGCCATGGTAATAAAATCATTTTTCTTAGAATGTATCTTTGAAAATTACATCCTTTTCATTCTTGAATGCCTTGCATATAACTGTATTTGCATTTGACAAAGAAAATATAGTAGTAGTTAGCAGGTTATTTATTTCTTTAATTGATTTATACACCTGCTGATAGGTAATTTGTTGACATGCAAAGATGATCTCTAGTTGTCAACATTTTGCAAATGATAGCACTTTAAGGGTTTCATAATTGACATAAGAAACAAAGCTCATAACCAACAGAAATGGAACTTTAAGAATCCTCCTAGCAATTCTTCTTGCAATTCTTCTTCAACTAAAATATGGGCAAAAGAGTTTAAAGTATATGTAGAGGATCAGGAAAAAAATTTAAAAAACAAACAAGCAAACAAGTTAATCATGAAGAAAAATATTACAATATTATAAAAACTGAACAGTCATTTATGGAGAATTAACTAACCAATTAACTAAGAACATGACGTAACCCTGGAAGAAGATAAAAATACAAAATTCTTTTATCTGACTACAGTTAAATGAGTTGCTATCTTTGGTGATGTTTAATAATCATTTGGATTGGATAGTTTTTCTTTTGGAAATGTTTAACAGTGAAATGCATTAGTTTGTAACATTTACTTCAAATAAGATATTTCTAGTAATGTTTAATAGCTTTTTTATTTTGCAATGCTTAATGGTTGAGAGAGAGAAGAGGGGCATTTAAATTAAATGGAAAGAAGGATTGTACACTTATTTTGTCAGGTATTGTTATTTTTTACTGACCTTTGCTGATTAATAAGGAGAGCTGAATATTTAGAGATAATTTATAGTAAATGAGATGAGTATGGAATGAAGATGTAGCTGGTTGTATTTTAAGAGATAGAGATAAGTTGTTAATATCGAATATGCTTGCTGAGAATGAAGAAGAAAGTTCCTTTTTCTTATAATCTTTTTTGGGAAGGGATTCCCCACCACCCTCCATGCTGTGTATGGGGGTGTGTGTGGATGTGTGTGTGGATGTGTCTTTCTTTGCATGCACTTACATTTGTGTATGTAAACATGTATGTATATATTGTGTATGTATATATGTATGTACATATATTATGTATATGTGTGTATGTATATATGTGTGCGTATACATATACATACACACACACATAGTTTTTGTATTAATTCATCATTTTATATAATTCTTAATAAAATTATTGAAGAAAAAACACAAAGTAGCCCTGATTTAAATAGGCTCTACAACCTAGCTTTGTGTGCCTTTGATTTATTTAAAAGTCTTCTTTTCTGTTCCATAATAAGTAGTGCATAATCTACCATTAAGAATCATGCTAAGGTTTTCTCCCCCTCCATTAATTATTGACATTACAGATGGCAGCAATCTTCATCTGGAGCCCATCAGGCAGAAAGGAAAATGTAAGCCTTTCCATTTCAGTCACATTCCCACTAAATTTCTCTCTTTTCAAACTATCAATCAGGATAGAGCTTGAAGGGATTGTAGAGGTCTTCTAGTCCAACCCCCTGCACCCACAGCATCTGAAGGCAAGCTGTCCCACTGGTCCCCTCTGTTAGGAAAGTTCTCTTTAATTCCAGGTTGCTTCTCTCCTTGATTAGTTTCTATCAATTGTTTCTTGCCCTGCTCTCTAGTACTCTGGAAAATAAATTGACCCTCTTGTTCAAAACACACTGACCATGTTTCCTCAAATGGTGACAAAAATGTTTGCAACCAAATTGCCAAGCTCTGAGCTCAAACCAACAACCTAACCAACAACCGGAGCTACTAATATTTAAACACATTTCAACCAAGGACTGTATTAGCTTTTTCGGCTGCTGCCACACATTGCTACCGTGTTTCCCCGAAAATAAGACCTACCCCGAAAGTAAGACCTAGCACTATTTTCTAAACCTGCCCTAATATAAGACCTACCCCGAAAATAAGACCTAGTGTAAATCTCCAGTTCCAGGAAGACTTTTCAGGGAGCAACCGTGCACCCGTGAAACACCCCCCCCTACACACTCACACCCACTATTTGGCACCATAAATATATAAGACCTACCCTGAAAATAAGACCTAGTGTGTTTTTGGGAGCCAAAAAATATATAAGACAGTGTCTTATTTTCGGGGAAACACGGTACTTCATGGTTAAGTGATCATCGGTTTTTATTGCCTTCAACTTTGCTGGGGAGAGGGATTCTCCCTAAACCTTTTAGCAGGATATTAAAAGAACAATTTCACCAGAATCATGTCTGGAAAGAAATGAAATTGCCCCTCCCTGCATGTTGTGATTCAAATGAAAATTGTCTAACTACTGAAAATAAGCATATGTATGATTTCTGATTATGAATTATCCTCCTCTTGTGTACTGGCTAGCTGTCAATCTGTATTAGACTGTGATTGTGGCCACTGATAGAAACCTCATCTCTGTACATTTTTGGAACATGTTTTTCAGGACAGCCATCAAAAACCGGCTTGTCTCCATCACTGACATCAGTCTCTGCTTGTTCAGAGGGATAGATTTTTACATCCATTTACAAGGAGACATGGTTTAGCTAATCAACAAAAATGTGCCAGTATCTGGGAAATGGATTTCATGTCACATTCTCAGATTGAAATTTATGGGGAGAATTTCAGCACCTGGCATTTCAGACCCATGCAGTGTGCACCCAATTAAAGTCTTTTGCACAGGCTGATGTGCATGGCAGGGTCTGCCAGGAGCCATGTATATATGGAGAGGAATTGCTATCTACAGTGTGTCTTTCTTCCCATAGGTCTATCAGGAGTTATTAAAGGTGATGGGGAAAAGACAGAGCTTTAAGCAGGAGCTGTGACTCTAGGAGAACATCTAAATTACAGAATACCTCTATATAAGGAATTCCCCACTGTTATATATGCAGGTTTGAATGTCATTGGTTTAGTTTGAACTGTTCTTGTAAAATGTCAAATATGATTGGTTTAAAAAGTGCGGGAAAAACCCTGCACTCTGATTGGCTGGCAACTGCGGCTGCTGGCTATAAGTAGCAGCCGCAGCCCGGCCAAATCGGGTCTGTTATGACTAATAGTCACTAATAAACTCTTCACTGAAGCACTCTGCGTCTGACTCTTCATGCAAATCTAACACCCACAATTATGGTTTAGTAACAAAAACTACTGAGCAATCTAGAGGATTTTGATCCCAGACTTTCTGAAGATCATCCTTAACCATCACGCAATTTTCATGATAATAATCAGCTTCTTTTAGGGTCTTTTATAGATGTAGGGCTCTGACTTTTGCTACAACTTTTTAAAGAAAAGTTGGCATTTATTTATTAATTTACATGCTGCTCCATCTCATCTAGAGGTGGTATGGAGACAGGCTTATAATGATTAAAAACAGTTTTATTTAATAAAGGCTTTTGGGGGATCAGGCATCTCTGCTTCTTTCAAAGGTGATGGAAACACCTCCTCTCACACAAAGGAGCATTGTGTCAGCGTTCCTGTCAGCTTTGGAAGCCATATTAGAACTAGAAGCTTCCAAAGTTGTCACATTGATTACTGTTCAGATCCAGCCTCCTGCCACCTCACAGAAGGCCTTAACCAACCATGAGACCCCACCAATTAAGAACTGGGTTGAACCGACAATGTAAATGTTGGACCTGCCTTCCTCAAGTGGCAGGTTATTGATGTTTCTTCAGTTTTAAAACCACATACCATCTTCCCATCCAGTTCCCCTTAATATATATATTCCACATATAGGTTGAATAAATAAAGGGACAGCAGCCTTGCCACACCCCTTGCCAACCTGAAGCCAATTTGTTTTGCCCTTTATGGCATAGGGCCTGGATATCTGAGATACTACTTCTCTCCAGTTATTTCTTTCCACTAAGTATGTAACTGATGGTCCAGTTATAGAATATTATAGAACACAGAATATTCTTTGTTGGCCAAGTGTGATTGGACATACAAGGAATTTGTCTCCAGTCCATAAATTCTATGTACATACAAACAACAAAATAATATAATCATACTATTAGAAGGTGATAGGAAAGATGAGGAGGATAAGAGTAGTACAGATCTACTACAAGGGTAAATATCCTTAAACATAAGACATTGCTGTGGTAATTAGATGTTCAGCAGAGTGATAGCACAAGGGAAAAAAATATCTCTATGCCTTCTTGTTTTAGCCCTGTAGTGGCATCCTGAGGGGAGGAGTTGAAACTGTTTATGTCCCGGATGTGAGGGGTATGTAGATATTTTCTCAGCCCTCTTTCTGGCTTGTGCAGTATACAGGTCCTCAATGGAAGGCAGGCTGTTTGCAATTGTTTTTTTCTGCAGTCCTAATTATCTATTGAAGTCTGTACCTGCCCTGCTTAGTTGCTGTACCAAACCAGACAGTTATACAGATGACAGATTCAATAATTCCTCTGTAGAATTGTATCAGCTCCCTGGGCAATCTCAGCTTTCTGAGTTGACAGAGGAGGAACATTCTTTGTGGTGCCTTTTTAACAATGGCTCTAATGTTAGGTGTCCATTTCAAATCCTGGGATGCTATAGAACCCAGAAATTTGAAAGTGATGTTATCATCAATTAGACATTATCCTCTTGTAGGGTGTAGGAAGCATGCCTTCTCTGTGGCAGCTTCCACCCTCTGGAACAATATTCCCCTCACAAATAAAGATGTCATCCACTCTCCCAGAAAGCTTTGAAAAAGCTGGTGTTGGTCCCAGGCCTGGGGTTGATCTTTGTTATTTGTCTAAGGCAGGGGTGTCAAACTCGTGTTGTCACAGCATCGTCATGTGACATATCTGGACTTTCCCCCCCTTCACTAAACCGAGTGGGGGCGGGGCCAGCACATGATGCATCTGGCCCACGGGCCATGAGTTTCACACCCCTGGTCTAAGGCAAGGGTGGGGAACCATGGTCCTTTATGACTTGTGGACTTCAGCATGGCTAGCTCAGGAATTCTGGGAGTTGAAGTCCACAAGTCATAAAGGGCCATGGTTCTTCAGCCCTGGTCTAAGACCTCTGGTTTGTTTTGCTGATTTTATTGCTCCTTTTAGTCTGGGGCATCTGTTTAACATTTTTAGTTTTATATTTTTTCTAGTTTCGTATGCCACCCAGAATGTGAATGAATGAATGGATGAATGAATGGATGAATGGATGAATGGATGAATGAATGAATGAATGAATGAATGAATGAATGAATGAATGAATGAAAGATAGATAGATAGATAGATTAGATGCCTGCTTTCTAGGGCTGAGAGAGATTGTTCTAAGGTTACCTAGCTGTGCTTTAATCGGAACCAAAACTCATGATCTCCTGGTTTCTAGCATGGTCTTTAACCACTACTGCAAACTGGGAACAGTAAATTACAGGATGAAGCCAACCAGAAAAAGCAATAAATTAGACTTCCAACTCTACAATCTGGAGGTTTGTCCAGCACTCCAGATATCACTGACTGAGCTCTTTTCTTCTTGACTGAATTAAGAGACCACCACATACTGTATGGCCGTTATACAATCTGCCTCTGTGCATCATCAGCTCTCTGGGATTATTTGTCAGGACCAGAATTCTCATTACTTCTCCAGCTGAGTTATGTCTGCCTTCTTCCTAGGGGACAGGAGAAGAATTGTGCATGACAGCAAATGCAAAAGGGAGGAAAAGTCTGGATAGCAGAAGGTGAACAGTGATAATTGGCCCTTTGCTATCATTTAACTATGTGTGCCAATTTTGTCTACCCCTTGTTGCTACAGGTCAAATGTTTAAGTTTGTGTAAAGATACTGTAGTGTTATTTTTATGCATTTAGAGTATTTTTAAGCATGTATATTTGAGGGGGGAAGGGGAGGTCCACAAGAAAGTTTAAAAAAATGTCAGAGTGGTAGTCACAATCACACATCAATGCCCCTACCTTCTTTATATGTGTTGATGCAAAATGGTGGTTACAGCTGCACAATCAAAGCTCTGACCTTTTTTTAATGGTGCAGTTGAAACCTCCATCTTGACTCTTTTGGCTCCATCCTGTTGGGCACACCTGCAAAAATGGGAGGTTTTCAAGGATGAAAATTGCTTTCCTTAGTGGCATTACTTTGGTCAATTGTATAAAGCTATGGCAACCTGATTTCACAAGTTCTCTGGGCTTGCGGTCATTTTCCTTAGAGTATTGTTATAATCATAGGAATTTGGGGTTTGACAGTTAATGTAAAATGTCATATTTTATTTTCCTGCTCTGTACTTTAAACATTAAAACCCAAAAAGAAGAGGGGTGCAAAATAAACTTTCAAGTTTTTATCTGCTTTTCTTGAGAGCTTCTACCATTTCCTCAACCAATAAATATGTTCACCAAGCCCATCCAGCAAGATTTCTCCTTAATTCATCAAGTGTTAGCTTCTACAGGTACTCCTCAACAACTGAGCCCAAAATTTATGTTGCTAAGTGAGAAATTTGTTAAGTGAGTTTTGCCCCATTTTACGACTTTCCTTTCCATTTGTTAAGTGAATTACTGCAGTTGTTAAGTTACTAACACCATCTTGTTAAGTGAATCTAGTTTCCCCATTGACTTTGCTTGTCAGAAGGTCACAAAAGGCAATCACATGTCCCCAGGACATTGCAACTGTCATAAATGTGAATCAGTTTTCAAACATCCAAATGTAAATCATGTGACCATGGGGATGCTGCAATGGTCATAAGCGTAAAAAATGGTCATAAATCACTTTTTTCAGTGCTGTTGTAACTTTGAGCAGTCACTAAGCAAACTGTTGTAAGTCAAGGATTACCCATATATCCATATGAGTCAGTGTTTCTCAACCTTGGCAACATTGAGATGTGTGGACTTCAACTCCCATAATTCTCTAGGTAGCAACACATCTTAAAGTTGCCAGGGTTGAAAATCACTGATCTAAAATTACTAAGTTTACTCTTTTTTGGCACTATGCTAGCTCTACAGAGAATCATACTTTAACTTTCTATCTCTCCCCTCCCTCCATATGTCTGAATAGTCAGATCGGTACAATTTTCCTCTTTTTTTTAGGTTAAATATTGTGACACAATGAAAGGCAACTAGAATCAGTGAAATAATCAGCAGATTGAACAAGATTTATTGTTAGTTAATTCCTCAGTGAGAATGATTTTATTGGGTCAAGGGGTAAGAGCATGGTTGTTTGTCCCTGGAAGCTATTTTAATATCAGTGTATTTCTCAAACAGTGAGTAAGGTATGTATTTTTAAAGATGGCCTGATTATATGCATGTTTTGCTTCTTAAATTGAAAGTCATTTCATGGTCCCTTTGAAATCAGTAAAAGGAAGTTGCAGTGAAGCTTTAATAATGGACATGTTGATTTAAATTTACTTAATTAACCAACCTGGAAACAGGTGATCAATCAGGTAAAAAAGATATTTAATGAGCAGGCAGCCCTAACTTCAAAACAATAGAATGGTGTTGATTTAATTTTCTTCTCATACCTTTTCCTTCATTACCCAAAACCATTTATCAGAAAGTCTCTCTGTAGGTAAAACACTTAGTCAAATCCATTTAAATGCCCCTGTTGTGATTTGTGTATTTGTGGGTTTGTGTATCGTTACCCAATTTTGGGTAATTTACTCAGATTTGGAAAGTACTGTTTTTAAAAATAAATGCTCTAACAAAATACAAAGTGGGGAAGAGGTAGGGAGGGGGAATTGGGAGTATTTGATTGGCAAGGTAAAGAAATCTGTATATATCAGCTTTTCCCAGCCTGGTACCTTCCAGATGTGGTAGGGCAGAATCTCCAAAAATTTAACCACTATTGCCAGGGCTTGGAAATTTGGAAGCTGCAGTCTCTATACATCTGGAAAGCCTTTGGTTAGGAAAACCTTCCCCAAGATTTCTGTGGGAGATGAGGAAAACATGTATTGATTTCTAATATTTGTAAATTGAGATTCTGAATGATAACAGAGTAAAACAGCAAGATCTAAACAAATCTAAATAAGATAGTATTGCACAGTATCATTCAAAGCATATCTAAATGGGACACTTTCAACAGTCTTACAAAATCCCAGGAATAATGGGTTCCACGGGAAAGAGTGGTACAGTGGCCTGGAGGTGGAGTGCTCACCTCACAATCAGGAGGCTGTGAGTTTGCTTCTAGGTGAAGGCAGATATTTCTCTCTCTGGGCACAATGAGAATATATCTGCTGAATATAACTCCACATTGGTGATAGGAAGGGCATTTGGCCAGTAAATATTTGGCTCCATTCAGTTGCCCAGACTCCACCCCGCAAGGGATTATGGGTTCATTGAAGAAGAAGATGATGATGTACATCCATGGGAAAGCTTACAGCTAGACCTGAAAGCAATTGCATTCTGGCCTACACTCTATTTGCCTCTTGAAGGGCTATGACTCAGAGGCCCTCCCTAGATATTTGGACCAAACAAGCAAAGCCAATTCTGACAACCTGACCTATCCCAGTTTTACCATTCTAGGGCTTTATATTCTGTATAGGTAATAACTAAAACTTTGATTTAAGCCTGGGAGCTTAGTGTAATGCCAAGACTTCTATACTGGTGTTATACTAAGCACTGCAGTAATATGTTTTTTTTTAAATTCACATTTATATGCTGCCCTTCCCCGGAGACTCAGGGCGGCTTACAATCTTTGGAGCACAACCCAATGTGCTCAGCAATAGCCTTCATTCTATTGTATATGCCTGCTTATTACTAGGGCTTTTGGCCCTCCCCAAGCGTCATTTTTACAAAGTCAGCTTATTGCCCCCAACAATCTTGGGTCCTCAATTTACCTCACCCGAGAGGATGGAAAGCTGAGTCAACCTTGAGCCTGGTGGGATTCGAGCCTGCACTAATTGCAGGCAGCTGGAGCTAAATGCTAGGTGTTTAACAGCCTGCACCACCAAGGCTCTGTTTGTCCTACCAGCAGACTGGCTGTTACATTTTATACCTATTATATATTATATATAATATATAATATTTATAATAATATTTATCATATATTTTATACCTATTATATATATATATATATATATATATATATATATAATACATTTATATTATTCTCCATCATTACAACCTGTGCTCAGCAATATATTCCATTGTATATGCCTGCTTATTATATTTTATAGTCAGCTAATTGCCCCAACATCTTGGGTCCTCAATTTACCTACCGGAGAGGATATTAGTCAACCTTGAGCTTAGCCTACAATAATGTAGGCATCAGCAATTGACTAATCAAATAAATAAATAAATAAACATTTTGTACCAGATACAGCTTTTAAGAAACTGACTTAAAGTGTGTTACAGTAGTCTAGCAAAGTGATAATTAAGATGCTGAAGTCATGATTTGTTATATTCAGGGCGTCCTGGTTTAGATAAAGTTATAAGTGGCACACCCAGCTAGCCATGACTTTCATCTGATGAGTTAAAAACATCATCCCCACCATCTAAAGATATTAGGTTGTAGACAGAATACTTGAAAGGAAAGGCATGAGTAGATTTTTGTGGGAATAGGTTCTTGGTATTTTGCACCTGTTTGTGGTTCTTAGGATTCTGTTAAAAACTAAACAGTCCCTCAAATCTGAAGCCTGCTTATCATCTGCCCACAGAAACATCTAATCCACCTTTCTCAATCCAGAGCCTTCCAGAAGGGTTGGAATACATATCCAATCATGTGATGATCCAGAATGGAGCTATAATTGAAAATTTCTGCAGGGTTCCTGCTGAATGAAGACTGATTTAGTCTTTTGGGGAACAAGGTGCATTTCCATACAGTGACACTGAGAAAATGGTTCTGGTGTCTTGAGTTTAGAGTTAGATTCACCAAGTCTCTGCAACAAATAAGCAAATAACCCCTGGAGTTATTAGCTCATTAGCAGAATAGCTTTCCCTGGCTCATGGTGAGGTTGCAGAGGAGGCTAGATCACACATTTCAGAAGGCTCTTCTCATCTCCAATTAATCTTCCTTGCTACAGAAACACCTTTTTTTTAGAAATGCTTCTTTATTACTCTGCCAGAACTCAGAATCCAGCAAGAGAGCAGATAAATGCTCCCTTGTACAAAGTGGCAGTGGCTCGATTCTGACTTTCCTTGTGTCAGACTGGTTGGACCCCTCTTTTCACAATTCCTAGGCTTGATCATTCCAGAGAATGGGGACAGGGGCTGCAAAGTGAGTAAGGCCACAACACACAGATGGCCCTGTGTTATGTATGCAGGTTTGAATGTCATTGGTTAAGTTTGAACTGTTCTTGTAAAATGTCAGAAATGATTGGTTTAAAAAGTGTGGGAAAACCCTGCACTCTGATTGGCTGGCAACTGCGGCTGCTGGCTATAAGTAGCAGCCACAGACCAGCCAAATGGGGTAAGTTATGAGCTGTAGTCACTAATAAATTCTTCACTGAAGCACTCGCGTCTGACTCTTCATGCAAATCTAACACTGGCGAAGAAGGTGGGATCTTCCCGAAGAGAAGACAACGGGAAGAAAAGCGAGGAGATGGCTGTGCTGAACACCCCATAGCCCGTTGATCCGGCGAAGAAGACTGGGATTCATATGCAGATCGTTTCCAAATGTATTTGGAGGGAAGCGATTCGCCAACATTTTCCGACAAGCGGAAGAGGGCGGTCTTTCTCACCCACTGCGGTCCGGTCATTTTCAGATGGCAAAGGCATTGGCAGGAGCTGCAGACGTGGTAATGGACTGGCGCGATTTAGAAAAAGTTATTAAGAGCCCATTCACGCACCACAAGTATCGGCCTCATTAAGAGACACCAATTCTACCGTCGGGATCAAGGGAAAGCGAAAACGTTAATGACTTCATTGGCAAGTTTAAGGACATTGGGGGTGCATGTGAATTTATCAACTTAGAAGAGGCCATGCGTCGATTTGTTCTAGGCCTAAAAGACAAGGTTTTGCAGAGCAAATTATTAATGAAACCTAAGATCACGCTTAAGGAGGCCATAGAAGAAGCTTCTTCAGCAGAAGCTACCAAGTCCTCAGCAGCAGCCATGAAGAAAATTAACAAGGTCGCTAGCCATCCTGATGTGGAAAATCCACAACAACCCATTGCGAGCAAATAGATTCTGATTCAGACTGGAAGCAGGGTGGAGGGAAGGAATTTATAGACTCAGAATGGAGAAGAAAAGGAAAGACCTTGGAAGAAAGAGGCAAGACTTTTATTGCAGAGTTGTGGGGGCCACCCCGCACTGAATGACAAGTTTTTGATACCATCTGTCTCCGTTGTGAAAAAGGTC
Source organism: Naja naja (assembly GCA_009733165.1). Lineage (NCBI taxonomy): Eukaryota > Metazoa > Chordata > Lepidosauria > Squamata > Elapidae > Naja > Naja naja. The sequence goes on along the minus strand of CM019148.1, from coordinate 21,638,411 downwards.
ACCTAGCAAGAGTCTGCAAATCATCCAGAACTCT